>JANRMT010062791.1:241587242-241608445 GCA_026402145.1 Polypterus bichir lapradei | reverse complement strand
AAAAAAAAAAAAAAAAAAAAAAAAAAAAACATAAGTCAACATTAATTAACATAGAATAAGTAAGGTCCGATGGCCAGGGTGGACAGAAAAAACAAAAAAAAAACTCCAAGAGCTGGAGAAAAAAAATAAAATCTGTAGGGATTCCAGACCAAAAGACCGCCCAGTCCCCTCTGGGCAATCTACCTAACATAAATCAAACAGTCCTCTTTGTATTTAGGGTTTTCAAGGAAGGACCTGATGATGATGGTCACGTAGACTTCTGGCTTTCAGTCCATCAACGTTGGTGCATCATGATGCTTTGGGTAGGTGGTGGTGGCGCAGGCCGCCACCACAAAGAAACCGGAAAAAGAAGCAGAAGAGAGAGTAGGGGTCAGTATGGATTTTGGAGCCACTGTAAATAGTTATTATGAAGAATTGAACATACAGAGTATCAGGATTAAGTTAAAGTGAAGTTATAAAAAGGCCATGTTAAAGTAATATGTTTTCAGCAGTGTTTTAAAGTGCTCTACTGTATTAGCCTGGCGAATTCCTATTGGCAGGCTATTCCAGATTTTAGGTGCATAACAGCAGAAGGCCGCCTCACCACTTCTTTTAAGTTTAGCTTTTGGAATTATAAGGAGACACTCATTTGAAGATCTAAGGTTACGATTTGGAATATAACGTGTCAGGCATTCCGATATATAAGATGGAGCGAGATTATTTAAGGCTTTATAAACCATAAGCAGTATTTTAAAGTCAATCCTGAATGACACAGGCAACCAGTGTAGTGACATCAAAACTGGAGAAATGTGTTCGGATTTTCTTTTCCTAGTTAGGATTCTAGCAGCTGCATTCTGCACTCGTTGCAAGTGATTTATGTCTTTTTTGGGTAGTCCTGAGAGGAGTGCGTTACAGTAATCTAGTCGACTGAAAACAAAAGCGTGAATTAATTTCTCAGCATCTTTCAATGATATAAGAGGTCTAACTTTTGCTATGTTTCTTAAGTGGAAAAAATGCTGTCCTAGTGGTCTGATGAATATGCGATTTAAAATTCAGATTACAGTCAACGGTTACCCCTAAGTTTTTTACTTCCGTCTTAACTTTTAATCCTAGTGCATCAAGTTTATTTCTGATAACCTCATTGAATCCATTATTGCCAATTACTAAAATTTCAGTTTTCTCTTTATTTAGTTTGAGAAAATTACTATTCATCCATTCAGAAATACCAGTAAGACATTGTGTTAGTGTATCGAAAGAGTCGGAGTCATCAGGTGCTATTGATAAGTACAGCTGTGTGTCATCAGCATAGCTAACTCACATTGTAACCTGAGATAATCTGACCTAACGGAAGCACATAGATTGAGAAAAGCAGCGGACCCAGGATAGAGCCTTGTGGAACACCATATTGGATATCATGTGTCTTTGAGATTTGATTACCACAACTCACAAAGAATTTTCTACCTGCCAGGTAGGATTCAAACCAATTTAAGACACTGCCAGAGAGGCCCACCCATTGACTAAGGCGATTTCTAAGAATGTTGTGATCAATGGTGTCAAATGCAGCACTCAGATCTAAGAGGATGAGAACAGATAAGTGGCCTCTGTCTGCATTTACCCGCAAGTCATTTACTACTTTAACAAGTGCAGTTTCTGTGCTGTGATTTGTTCTGAAGCCTGACTGAAATTTATCAAGAAATAAAGTATGTATTCTGTCTTGGGCCCAAATGTTTGAAGCAGCAAGCTACCTGCATTACCATTATACTGCCTAACAGTTTACATCTGTCTATTTTTTTCCATCTTGCATTGTCCATTATTGGATTGTCAGGAGGTCTAGTCTACCCAGCAACCTTGAGTATAAGTCAGGAACCAACCCTTTGAGTGACCCCAATCCATTATAGGGCAATCACACATGCTCATTTATATCGCACCAGTATAGAATCATCGGTGAACCTAATATGAATATTTCTGAGGTGTAGAGAATATTTACAATGTATA
Source organism: Polypterus bichir lapradei (assembly GCA_026402145.1). NCBI lineage: Eukaryota > Metazoa > Chordata > Cladistia > Polypteriformes > Polypteridae > Polypterus > Polypterus bichir. The sequence goes on along the minus strand of JANRMT010062791.1, from coordinate 241,606,471 downwards.
TAGACTCTGAATGGGTTGGTAAATCAAGCCCAGGTCCCTGGAGTTTTGATGCAGCATTGATGATCAATGTTCCCCCATACAACACAATACCTAACTTGGGTCTTCTAAATGGATGCCTTCCATTTCTAGTTTGTAACTCTTTTGTTAATGCTCTATATATGCGGGAATGCTGACTGTTGGTGGGAGAAAGTAACTGTTAGAGTTTAGTGGTATAACTGGCATTATTTGAGTTTATTTAAGATCAACTGTTTTTCCATTTCCCTGAATTACCCTTGGGAGTGAGACCCAGTCTTCTCATGTCATACACCATTTCTTCATGTGTACCTACCTCTGGCATGAGTTTTTTCATCAAATGGCTTATGATCTTTACACACTTCCTTTTGTTCTACTTTGTACTTGCCTCTACCCCACGACAACCAGATCATTCTCGTCATAGGACTTTTCAGTTTTGCTTCATTTTTATCTGACATCTCTTAATTCCATACACCACATAACTTCTCACACAGCTTGTTCAAAATTTTCTTTTGAAGTAATACTCCACCCAAAACTGACATTTTCTTTTTATCTGTTACTTACCCCATGTTGTTATACAGATGGCTAAAAATGTTTTTCATGGAGAACAGAGATCACAAAGTTTATATAACATAACAGGCTTCAATGGTGGTGCTGAAAAATAGCAAACAATATCAAAATATCCTTGAATACCTAAAGTTACTTATGCTGAATAATCCACGTCTGTTATCTACTCTTTTGTCCACAACATTCAAAATCCATGCATTTTTTGCTAAATTAGAGTAGTACACAAACAAGAAGTGCATTAAAACATGATTGAGCTTTTGAATTGAAGACTGGGCTCTTGACCAATGAATGAGGAGGAGTGGGTCTTTATCCTATTGATGACCACTTTTGGTGTCTTTCTTTTAATTTAGTGTATCCCTCTCTTTGTGGAAGCTGTCCTGGAGAGATTAACACGAGGAGTTAAATCCAACGAGCTTCGAATAATGTGTCTGCAGGTTGCCATTGCTGCTCTTTATTATGACCCAGTTCTGCTTATTGACACACTGGAGAATATTCGATTCCCACATAGTCCTGAGCCCATCACAGCCCAGTTTATTAATCAGTGGATGAACGACACTGACTGCTTCCTTGGGTAAGTTATTCAGTTGCATGAGTAAACAGCATTTCCAAACAGCTTCAGCAGAACTTAGGAGACAATATTGAATAGCATAAATGCAGAAAAATGTCAGCCTTTGCCAAATTATATTGGAGTCAGCATTAATATATTTATTCTTTCGGGCTTGGTTTTGTTTTCTGTTAAATAGACACATTAACAATTTCTGTTTGTGCTATTTATACAGAACAGAGGTGTGTTGATTACTGAAGTTTTGTTCTTAAGCATCTGTTTAGTTGCATTTTTTTACCTTAGGGATGATTACTTTTACATACAGAAAAATTAGTGTTAGATTGCATGTTCTTCCCGTGTCTGCGTGGGTTTCCTCCCACAGTCCAAAGACATGCAGATTAGGTGCATTGGCGATTCTAAATTGTCCCTAGTGTTTGCTGTGTGTGTGTGTGTGTGTGCGCCCCCTGTGGTGGGCTGGCGCCCTGCCAGGGGTTTGTTTCCTGCCTTGCGCCCTGTGTTGGCTGGGATTGGCTCCAGCAGACCCCCGTGACCCTGTAGTTAGGATATAGCGGGTTGGATAATGGATGGATGGATGGTTTATTTTTTTAGCAATTTTTATATGTGTTATAAATAAACTATTTGAAAGATAAAGGTAGTTAACACTGTATAATAACATCTACTATTAACATCAAATAATATTCAGTTTTAGAAGTATGCAAAGACTTGGAAAGTCTCTCCCATTTTCACTAAAATTAGCACAATAAGCTGTTTCAGAGTACAGGCAACGTTCAACTGCATATACAACCATAGTTCCATTAAGTTATAACAGAGTTCATGAATCCTGAATGAAGGAATGGACATAGCAAATGTTACCAGATGTAGTGAGCTCAACAACTTCCTGCACGCAATAAGTGTATCTCACGTGTCTTGTACACAATGTGCAGCACATTGCCTTAGCCTCTTGGTCACATTACCTGAATATTTGTAATCCTTATTAATACTTACGTTCTATCCATCCATGCAATTTGAAACCTGCTTCAGTAATTTAGGCTCCTAAGAAATTGTGTTACATTTTTTTTTTTAAATTAAAGTTAAACCTTAATTTAACATTTACCTAAATAGAATGCATCATTATGGAAAATAAAAAAGCTTTTACAAACTAAAACCCAAAAAATGACCAGTTTGCCTACTTTTTGTAATTTTTTGTCCTATCCTATTAGTTTCTTAGAGAGAAAGGTACGAGCAATTCAGTTATGCCTATTATGTGCACTAAATCATCAAAAAAGCCTGTTAAACAATTCTCAAGCTCTTGCACTAAAGTAACTGTCAGCATGTCCATATAAATTTTGAAATTATTATGTTTATTGCTTTCAAATGTCAGCTTTCTGCAGTAAATAATAACAATGGTTGTTTCTCAATTTTAAGCATAAGATAAATGGAGTCTTTTACTGTAAGAAAGCTCTGGTGTTCAGTATTTTCCTACTGCTTTATTTCTGACTGAAAGGATAATCACATTTGAATTTGTGTGTTTCTAATGAAAAAGGAGTATTTTTTTGTCTCACAAAGAGCTTTTTTTACTCCTGTATATTAAAGATTGCATTTCTTTCCTTTTTAAAAATAAATTTAGCTGATGTAGTAATCAGTGGTGTTTTTGTCATAAAATTGTGGTGGGGCAACACAGACATGGAAGGGAGAGAGAGAAGAGAGGCTGTTAGAAGGGTTGGAGCCGTCCTGAGAAGCTATGCAGAAGGGTATGTGTGTTTATGAGAGAGAAGGAGAGTGAGATCAAGCACTTAAAGATCAGAACTTACTTGACCTGCTCCTCTGCTTAAATCCATTAGCCTAGGTGCATGACCCCTGATGATCTCAAAGGTTCCTGACTTGGATTGGCTCACAGAACTGGGTAAAGTGAATGCAAATTGTTTTGCCTCTAACCACAAGTGAGTGGTGTGAGGAAGAGCCATTGGCATTGTGGAATGTGGCTGGCAGCTTCTCCCGGCCAATACCCCCAAGCTGCCAGATGGAGCCCTCCCTGCAACATGGAGGTGCCCCAAATTCCAGCAGGGAATCATGGACAATGGAGTCTTTCTTCACAGCCCTGCTGGATAACGTGGGGCCTGCCAGGGGATGCTGCAGGGAGGCCCAGGGACTTCTATTTGCCTTATAGCCCGGAAGTATTTCCCAGTCGAGGGGACAGAGGAAATGATGTACTTCCGGACCGAAGAAAAGAAGTTTTACCAGACCTGGAAGTGTTAATATAGTCACATGGACTGAGGGACAGAAACACTTCTGGGTCAAGAAGTATAAAAGGACTGTGGGAGATCCCAGCAGTGAACTGAGTTGAGAGGAAGGGTGACAACATGTCTGGGAGTGGAGGATTGTATTTGATTATTGATTGTTTATTGTGTAGTTTAGGTGGAGGTGCTTTGTGCACGTTATTATTGTAATAAAGTCAGAATTTGGACTTTTATCTAGTGTCTGGCTTCTGGTCTGAGGGTTCAAGGGGACGACAGTGCCCCCTATCTGTCACAGCATGAATGTATATGCAGGGGATGTTGCAGAAATTAAATTATTGGCGTTGCACGAAGTAGCCAGTAAAAATTGGAGTGACAGCAGAACTGGCAAACATCACGTCAAGGAGTTCATGCATCCTTGATCGCATCACAAAAAAATGAATGGTCACTTAAAAATCTTTGAATCTCAAGGTGGAACTGAAGAGTTCAATCTACACATGCACACACTGAGTAAAGTAACAACCAGAAACAGGTTAGCATCTGGCACAAAGAAGATTTCACATACGCCAAAAAGAAATATTTTTCTGGATTAGAAATTGCAATGATCATATTCTGGAAAATTTAAAATAATCTGAATATGACAAACTCAGTTTACTAAAAACATTTATACAATGCATTATTTATTGAGACAAGTTTACTGCTTATTTAACTTTTGCACAACAGAGCTGGGGCATTGCATCCCTAGCCCTTAATGCAGAGACACAACTAGTAATAATTCTAATCAATTTTATTGTCATCATCATTAATGTTCTGTTTGAAAACAATTTCCTGGTCTCAATGTGTCCTTTATTATGCAGGTCTTTTACTGTGGCAGTTTATTGTGCTCACTTTTTATTTAGCTTTTTTAAGTTTAATTAAATCTGCATGCATTGTACCTACCATAGTTACAGAAAAGCATAATTTTGGATATGTGCAGCTAAACTGTTTAGGGCCTTGTCACAACTTGACAAATTCAGAAGCCTGCCACATCCAAAAGGAGGCCTGTTTTAATATTGACACTATCAGAGCCCTGTGCAGTTGTTTTAAGTTTAATATAATACAAACCTGTAATGGCAAAACAGTGGTTATCCATATCCCGTGTTGTGCCAAGGTTCCCAAAGAGTAAAATGCTAACTAGCTCCATGAGATCTGCCGTAAGTAAATTCATTTAATGGAAGCAGTTTCACAGCTGTCTTATGCCCTACAGTTAGACTGAAATGAATCCATTAGCTTAATGGGGGTTAAGTAATTATTGAAATGAAATGTCACAACATGCTCAAGGACATTGGATGGAAATATAACTTAGAGACTGATCTGCAATTACTGAGACTGTCAGAGTTGAGGCATTTTCCTCTGGTACTGTACTGGTACTTAAATAAAAGAACATGGTGGAACCAGTCAAAATGTTTTAACCAGAAGAATAGTTCCTGTGTTCCTATGACTACTGAGCCACACTGATGTTGTGAACGTTTTATTTTGCAGCACCAAAACAGTTACATTATGTGAGCCCAGGGCATGAATTGTAAAGCTAGGTGTCCACCAATGCCTCGGAAAGTTAAAGCTGGCTGCTTCTGTAAATAATAGGGCCAACCTATGCTATGAAGCTGACTCTCTGAAATAAACCACTTAATCCATGATGGACAGGGCATGCATACAGTTGTGGTGTAGGCCGGTGGTAAAATGTAATAAAGCAGTAGTGATTGAAGTATTGATTTCAGATGACTAGGGATATAAAGAATAAACAACCACTTCAATGCTAAACAATGTGTAGGTGTCACTGACGCCATGTGGATCGACCAAAGTCCTGAAAATTGATTTCACTGGATAGCGTTCTTCTGAGCCGTGATTGAATTTTCTGCCTGTAGCCTTTGTTTAAAAAAAAAAAAAAAAGATGCTATCCTGTTAGCGACCATAGGTAAGAATAACAAAAAAGCATCACATTGATATTAATTTGAAGCAAGATATTATTTATGCAGTTTGTACTCTTTCCAACCAAGCAATAAAAGAGAACCTGAAAACTGGAAAGCTTTGTCAGAAAAGCTTCAAAAAAGGAAATATAAAATTGTCAAATTTGAGCGATTTGTGGACACATCACACTAATGTCTTGCTCAATTAATAACCTAAGCTTCTTCCTCATCTGCCTTGCCGTCCGCTTCCACGCACCTTAGGTTTTTAAAATGTTGGATTACACTTTTGTTCTGATTAGTTTTGATAAGCAGTAACAACGTTCAGTCTTTTATTTATTTACAAGCTGGCTCAGTTCATGATAAATGTGGCACTTGGTGCCTCGGCCCACCTGCCAAGTTGTTTTGCCTGCCTATGGTAAAGTCATCCCTGATGGAGGATCGCAGGAATCGTGGGAAAGTGGGGTTCTTTCATCGGATTGGCTGGCCCAGCACTGTTTCAGCCGTGGAATAGCCAAATGGGGGAGGCAGCTTTATGGTTGAGGTCTCCAGGACTCTAAACAAGTCCAAATCATATTATGGGATATCATCTACTGTTAAATTCTGCTATGTACTTCTAAAATTTTTATTTGTATACTGTATTGAGGATTTGCTCTGTTCTGTGTATTGTATTGTATTGACCCCCATCTTTTTGACACCCACTGCACACCCAACATACTTGGAAAGGGGTCTCTCTTTGAACTGCCTTTCCCAAGGTTTCTTCCATTTTTTTTTCCCTACAAGGGTTTATTTTTGGGAGTTTTTCCTTGTCCTCTTAGAGAGTCAAGGCCTGGGGGCTGTCAGGAGGCAGGGCCTGTTAAAGCCCATTGTGGCACTACTTGTGTGATTTTAGGCTATACAAAAATAAATTGTATAAATCATGGACTATTAGTCTAGTATTTAAATATGAGTGCAGAAGCGTCATCTAATTTAAATGAATCATCAAGACTGTGAAAGCAAAGCTACTTTTAACCTTGTAGAACGCTTCCTTTAATTGTAGCTACTGGGTGAACAGAAATCAGCTTACATTATACAGATTTGTTATTAATAGACTAACATTTGCAGTGAAATGTTTAAGGAAAAAAATAGAAAAGCACTTTATGCGCATGCATATTCTGTTGGCTATTTTTGCAGGGAAGTGATTCACTGTTTAAATAAATACAACCTTATTGTAGTAACTAACTAGTGGAATGACCATAGGTCCTGAATTTCGTGAACAGTCCTATATATTAGCCTCAAAATAGGCATTCTGAATCCTTAATTTTCATTTATCCTGTGTTGTAGACTTGACCAATTTCGTATTGTAGTAATGTATTCAAACATTGCATTGCTACACATAGCCGCCTGGTCAATTGTACATCTGTGCACTACATTTAACCACCAAATACATCGGTCAGATTCATGACGGACACCAGATCTTACTAATCAGATGTTGTGTGATTGTGATGCCCTCATCTGTGTCAATGCATATGCTGGCCTGATAGCTGGCTTTAATCATGTATGCACCGTGCAGATGATTTCTACAAATGGAAAAATGCAGCTCACGGGTGGGAAACTGATTGTTTTCCCTTACTGCCAATTTAAAACCTGAGGTAAACTGAGTGAATTATTTATCTCTAAATTGTAACTATTGTCTGATCTTTTTTTTTTAATGCCTTAAACATAAGAAAAATATATTATATTTCAGACTTCATGACCGAAAAGTCTGTATTATTGGATTGAGTATCCTGATGGAAATGACAAAACGCCCCCCTGCATTGGAAGCTGTTGCAGCGCAGATTGTCCCTTCGATTCTCCTTCTATTCCTGGGGCTGAAGCATGTGTATGCATCTCGAGTGCTGGCCAAGCAAGACACTTTCACAAAGCATTCTGAGGTGGACGAAGAAGAAAATGGTAATACAGTATTGCTACTCTACTCTATGTGTGCTTTGCATATCGTAAATGGAAAGACAGTCCAAGTGTAAAGTCATCAATCATTCCCAGTTTTATATTGTGAGTCTTGTAGATGAAATTTACAGTAGATTATCCAAAGCTGTGTTCCATATGGGCATGTTTTATGATGTGTTAATGGGTGAATCCTGGGTGGGATTCAGAATGTGCTACCTGGATGACTGCAGGGGTTGTGCATATTGGTGTAGTGCTTCCTGCATAAAGTCTTTTAGATTAGATTAGACAAACTTCATTAATCCCATGCAAAAATTTAGATGTATGCAGCAGCAACAGAAAAAAAAAAACAAGAATACAAATAATACAGCCAGCCAATCCATCAATCGATAGATAAATAAACTGAGTTCATCGGATGGAAGTGCTGAATTGCCTGCCTGATAGCAGGGGGCAGAAAAGACCCCCAGAGGCGCTTCTCGGCACACCATGCAGGAAAGAGCCCGTGGCTAAAAGTGCTCTAAGAGTGCACCTCCTGGAAGAAATGGAACAGATTTTTCCTCATGGCGTCCAATTTTGCCATCACCCTCTTTTCCATAACAGTTTCCAGTGTATCCCGGGTTCACCCTGTGATGCAGCAGGCTTTCCTGATAAGTCTGTTCAGGCAGAACACCACACTGGCTACTATTACCTGTTTTATGTTTTGCTGAAAGATTTGAAATTTAGTCAGATATTTTCACTTGTTGTGCAAAACTACAAATGTACAGGAAAGCCATTGTTTAATTTGGGAAATTGCTTCTCCTAAATCTTAGAAGGGACTTGTACCATGGTGTGGAACAATGGTAGGATGATGTAGGCTCCAAAGTCTACTGTATATCACAATGCCACCTCTGTTCAGAACCCAAAACAAATAAGCATCTGGCAACCAAAATAATAAAGAAGGGTGACCAAGAAAACATTTCCCTAGAGTTCACCTCCATTGTGTCACTGACTACATAAAATACAAAACTGATGCGCTAAATAAATTGTAAACTCAGGCTCTTAGAAAATGATGTCCTAAATACATTCACTATATATCCCTCAGAGATGAAGAAAGCTGTAGCAGTGTCACTGTTCATAAAACTGAGCAGTTGAATTACCTTCAGCCTGCTTTCCTAACTGAGTGTGACAGCTTTTATAATACGCTTGTGGAATATGGCAGTGATACTTTTTATGCCACAGTGCTTTTAATGCATTTCTGATTTCTTTTTTGAGTGGCTGGAATAAGCTGCTGCACAGGGCTATGTGTTAAAGACAGAACTTCAAAGTTTATTTGGCCTTTTCAAAAGAATTGGGAGTAGTTTAAAACCAGCCAATTTGAGTTTTCCAGGAGGTTTTTGGATGGATACCTTTTTTTCTCCAATCTAAAGCATTTCCCACTTTCATGTGGGGTCGCTATATTTGACCAGCCTCCTCCATTCTCGTCTGTTATACACTTGACACCCCTTTCTCCCTTAGATCCCCCTTCACACAGTCCATCTGCTTTCTCTTTGGTCATCCTGTTCTCTGTCCCAACACCTTCATATCCATGATTGACCAGATACTTTTATTCAAGTTACCTTTTTTACACATACTTTTACTGATTTTTTTTGCCATTTTTTTCAAAGTAACAGTACTTTGGAGTATTAGTGTGGGCTACTGTACTGCCATGCAAAATATCATTCATATTTGGACAAAGTGCCAGTCCATACCAGGACACAATCACTTGTGGTTTAGAGATGCCATTTAGCCTAACATGCATGTGTTTGAGATGTGGAAATAAAAAAAAAAAAGCAGGGTATACAGAGGAAAACCTCATGTGGGGCACGGGGAGAAGTACACATTTCACATAGCCAGTATGCCAGGGGCAGCATTTAAATTAGGAACTCATGATCTTGGTGTCACAATGGCACAGTGGTTAGTGCAGCAGCCTCTTCATCCTGCATCCATATATATATCTTGCAGTTTAATTTCCTAAATCTCGCATTGCTTCGTATTGAATTCCTGCTTAATCATCATAGTGCTCTCAGTGAAACAACAACAGCAACATTTATTTATATAGCACATTTCCATACAAATAATGCAACTCAAAGTGCTGAAAGGCACAATATAAAATAAAAATTGATGATTATGTATTATACGGAGGTGACTTTCATTTGTTTGTTAAATTAATTATATATGTAACCTGACAGCACACCTCCTTTAAATGCTATAGATTTAAAGGCAGAAATGAAATTTCATTAGATCCTCTCATATAACTGTGCATAAATGTAATTATGTTTTCTGCCCTTTTGTCATTTAGTAGAAATACCTAGTGATGAAGATGAGGTGAATGAAATTAGGGAGCGGATACACCAGCAACACACTTCCACTTCAGACCAAGGAGAAGACGAAGATGATGATGACGACGATGACTATTGGGATGAAGATGTAGTCGAGGGGACTATCCTTGAGGAGTATAGCACAGTGCTAGATTATGAGCACAGTGTTAACGTGTATCAGTTCTTTACAGCCTCACTTCTGAGTATGTGTCAACTTCATCCAGATCTAGTTTTGTACTTTATTTAGGCTGGTATTCAAAAATTATACATGAAATAAAAATGTAATCACATACCGTAGATCCCGGAATACAAGCCGACACAGTATATTAGCCGATCCCCTTCTCTACCGACTAAATTACATGTATTTGCCGATGACCGGTATTTAAGCCGACCCCCTTCTCCAAGCAAAATTTTTCTAAATTTCCTTAAAATTGTCTCTTCGGGTATATTTATAATGTTTATCGGCGAGAATTTGAGACTGCCGGCATTTTTGATGTAAACTAGGAAGTGATTGCGGAGAAGTTTGGTAAATTGGAACCTTTGTGTTGAAACTATATACGCAAATATGGTACATCGGCGGGTGGATTTCCGGAGACTTGTTATAAATTTAATTAACTTAAATACGCAATACAGTGGACCCTTGACTTACGAACTTAATTCGTTCGCAAAGGCTAACCCATAATGCGTTCCAAACCTCCCACTACAACACTTACTTAACCTTTTCATAATAAAAAACACCAATATTTTTTCTAATGTACTAACCAAAAAGTTATTAAAAAGTGCCTAGCCTACTTCTATTAGGCTAGGAGCATGGCGGCGCGCAGCGGCTCAGGGCTCTCCTTTTCAGTGCACTTTTTTGTTGTTTTTGTACTTTTTATTTTGTCGTTGTTTGTGCACGATCAGTTCGGCGAACATCCGCTACACCATTCAGAACCTTATAGACATCGGTGCCCAGAGCCAGACATCTGTTTTGAGTGTTTTTCATCACACGCACAACATCCCAGACAACATAGCGAGACCAGCGGGCTCTCTGTGGTTTGTTGTCGGGTCTAGGAGACGACACAGACGGAGGAGGGAAAGAAAGCAGAAGCGGGGCCGCAGATACGGCGTTATGCTAAGGCTAAAAAACAACCATACAAGTCCTATACAGAACTTTTTTCTGCACTGAAGGAGCTGCTTTTAATCTCATTGTAGATGCATATAGACAGTAAAAGGCATTCTATTCTAGAAACAATTTCATACTGTACTCGCCATTTAATTTGACATCTTTGGGCTGCAGGAAGGGAGGAGGAGGAGGAGATATTTCCACACAATGTCCACAATGTCGTTTCGAAATTACATCCACAAACACATGTATCTGGGCTCCGACTGACGCTACTAACGCTCTCGGTTGTTTGTTTACAATCGCGCAAGCGGATACACGTGACCGCATCCGTTTCGTAACGCAAGATGTGGATCGTGAATCAAAATAAATTTTATTTTAAACTTCCCGATAATTTATTATAAATTTTATTAATAAAATCAACAACTAAAACACTTTTTTGAATAAATTCTTTATTTAATTTAAAGTACCGGCATGCAAAGTTACTTCTTCATCTGAAAGATGGCTCTGTGGTTTCGTCATTATTTACTTCCGTATTCATCGGCAAAACCGGCATTGCGCTGGAAATCTGGAATCTGAAATGATACTCGTTGTATAAACCGAACCCCAAACTCCAAGCCAAAAATCTAGGACGAAATTCTCGGCTTGTATTCCGGGATCTACGGTAAATGGTTTAGGTTTGAGATTATATCACTGCTCCTTTGCACGTGGGCTGTTTTTTAGAGGCAAGGATTGCACTTGGATTGCATTCCACACAACAGAAGGTAGCAGTCTAGTATAATTGTGCAGATTGCCAGTGTAGTTTGAACAAAACTGAACCCTATAGTAATAGACAAGAAGCCGTCCTGCGTAAGTGTAGAGGTACATTCTAGCATCTCTCATTGCCAGTGCCTGACTGGTTTTTCACAATGGTACAGATTACTCTGGGTGATTTTATAGCTTCTTGATAATGTTTCATATTCTGTATATTACCTCCAGCCATCATGCACATATCTATTTTAGTCATTTATAGTATACAAAAAGGTGTAGTTAAAATATTTTTTATGTAATTATGTTTTGTGAACTAGCAACTGGGAGCCTGATCGAATCGGGCTACAAATTCTACGTTTATGAAATCCATACTTTCTTTGCAAAGAATTGTTTTTTTAAGTTCTTGAAATGATTTTGTTATCATGGCACTGATTTGTGCTTAAATAGACCTTTTTGGCCGATGTAATGAAGAGCTTCCTGTTTAAACGGGGCTGTGAGGTGTGAACTCAGCTCTTTGGCGCACTTCATTAGATTTTTTCCGGCAAACACATTTTCAAAACAAACTGTGTTTTACGAGTCTAATCAGAGTCGGAGTAATAATTATGTTGGCATGGTCGTTTTAGATCTGAGATCAGCTAAAATTGAAACAGTGACCGTTGTTCATACTCAGCCGTCATTACTCAGTTTGCCAATAGATGTCAGAAGGACGGATACCAAAACCGAACAGCCCAAAGATAGATTGACGTACCAAGCAAATGGCAATACGTTCTAAATTACATATGGTTCCGGAGCTGTCGAAGGGTTTAAGTCAGTCGACGACGTTAGTCCAGGAAAGTACGTTCCACCAAACCAACGTTCCAGAAACCAACCAAACTTACTGTTATCTGCTCGAACCAACACCGACTTACTATACTCGGCCGTCCAGCAGCGTCACTGAAGCATTTGAACATTCTTAGCCAAACATGCAATACTGCGTCCGCGTTTGCCACGTTATGTTCTAACTACAGAGGCAGAGTCCCATTGCATGGTTCTAACTTGTATTGAGTCGAGGTATTGACGCGAACACCATACATATGTATAGTATCAAATTATATATAAGGATAGTTCTTTGACTTGCACTTATGTAGAATGTGGAACAAGGGTTTTTTTTTTTTGTTTTTACTACTTTTGCACAATGTTTTTAAGTTTTATGTTCCTTAAACAGAGTACCCTCTATATATGTAATAAAATACACATGCAAATAGTATCCAGCACCCCACCATTTTAGCAGTGGTGGTGGTTGCAGCACAAACCCAGAAATATTCAGTGGCAGAGATATATCAGTATCGTACTGATCAAAATGGCTAGCAGCATATTGCATGTGCAGTGTTAAAAATGATGTTCCTTTCATAGTTATGTACCCCAAAATGTACTGGTCATTATGAGAAGCATCGCTGTTACCCTTTTGTTATTTTAATTGGTACAACATTTATGCCATTAGGTCTCTTAGCTCAGTCACGAATCACAGTTTAAATTTATTATGCAATACAAATTTGACTTTCAAGGCCAAGTTTTATGACAAAATAATAAAATATTTCCACCAGTTGCCTAAGTGTGAGACACTGAGGTTGGCAGCATAGAGTATTAAGTGTTAGTAGGAGATCATTTAGACCCCCATATGTTGTACAATGCAGTCAGTCAGTGGCACACCTTTTAGGATTGGTTAATAACATTGATGGTGATTATTTGGTGCTATATAAATAAAATATATTATTATTATTATTATCACAAAGTAGAGTAGAAAGCAACAAAGCCTTAAGCCAATGTATATTTTAAATTCTCCTCTTTTTTGCTTGATTTAGAGGTCCAGAGTACTGACCCTACGTGGTATCATTGTTTAACATCGCCTCTCAGTGACGACCAGAAGAAACAACTTCAGGAGATCTACTCCATAAGCACTGCAGAGAAGCTCCAAAGTTAAGAAATAAGACTGAGCAGGTGTGAATGCTTTCCTCATTTACTTATTTTGTCCGCCAGGCCTATCTTGCTAATTCCTTTTGTAGATTACAAACTTACTTTCTTTTTCCTCAACCATCAGTACTGGATTGTTTGGTTAGGCATGATTGTTCTCATTAGTGCTAGTACAAAACAAGACTGCAACTTAATGATTAGCAGTAGGTGCAGCCTAAACTTTTAATAGTCGGATCTGTTTTTAATTTAAAGAGAAAAAAAAAATATCACATGACAGAAGTGCAGTTTGTTCAAAATCAGCTAACAGTGGCGTGGCATGACTACTTTGTATTTGGTAAATGCTGTATGTTGATGATCTGTCTTTAGTTTTTTACGGTAAGCTTGTCCCTACACAGTTGGTGGTAACTGTGGTATGATTGTTGTTGCCAAACGTGATTGTTCCAGCTTGTCCTAAATGAGAAAATCCTAAGAGCAGCAATTCTGTAAGTGAAAACACCTTGTTACTGAGACAAGTCAGAGGAGAATAGCCAGACTCTCTTAACAAGGGTTGCAAATCCTAAAATAATAGCTCTTTGCAAGAGGGAAGTGCAGAAAGCATATTGGAATGCTCCATGCATTGGACTTTGAAATGTATGGGCTTTGGACCACACTGGATATCACTCCCGTCCGCTAAGAACAACAAGAAGAGGCTACAGTGGGCGTGTCAACACCAAAACCAGATGAGATGATTAACAAAATGTTGTTTTGATAAATCTCAAATTCTGTTTTTAAGGGCAGGATCATAATTTGGTGTATAAAGTACTACTTTGGCAGGCAGTGTGGTGAAGTGGTTTAGGCTTTGAACCTAGGACTTGAAACCCTGATGTTGTGGGTTCAAATCCCACTATGGACACTGTGAGACCATGAGCAAGTCACTTCATTGGCATGTGCTTCAAGTAGAAGAACAAAAGAAATTAAACCAATTGTATTTCACAAATGCTGTAAGCCACCAAGGCATCAATCAAATAATAATCCATAGACCTATCATGCCTTGTCTCAACAGTACAGGTAGTACTTTAATGGGTTTCTCAGGAGACAGCATCATCTAAGCATAACTGTTAGTGTATTCCATTATAGCCATGGTCTTTCCTTGTCATGTCACAAAGCATATATCATCTCAAGCTGGTTCCATGAGCAAGAAAGGTGCGACTGTTTACTCCAAAGGCTCATAACTACATGCGTGAGTGGCAGAAAAATCTGCCGGAGCTGCTGTTGGGTCACAGTAGACCAAAACCCAGGGTTGTGCAAAGTCATTCCTGGAGGGCTGCAGTGGCTGCAGGTTTTTGTTCCAACCCAATTGCTTAATAAGAAGCACTTATTGCTCTATAAACACTTCTGCTTCATTTTAGTTAACTCCCTCATTAAGATTTTGTAACTTTTATTGCTTATTTAAGTCTTAAACAGCTGCATTCTCGGTTCTTAATTGCTCCTTATTAACAATAAGATTCAAATGGCAAAAGAAACCAGCAGTTATCCATTTTGCTTGTTACCCTTTACACCTCTGTGTATTTATCGTGCACTATTTGGTTTAATTAAATACTTAGAAGGAAAGAGAAGAGAAAAAAGTGAAGGATTGAGAATTACCCATCTGTTTTACTCTTCAAAGTATTTGGATGATATCCTTAGAATGAAAAAAAAATCTAGGATATGAGAATGACTTGACATAGCAGAGTTAAAGCACTAACAAGCCATGAAATGTAATTATTGGCAAGGATTGTTTTCTAATTAAACAACTGAGTTGGAACAAAATCCTGCGGCCCTCCAGGAATGACTTTGACCACCCCTGCCAAAACCCCTAAGAAATATTTAAAAATCTTGTTGTTCTCATGCTTTGTCATATTCCGACTGTTCTAGATTTAAAAGGGGGCACTACCCAGTACTAGATAGTGACCTAATAAAGTGGTCACTCAGTGTAGGTTTGTGTTTTATCACTTAGAATATAATCATGGGAAAATTGATACCTGAAACCCTAATAAAAATATAATGTGAATGTTTAATGGATTGCCTGCTTTTCAAGCTGCTGCCAAACATTTATTTTGATGAAATCCCTATGGTTCCACTTCACACAGTATTTAGTGTTTAGTCCATACTTGGAGATGCAGTGCAGTGTAAGATCATCTTGTACATTACATTGTATAACATACTGGATGAATATAGGCAATAAAGGGCAGAAAGCTTTGAATGTTAGAAAGTCTTCACATATATAATGCTTTGTGGGCGATGCAGAAACCATCCCATGTCTGCATGCCTGTCCATTGCAGGGCCCTCTCACTCATATCGACCTGCTGTAACTACAAGCAGTTAGCCCTCTTGTACCTGCACATGTTTGGGATGTGAAAGGAAGCTGAAGGACTTGGAGAAAATATATAAAAGCAATACCTCGTATTAATAATTTAAATAGTTTTCATTTTTACCTTTGTCAGATAAATACTTGTTGAAGTTGTTAAATAACATAACATAAGTTTGACAAACAAGTGGAGAACATTCAGTCTGTCAGGCTTGTTTGGTTCGCTAATGGATAAGTTATCCTAATATCTCATGCAAATATCGTTTAAAATGTGGTCATGTGAGTTATGACAATGGACCTGGATAAATTTTAGGGCACCAACCGAGTTACCCCATTTAATCCGAACCATTTAATCCGAACAAAAAGGGTGTTTAGCAGTCTTGTAATGCTTTTTGCGCCTGGATTGGAGCTTTGTCTTTGAGTGTCAGTCCACAATGAGACGCCACCTTTCTGTGAGCACCTCAAATATTTAGTCCTCTGACCAGAAAGGGCGGAGTCAGTTGCTGTCACTGAGCGTCCTCTCTGTGCTGTGGGAACAGAAAAAGATGACACCTTTAGCGACAGTGCCCTCTCTTATCCCCAAGGTGGTTTGCTTATGAGGATGAGCAAGGAAGATGATCCTTAGATGTACATGCATGACAAAAGGATATCGTGGTTTCTACTTCCAACAACATGGCTCAATAGTTTATTCCAGATTTCCAAAACCATTTGCATGAAGAAGTGCTTCCTGGCTTCAGTGTTAAATGCTTTTTCCCTTAATTTCCACTGGTGTTCATTAGTATGTGATTTGCAATTTAGCTGAAAGAATTCTGTTAAATGAGCTTTATCAGTGACTTTGAGAATTTTGAAATTTATACAGTACACATTGTATACAGTACAGTGTGAATTAGTCATTCTTTGTCAACATCCTCCAAAACACAGTGGTACCTCTATATACGTCCTTAATCCGTTCCAGATCCTTTGACGTATACCAAACAAATTTTTCTCATAAGAAATAAAGGGAAAATGATTAATCCGTTCCCATGGAAAAAAAATCCTATTGTTATTGGCATATTATACAGTACATCGATGGGGTTGTATAAAATAATTTAAACACTGCTTAATTCTAAAATACATAAATACAAAAGCAATTAGATGAAATAAATGAAAATTTAACCTCACTTTACTTTTTAATAACGTCTTTGTTTTTCACAATCAAAGATACCATCGCTCTCGGCATACGGTATGCAGCAGCCATGTCCCGGATACATATGCCACCTTCATACTTTTCAACAATCAATTCAAATTTACGTGGAAAAACACAATCACGTGAAAATTCACATCAAGTTATAGCGCGGGTTGTTCACTGAATGCTAGCAACTGGCGTACTGACACTCGTGGGTAGTCGTGGCTTTGTTTCGATAGAGAGAGGTAAACAAGGGTACCACGCGGTGTTCTAGCACATGAGTCATTTTCCAATCAAAGGTCATATACCAAGCAAAATTTTTCGCGTCCAAACAGGACTTATACCAAGTTGGACTTACAGTAATCCCTTGCTATATCGCGCTTTGACTTTCGCGGCTTCACTCTATCGCGGATTTTATATGTAAGCATATCTAAATATATAACTATGATTTTTCGCTGCTTTGCGGGTTCTGCGGACAGTGGGTGTTTTTACTTCCTGTACATGCTCCCTCAGTTGGTTTGCCCAGTTGATTTCATACAAGGGATGCTATTGGCGGATGGCTGAGAAGCTAACCAATCAGAGCACGCAGTTAAGTTCCTGCGTGCTGAATGGCTCAGCGACGGAGCACCGAATTCGATTCTGCAGCGTTAGCCAGGAAGTCTCGTCTCGCTCATTCAGCATCAACTTGTTTCGCTGTGTAAATAGTTGTGCTCTTTTGTGTTTATCTTTGTGCATAGTCAAGCCCTTCATTATGGCTCCAAAACGATCTGCTCTTGCCACTGCTTTAGGGGCCGTGCCCAAGTGCCAACAGAAGATGTTAACGATTGCCAAAAAGGTAAAGTTTTGGATATGCTTAAGGAAGGGAAAACTACACCGCTGAAGGACGCCATTACGGCATCAATGAGGCTACGATTCTTTTTATTTAAAAAGTAGGAAAGGAATATAAGATCTACGGCTGCAGTGTCCTTTAAACAGGGTGCAAAACGAGTTGTAAGTGGATGTAATAAGGCAGTAGTCTGGATGGAATCTGCTTTAGGGATTTGGATTGAAGAAGAACAACGGTGGTGCTACACAGTCGCCTGAAGAGGCTCCTTTAGAAGAGCTGTAACGGTCTCTTTTGTTGTGCAGTTAAACTAAACTCATCGTTATAAAACAAGTCATTGTTGGTGAGTAACCATAATTAATTTTCTACTTGCAGTTCTTAGTACATGTACGTACATTTAGAGTCACTGTACACACATTTACTGTATACAATTTTTCTTGCATTGTACGTATTTATTGCTGGTGGCCTGTCTATCGTAATGGCTGTAACATATGTGATATCGGAGACACTCGATATCTTTAAAATAATATTTAGGTTTTACTGTATATAAACAGTGTGTTTACATACATAATTTCAATGAATCTTACCTAATATCTAAGAGAATACAAAGGGTTTATGCTGTATAACTGTGCGGGGAATATTTATAAACAGTGTGGGAGAGTTTCTTAGGGCTTAAAATATATAAAAATAACAATACAAACATGGTTTCTACTTCGCGGATTTTCACCTATCGCGGGGAGTTCTGGAGGGATTACTGTATTCCAAAGCGGACGTATACCAAGGTACCACTGTATATGTGTGTGTGTGTGTGTGTGTGTGTATATATATATATATACACTCAGCAAAAAAAGAAACGTCCCTTTTTCAGGACTGTGTATTTTAACAATAATGTTTTAAAAATCCAAATAACTTTACAGATCTTCATTGTAAATTGTTTAAACAATGTTTTCCATGCATGTTCAATTAACCATAATCAATTAATTAACATGCACCTGTGGAATGGTCGTTAAGACCTTAACAGCTTACAGAAAGTAGGCATTTAAGGTCACAGTTCTAAAAACGCAGGACACTAAAGAGACTTGTCTACCGACTGTGAAAAACACCCAAAGAAAGATGCCCAGGGTCCCTGCTCATCTGCGTGAACGTGCATTAGGCATGCTGCAGGGAGGCATGAGGACTGCTGATGTGGCTAGGGTAATAAATTGCCATGTCCACACTGTGAGACGCCTAAGACAGCGCTACAGGGAGACAGGAAGGACAGCTGATCATCCTCGCAGTGGAAGACCACGTGTAACAACACCTGCACAGGATCGGTACATCCGAATATCACACCTGCGTGACAGGTACAGGATGGCCACAACAACTGCCCGAGTCACACCAGGAACACACAATCCCTCCATCAGTGCTCAGACTGTCCGCAATAGGCTGAGAGAGGCTGGACTGAGGGCTTGCAGGCCTGTTGTAAGGCAGGTCCTTACCAGACATCACCAGCAACAACGCCGCCTATGGGCACAAACCCACCTTCGCTGGACCAGACAGGAGTGGCAAAAAGTG
>JANRMT010062791.1:241563405-241586842 GCA_026402145.1 Polypterus bichir lapradei | reverse complement strand
TATATATATATAATACCTGTGTTCATGTAGCCAGTTTTACTATTGCCAAAGTTGTAGAAACTAAAGATCAAAAGTAAGTTTTTAAGAAGATACTTGGAGCCCTTTAGAATGACCACTATTCCTGATTTCATTTGATCTAAGATGTGATCTGAGAAAGAAAATGTCATTTTATTAATAGCACACTACAAATTGCAGTTACTTATGTCTTTGCTGAACACATCGTTCAAATGTTTAGAGTCTTTGGTGGGGAAAAAGTACGTGAACCTCTGGGATAGTCAGCTCTGTTAAGGGATTAAGTCGTGTCAGATATTCTGATCAATGAGATGACAATTGGCTGTGACAATATCACACGATAAATGAGAATACACATTTAAATCTATGTTCATGTGCCTAATTAATTAACTCTATGTTAGTGTCAAAGAAATTATTTACTAAGAATATTTTACACATTTGAATTGTTCTGTAGGCTCTGTGGTGGATGTGAACTGGAAAGAAGTTAAGAAAGAACATGAGTTACATTAAACGTAGCATGTGTGTATGATGCTTGATTTAGAATTATGCTTTTTCATCCTAACAATAACCTCAATTATTCTTTTTACACACTTAAGTGCTACTTTTTGTGTATCAATTTGTATTTATTGCTTGTTGAGTGCAGACTGGGGAACAAAAAAATAAGAGTAGCATATTTACTATCAGACGCCCGATTTGTTGATAAGTTTATGTCTGCAAAGATGCAAAGAACTAGGAATGGACTCTATTTCTAAATGATTTTAGTACATTATGTTTTTCATGCTCTTTTGTACAAATGTATTGCAAAATTCAAGACCAATGCTGGCAGTTATTTAATTATTTTTTTGAAGCACAGATTAACATTAATTTTTCACTTTTCATTCATTGTTTCCTGAACCAGCTTATTCCAATGTAGGTGATTATGACCCTTTGGCAGTGTATTATACTATCATTGAAGATAATGCAGCTTTGAGGTTCTTTTGGTGCAGCCTAACTACAGAGTCGGTGGTTATCCGCTGTATGTATAGTGAGTCACTGAGCCACACTTCTCTAGCTCCATTCCTGTTCAGGTCATTTCTGGACAAGTTAAATGACGAGTTTTCTTGCTATCATTTTTTTTTACTTACCTGCTCTAACTTCAAGCAGCAGTAGAAATGAGTTGGTGTCACAGAGATTTGCGCAAACTGCTGATTTGACAGCAAGATCTTACTTACCTCTGTTTTTTTTTTTTTTGCTGAAGAGGGGGGCAACAAGAGACAAAAGAGGAAAATATACTAGTTGAAGAAACCTCTAGAAGCTTACTGAGTCTTTATACAGAGGTCTTTAATGTTTGCAATTAAAAAATGACTATTCATGCATCACTTGCAACATGCACGTGATGCAAATAGCAAACACGTTATCAGATGCAGTTTCTTGTAAGGCAGTATCTTGCCATTTGGATATACTTTCAAAATAATATTTGGTTCAAGAAGCTATACACCTTTATAAAATGAAATGAAGTGTGAAATTCTTGCCGAACTTATGCTTAGCTAACGCTTTGGCAAATGTTTTAAGTAAGTTAAAACTATATGTTCTAATCTCACAGTATATTTCTGTCTAGTTAGCTAAAAGTATTTGCAGGACATCTAGTTATAGTGAAGGTCTTTTAGTTGACCTCATTGTGCTTAGTCCCAGAAGAAACAGAAGTTATCTTCTTAAAAAGAAATGTAGTCCAGTTGTCAGGCTCCTACATTTGGACAAAGCTCACCTATGCTGAAATATGTGCTCAGCCATTGACAGTAATTGACATTCTTTCAAGGAACTTTTTCATTCTCTTTCAGCAGAATGTCTGAAGTCAAAGACGACAAGTGCCAAGAAACCTGAAAGATTCTCCCGGATTAAAAAATAAAGGAGACGAGGACAGTCTCATTTGGCATCTTCTGGCTTACATGATGATTCATTTTCTTCAGGAAACCTACACAAACTAAAACTGCTGACTTTGGATGCCAAATGAATGCTTGCTGGTTCCTAGAGTTCATGGCTCCTATGGCCTGGTTTGAAGTTATTGATTTCCTTTCAATTGTTTTTCCAACCAAACCTGACAAGGGAAAAAAGGAGCATATAAAGCCTAGGCACTCGCATCAGGTTTCTGTTCTGGAAGCATCTCATGGGTTTCTGTGGGTATCCGTGCCTTTTGAAGCACATGCTTTTGCCTGTAAATTATTTCTGGATCACAAACTGTCAACATAGGTGATTTTTTTTTTTCCTAAAAACAGTTCTATTTTTATATATCATGGCCATCATCCCCATATTATGGAAAAGATCCCGAATAAATTGGCTGACACAATGAAATGTATAGGATTTCTCCAGACAACCACAGTACACATACCTGGGCACATAAAGACTTTATTATTTATCAGTGTGTGTGTGTGTGTGTGTGTATAATATATATATATATATATATATATATACACACACACACGCACCCACAATAGATAAACAATATCAGAATAATAAATACGTTTTTTTTTTGTGTCCAAAGTAAGTAATATTTGCTGACTCAATTAGCCATTAAAATTCTGTGAAAACACTGGACATTGGTTCCACTTCTTAACTTATGAGTTTTGAGTATTAGGAAGAAATTAGATAATTTATTTGTATAAGGAGTAAATCAAGAGCTGCACCATTGAGACTGTTAGGAGGAGGAGGAGGAGGAGGAGGAAAGAGAAACGTGTCAGTCTAACTGCTTCTGGTGCCATAAAGTCCGACTGACCTTGGACATAGTGTAGTAGCCTCTCCAGCTCCTGCATCTGCTGTTTTGTCAGCTGAGCTGCGATCCCAGTCATGCACATGATGCTGGTGACCTACCGCTAAGAGGCACCATCTTTGTATGAGAAGTATTTTTCTCAAGTATTTCCTAAATGCCTTCCTTATTTTTATGTGCTTATCATAGTCATCAGACATTTCCCAAGGTTCCTTTTTGTTCTTCCTAACTCGTAGCATCTTTAGCGACAGCAGGCCAGATACTAGCTGTGTAGACGTGATGCTCTGAAGCCAGAGTAAGAAAAATGTTTGTTTAAATAAATTCAGTAAGTGTTTTTCAAATGCTGATTTGTATTTATTTCAAGAACCAATGGGTAATGTATTTATATACCTTTATCAATGCCATCTTTCAAAAGGTACTAAAACTTAATTGGCATAAGATGTCAGAAACATTTTTATAAACACTAACCTTTAAAGTACTATAATAATATAAAGGTGCCACTTCTGAAATGATTCCTAGAGATTTTCATCCTTGGTTTTGTCAAGTTTTAATTTTGTATTTTTTTTGGATGGTTGGAAAATGATCACATTTTTTCTGTTGTTCTTAATTGTTTTATGGAAAAGAAAATGAAAAGGGCTAAATCAGGTGAGTTAGTAAGATAGGGTGTTACAGTCATATTTACTATGGTGTTTTCTCCAAACCTTTTCCAAATATTTTGGGCATGTCTTTGAATGTAGGTCTTCAACAGATTCTCACTAGATGTTTTCAGTTTTATACAAATATTTATTAATTCACATTACTATTTTTTTTTATATATTGCATAAAATTCAGGGTTAAGAACCCATCCTTACTTGACATCACTTACCTTTCTTGTGGTGTAGGAAAATGTGTGACACCACTAGTGATATAATGTATGTATAAGCTGTAAAATAGCAGTTTTAAAGCCATGGGTTTACCAACAAATAGTCATGTCTAGTAGTAGATAAAAGTTTGTTTGTCTGTGTATGTGTGTGTGTTGTGTTTTCAACAACACGCTGTGATAAGACAGCCCCCAGGCACAGACAGACAGACACCGAATGTCCCAAAACACACACTATTTATTTACAAAATGTCCTGCACATACACAGTGCTCTAATCCGCCCAAACTCAGACCATTCTTTCTCTGATCTTCTTCTACCGCCTTTACATCTCCAAACTCCGGCTGTTGAGTGGTGTGAGGTGGCCTCTTTTATACAGGACCCGGAAATGCTCCAGGTGCTCCCTAACTAACATCTGCCAGCACTTCCCGGCATGGCAGAAGTGCTGCGGACCACAGTTCCGGAGCTGTCCAGGCACCTCCTGGTGGTGGCCATGTCCCTCCATAGGGTAGAGCTCCCAAGCTCTGTGGCCTCCATGTAATCCAGGGAGGTTGCCCCCTTGTGGTCCAGGGAAGATAGTGCCCTTTTCCCAGTCCTTCCCTTCTTCTGGCGTCCCGGTGGGGCAAGGTCCTTGGATGTCTGTCACAACACAAAGGCTGAAGTGGCATGAGGCCGCAAAGAACACAACATGGAGTTTCAAAATGTTCCAAAAAGTGCTCAGAATGCCCACTAGAGGAGGTGAAAACCATCAAAATCCTTGGGTAGTCACACAAGGACAAACGAGTAATCTTTATAAATAAAAGATTTATATTATAAGCAACAATGCGCTGTAACCTGCAATGCCTTCAAAATAGGCAATCCCAAAGGCAAACACAGATCCCAATACAAAATCAAAGACAATGGTCAAAAAACAGGGCAAAAGAGGTAAAAAAAAAAAAATCATCCATCCATTATCCAACCCTCTATATCCTAACTACAGGGTCACGGGTGTCTGCTGGAGCCAATCCCAGCTAACACAGGGCACAAGGCAGGAAACAAACCCCGGGCAGGGCACCAGCCCACCGCAGAGGGCGAGCACACACACACACACACACATACACACACACCAAGTACATACTAGGGACAATTTAGAATCACCAATCCACCTAACCTGCATGTATTTAGACTGTGAGAGGAAACCAGAGTACCTGGAGGAAACCCAAGCAGACATGGGAAGAACATGCAAACTCCTCGCAGGGAGGACCCGGGAAGCGAACCTGGGTCTTCTAACTGTGAGGTAGCAGCGCTACCCACTGCGCCACTGTCCACCCCAAAAAAAAATTCAAAACCAGTTTAAAAAAAACAAAAAAAAAAAAGAGCAATAAACACAGGAGAACTCGCCAACTACCTAGTGCATTCAATGAACCGCAAGGGACTGTGGGTTTTGCTCAGCCTTCATAGGGCAGAAGGCAGTCCCTTGATGGTGATGGGTAGATGGCCTTGCCTATAGGGAGACCACCCACAAAACACATGTTACATAGTAATGATACATGGACACACAAAGTATAAGGTCAACAAAACTTATATAAACAAAAGAATTACAAATGAACAAAATATATATAAAAGAGGAATTTGCACATCAGCCAGGCTTATCTCACATATACAATATTTAAAGCCCAAACAGAACAGTTTGCCACCATCCTAAATCTAAACAGACAATCCGTCCATTTTTTTCTTGCAGGTGGCTTTCACTGT
Organism: Polypterus bichir lapradei; assembly: GCA_026402145.1. Classification (NCBI taxonomy): domain Eukaryota; kingdom Metazoa; phylum Chordata; class Cladistia; order Polypteriformes; family Polypteridae; genus Polypterus; species Polypterus bichir. The sequence continues at coordinate 241,581,499 of JANRMT010062791.1, read as the reverse complement.
CTTTTTAAGTAAAACTTATTAAAGCACAGTTACACAATATGTCCTCTTAGTGGTCTTCTTCCTGCACCCCTGGAACCGTAATAATGAGATTCTGATGGACAGATGGATAAAATGTTGAAGGTTTTTGGACACAAGGGGTCTGTTGGAATGAGATCATACCTTGCAAAATATTATCCTGGTGCTGGATGTCAACCATAGTGGGGATTGCATCATACCTTAAGGGTGGTTTACTGCCTCAGAATCAGGTTGTCTTAAAATTACTAAAGGACATATTCTTTTATCAGAACACTTTGTAGGTGAACATCAGGCCATGTGTACATCAGCTGTTGTTTCATAGAACAGGATACTGATCCATAATATGCAAGGAAATACAGAACAGTATGAGAGAAGAAGAAATTCTACATCTTTGAACAGCCAGTCCTTGGACTATGGTACTGTGACAGGCCCTGACACCAGCAGCTTATGCTAGGCAACAGATAACATGGAAGAATGGGCTTACAATTCTTCTGCTCCATTAGAGAGGAATTTTCATGTCACAATTGAAGCTGAGAGTGGTTCTGCCAGTCAAGTAAGTAGATTGGGTTCTTACCAAGAGATTCAATTAAAAAAAACTAACCCTTATTTGTTTGCACAGTGTAAGCATTGTTTGTGTTAGATTAATTGACAACTCCAGATTGCCTCAGTGGGGGTGATAAACTCTGTCTGTGGCTAGAGTTGTTTCATGTCTTCCTCCCAAAGCTACCATGATAAGGACCAGCTCTGTCTGTCTGAAATGGGTAAGTGGGTTAAAAAATCAAAAGATGAGTAGAATGAGTTCCCAGAGTTGGAGCTGATAGAATTACACAGTCATATTGAGTAATGTTGTGTTCCCAATTACAATAGGAACAAGATGGCATTGTCCTGTTAATAAAAACTGCCACAGAATCTAGTGGTATGAGTGCTGATGGTCCTGGGCCATTTTAAAAGGATGAAAAGAGCCTGCGCTGGATGGCGGAGATCTTTAAAGATATTGTTAGCTGGCATTGTGAGGTATAGATGTTTTAAACCGAAGACAGCTGTGTGCCATTAATATTCTGTACCAAATTTACTACCCTCTCTAGTGCTTTGTGGTCCAAATGTTGTACCAGGATGTTATGCAGCCATTAAATCTGATGAAATGGAGGCCTTAGTGAGCCTTCTTGTCAATAGCCAAAATCCACAGTGTCTAATTAAACTCATCAGTGGTGGTCACTCCAAGAAATTTAAAACTGCTGACCCTCTCCTTTGCATCCCCTCCAATGATGATAGTTTTACAGTTCGTCCTCTGCTTCCTGATATCTATAGCCAGCTTCTTCAGACATTGACTCTCTTCCCTGTAAGTCATCTCATTATTGCTGGTGATCAGGCCTGTGGTGGTGGTGGCCTTATTATCAGCTTTAATGGTGGTGTTGGAACTGTGTCTAGCTACACAGTCATAGGTGAACAAGGAGTACAGAAGGGGACTCCGCCCACTACCCTCTGGAGGATGTTGTGCTGCCAGTCTGGAAATGCTGGGGCCTGCCAGTTAGAAAGTCCAAAATCCAATAGTAGTGGGTGCAGCGTGTCCCAAGTTGGTGGACATCTTTGATGGTAGAACAGTGTTAAATGCTGAGCTTTAGTCCGTGACATTGCAGTTTGTATTATCTGGATTATTCAGATAATCTGTGGGCTGATTGTGATGACAAACTACAATTAGTCCAAACACTCTAGAATACTACATTCAATGTGCAGTAGCACTGGTCTGTCTCCAAGTATTTCATCATAATGGCAGTGGGATCCACCAGTCTGTACTCGTTCAAACACTGCACTTGTTGCTTAGACACAGGGATATTTGTTTTCCTTTTGTGTGTTACCCTGTTTGCCTGCAGCCTTGGGCATCCTCCATTGTCCCAGGACATTGATAGTCATAACCAAGGATGGATTAAGGTGAATAAGGACACAAACAACAAATATTATGCAAAAGTGCACAGTGTGTTTTTTAAAGGCATAGAATATCCAAAGTGTGGTGCTTAAATAAAGTTTAAAATAAATAATAAATAAACCAAACAGTGTATGGCCACAATGTCGCAATTTAATGACAAAGTTTCCATAGAGATGCAATAAATGCAATTGAATAACATTGCAACACCATTGTAAGTGGTTATATTACAATAGCCATTTTTTAATTAATGTATTATTATAACTGTATTTCAATCATTATTAGTATTTCTTATGATTAGGTTGGGTTAGCTTCCAGTATGTTAGGTCAGGTCATCTGTATACTTGGCATGTCATCAACAAAAATGACACAAAGGCACTGTCCCTGTGTGCTGCTGGCACTTGCTGGAATTTCGCCACATTCTGTGCATGGAGTGCAGCAATACAGATGCAGCTCCTTGTATCCAAAGTCAGCCCAGCGAAAATTACATCAGACATGGCGGCACAAACCCCCTGCCACCCCCACCCCTAATAAACGTCAATGTGTTTAACAACAAAATCGACTAATGATGCTCTGGTTGGAACCATATGTCGTCATTAGGTGACACCTGACTGTAGTTTGAGGAAGTCAAAATGCAATAAATTGTTAAAACCAACGATGAATTACTAATCCCTGTTCCACAAAATCAGCAGATTCATCTGCCCCGGCACACCTCTACCTAGGATCCTCTGCAGGAATTCCCCAACCGATTTTGCTCTGCTTTTTGTCTCTCTTTCCAGACTTCTTTATTTCCAAATCTAACCTTCTTCAACCTTTTTTATAGTCCTGTGAGTGGAGGTGCACTGAACAATCAAGGAGCTTCAATGGGGGATGGCTATACGTAACCAAACAATTGGCCTGTTCCCCCTTTAATCCCCCTACGGGTGCACACCTACACTTACACAAGTCTAGCCTGCACTGTTCTTGTAAAACACCTGCACATGTCCGGTCTGACATGGACCCCAGGCATGCTTCACTACATTTTGAACCAGGTGGGGAAGCAGATTGTGTCAACTGACTTGCTTAAAATTCTGCTGATATAATGTACAGTAGCTCAGAAAAATGAATAATTCAATGTTGCATAGGGGTGTAGAAAGCATCAATGTGTATGAGATTTGATTAGTTTAGAATCTACGCATCTGTAGACCCTACCACAGTATATGTCCATCACAATTGCTGCTATACTCAGCTTGCAGCTTTTTCCTGTACTAACATTTCACAACCTTAATTACTTTTCTGAGCGAATCCCTGCATTTAGTTAGATAAACAGATGTTTTATTTGTCGGAAGGGGAAATTTAGCTTAGGAGTTTAAGAAATTTAGAAATCTTATAACAAACAACAACCTCACTTAAGCACTCACAAAAGACAGAAAAAAGAAGAAAAAATACTTATGATTTGGCTAATATTTCGAGAGCCGTCACAGTGGGGCATTGTGTAGATGTATTACTGTTGATATAAAGGACCCCCCAGTAGCATTTCTTGACACACCTCTGCTGAATAATTCATTAGCTGAAAGACCTCCGTGTTCGTGTGTCAGATAGAGGATGTGCAGCACTGTTCATAATGGCTTCCAATTTTATTTTAATTCTCTTCTCCGTTACTACGTCTAGGGGTCCACAGTGCGTCCTATAACTGAGCCTGTCCTTTTAATTAGCTTGTTGGTTTGGTGGGCCTCTCTTGAAGTGAAGTTACCAGCCCAGCACACCACAGAATAGAAAAATCACACTGGTCATCACAGAGTTATAGAAAATGTGAAACATGTCACTACACACAATAAAAAGAAGGCAAATGTTAGGAATTTGAAGTATTTGGCGTTTTCTGACATTGTCTCAAACAACAATGGGTTAAGCAGATCTCTGAGGGAGCTCTACCACTGGACTCATGTAAAAAGCTGAAGCACAGGGTGTCTCTGGCTCCATTGTTTAGACCCACTGATAGGTTTGCTTAGGTTGTAATGGTGAATGCAGGGCATTTACAGCCTCCTGTCCAACCTTAATTACAATGTTGGTCTTCTGCTGGACGAATCTCAGGCTTGCATAGAGCCATGCTTATGAAAGCCAGAAGAATCCTGGTTTTATGGGGAGAGCGTCACAGAACACAAGAAAGCAAGAGTAGAAAAAACATCCATGGATCATATTGATGCCAATCTCTCTTTCAGATGTGGAACATCAAAACAGATTGAGGCCGAATTTGTCCAAGATTATTTTGCGCAGTCAGGTTAACAAATTTGATATACAGCCCCTGAAATTTTGTGTTGTGTTTTGTTTTTGTTTTCTAATATATGTGAGTCTTCCTTCTATGTAATAAATACTCTTCTTTTAAAAAGTGGCCAAGTTTCTGCTACTTGGGTGGAAATGAAAACATACAGCAATTACAGGTAAGTTAAATAGCCATAAAAGTGTTATCAAGGGCCAGGATTTTCTTTTCTACGCCAGCTGAATTTAGCTTGCATTCTCTTTCTCTCTAGGAGTCGATTCTCGTTACCTTGACCTGATGCGAAATCGAGAGAGAATACTTGTTGACTGATTGGCTCATCCACCCTTTTGAAATGAACTCTTCCACAGTTATGTGTGGTGTAGATACAGAAGAAAGGATTCCAAATTTATGCAAACCCAGTTTTGGGGACTACATAACAAATCTCATTTGAGGTATGTGACTTTGGCCAAGTATCACCCAAATAACTGCCATAAGGTGGCAACACTTGTTGGACCCTGCCATTACTGCAATCCCCTTGTCCTACCACAGTCAAAGTAAGTAGTTCAGGAAGTTTCTTCTGCAACCCTTCTCCTAGAATCCTGGCATTTGAACCCAAAATCAACCCTGCCAACTCCCCTCTTAATGCCTTATAGGGAATAAGAGATAAAACTGTCTGTTGTGTTCTTCTCACCCATCCCTGTTCTCCTCCTCTTTTGCCATCACACCTCTGACATATGCCACATTTTTATAAGTGCTGCATTTTTGTACTTTGATATAAATTTTTATACTAAGTGATATACAGTGTGGTCCAGATCTAATTATGCAATTATGAAAAGGCGAACACATTGTGCCCGCTGTTCGACTGACAACTGTCTCCCGGCCATTTTGGAATGCAGGGCAGGTGCTACCGTCTATTGGCAACAAAAATAATTTTTTTGTGAATTCTCTATGTAATAAACTTAAGTTATAGCATAATGAAAATTGCATAATTAGATCTGGACCACCCTATATTTAGTAGTCTATTCCGTATTCTGATCCATGTAATAACTTGGAGAGCGCTATATAAAAATAAAATTGCACTTCACCTCTTTTTGCACCTTTATTGAAATACTGCCAGTTTATTTCACACTTATGCGAAGATCTCAAGAAGGCCACTAGAGGTTTGTGTCTTTGCCAGCATACAGCATTTCACTGTCCTTTCAAATTCACAGTTCACGGATTAACATGACATAAAAGAAGAAAAAGCCAACTACAGCATAACGAAGGGAAAATAAATCGAGGATGGCTAACCTCACAGTGAACAGAACAGATTAAATGTAATAATGGAGTCTCCTTCTTCAGCACTAGTATCTGATGTTGGCTCTCCTTGTTTATTGGTACCTGGAGATGCCCTTGTTAAGTGGCAATATGTAGATGTTCTAAAAACAAAAATATATATTTATATATACATTTCCCAGAGTCATATAGGGGTGAGCCTAGGGATTGATTATAATTATTAGTCATGAACAGGTCGCTTGCACTTGACAGCCGAATCAATGCGACACGTCCAAGGTGCTCGCTCGTCTCAAAGTGTATTTGATTTCAATCAGCATTCAGAGCCAAGCAGTCAGCTCTGTCCTTCAGGATGCTTACTCAGTTTGTTTCGTGACATTTTACTTAAACGTCTTGTTTCCTCTCCATTGTAAATGTGTGATTATTATTGGATAATGGTGTATAGGTAAAGCAATCATTCATTAGGCTAGGACTGCCACATTACTGCTTGTGGAAACAGGAAATGTGAAGTGTATTACTGTGAAATAAAGTGCTGATCATGAATCATTACGTTGGCATTTAGTTATTTGACTGATAGGTGGCACAATGATGGAGTTGTTGGCCCTGCTGCCTCACGGATCCTGTGTTCTAGCCTAAAATCTCTCTCCTGGATATACGCTGTGCGGAGATTACATGGTCTGCCCAAGTCTGCGTGGGTTTGCCTCCTATATTCTCAAGAATTCACATGCTGGGTTGATTACCAATTCCAAATTGGACCCTGTGTGAATGGACCCTTGTCACGCACATGCACATGGCTCTGGTGATTGTAATTACCCACTGAACCAGGTTTTGGAGTTGTGTTTTAATGCCTTCTCGTTCCTCCCGCTACAGAATGGAAGATTGACGGCCATTCTGCCACTGACATCACTTCCGTTATTTACCCTCCCCTTCAACCTACGACTGGAAGTTCGGCGATTTTGACGCAATTCAATTCTGGGCTCCTATCTGAAAAGGCGTTATTCACAAATTGTTGCATGTTTTACACTGCAATTTTCTTTCAGTTATTCAAGGTCACTAGAGTGGTGCCCCTTTTGATGATGTATTTGTCTGCTCCTCACCCTGTAATGGATTGGCACCCTAACCAGGGCTATTTCAACCTGTGTGTAGAGCTGCAAAGACTGGCACCACTTCGCCACAACCCTGACTTGGATTAAGTAGTTTTGAGAATCACATGTTATACTCAAAGACTTACGTGTCAGGTTAACTGTCAACTCCAAACTGGCTCTTAGAAGAGTGGGCCCTATGATGGACTGGTGACCTGTCCAGTTATTTCCTGCTTTGTAACCAGTACTGCCATAGTACATAGTACATAGTAGGCATGGGTTTTGAGAATGATATATACACGGTGGCGCAGTGGGTAGCACTTCTGCCTCACAGTTAGGAGACCTGGGTTCTCTTCCCGGGTCCTCCCTGCATGGAGTTTGCATGTTCTCCCCATGTCTGCGTGGGTTCCCTCTGGGTGCTCCGGTTTCCTCTCACAGTCCAAAGACGTGCAGGTTAGGTGCATTGCCGATTCTAAATTGTCCCTAGTGTGTGCTTGGTGTGTGTGTGTGTGTGTGTGTGTGTGCCATGCAGTGGGCTGGAACCCTGCCTGGGGTTTGTTAAATGCCTTGCGCCCTGTGTTGGCTGGGATTGGCTCCAGCAGACCCCCCGTGACCCTGTAGTTAGGATAAAGCGGGTTAGATGATGGATGGATGGATGGATGTTTGTCATGTGGTGCGTCAGATTTGCAGATCACAGTTGCTGATGTCATTAATGTAGCATGGCAAATTACACAACTGAAAATCGCAGCTCATGTCACATTTACTGTTTGAGTGACGATTTTCCAGCACAGTCGTACTCACCCCTCTTTGTGACAGCCAATAGCGGGCTACCTAACAGAGCGGGCGCTGTATGAAATATTAGCAGCTGCAGTGGCTTCAGCAGCAATCGCTGCCTTTTTCTTTTTTCCATTCTAATATGTAATGTAAAATATGAGACATTGGACAGACAAGCTTAACTTCTGTTTGTGAGCATCACAGCTGCCTGATGGAGCCACTGCTGTACAAAGGGTTTCAGTTTTTCAACTGAAAACTGCTTATATTAAATTTTAATTATTTTGTTAAAACAAATTGAAATGGACTGAATTTACAGAACCTTCAGGCATTGCAAAGCACCCTTTTGTATTGTACTAGTAATTTATGCAGTTGTTCCAGTCAGTTTATTTTTCAATTAATTTATAACCTGTGAATGGACTGATGCCACAGGACTAAGAATTATTAAATTAGTTTACTATCTTGGGAATGGAAGGAGTTGTGGAGGTGCTTGAAAGATCAAACACTTTTATCAGAGTCATTCATCATCAGGATGAATTAGCCAATCAACTGTGTGCAATGTCACCTTTCCTGAAACCCCACATGTGCATTTTAACTTAAATATGGCCGATCTGATGGACCAAGAAGAGAAGAAGCGAAGAGGATGAAAAACAACAACAGAAGGATGATGTCCGTGATCAAGAGATGTGAGATCATCTGTTTAGGATGTCAGAAAATGTAACTGATAACAACTCTGATCCCTAAACCAAAAGCCGTCCAGCACATTCACCCCTTGACACTTTTGATTTTCAGTTAGCTTTTCTAAGATTGTTTGTTTATATCCAGACTTTGCTATCTGTTATATTTCTTTCTATTTGGTATTGTTATACATTAATAATGACTGCGTTGCTTTTATATTTTCTATACTTTGTCTTTTCTCTAGACTAGTGATTGAAACAATAAATGAGAACCAAGCGTGGGTTTGATGGCTACTGTCCTATTCAAAGGGCTTATCAAGGATATTGAAGTCGCTCCTCAATAAGCAGAATAACTGCCGTAAAAGCAAGACATAGTTTGGTTAGTAAGTAGTATATAACCAAAAGAGTTACGCTTTTCTGAGTGTCGCAACTACGCCTGTATGTTTGTTAGAGCTGGTGATGGTGAATCGCTATCTAGAGAATCTTATGCAGAATATCGTGGAGTGACTGGCAAGTGGCACCACTCGAGACTTTATTTGGATAGGATATGTGTGTATATCTGTGTGCATATGTTAATCTTCAAGATGAACCCAATAAACGTTCCTAGTAAGTCTTACAAATTTCACAGTAATACAGAGTTAATAGCTGTGGTGCCTTCAGCCAAAGTCTCTGACCCATTTTTCCGTTCTGTTTTACTACATTAAACACAAGTCACCAGACAAACAAGCTTCTATTCTATTTGTGAGGTTCATGACATGTGTGTCCCTTATTCCTTGTCGCTACACCCTATACATTATACTGCCAGCTGAACACTCACTGGTTGTCAGCCCTCTTGAGTACACAGCCTGCCACTCAAACTAAAAAGAAGATCAGACTTTATCTTTAGCTGATGCCTTTATTCAAAGTCTCTTACAATATGTGAGCTTCAAATTATGACATTTTTTACTCCCTCCACCCCCCAGTTGGAGCACGCTGGTGGTAGAGAGAGATTGCCTTATTTATGGTTACATGGTGTCAGTAGTGGGATTTGGACTAACATCCTCAGGGTTTGAAATTCAAAACTTTAACCACTTTGCTACACTGACTGTCTTACTATTAGCTAATTTGAACATTTTATGACATTACAGAACTGTAATAATAATAAACTGATGCACATTCTCCTTGTGACTTTACATACTTCATTCAGGACAACTGTCTGGAATCTCTGGATAATGCCACTAAGTAAGGATTTATTTGATTTCCAATTTTTTTAAACTCCCTAAAATACATAGGTTAAGTTTTGTGTTTTTAAACATCTGCAGTCCATTTCTGACTTGAATTAGTTTTCAGGTCAAGCGTTCAGTACTGGGCTAAGGCGGCTTGTTTTTGCTCAGTTTCAAATCTGTAATGCATTTTGGAAATGCCAATTTGCAGGTGTGTAGGGCTGCACTGGTGGGCTCCTCACATGTGTCCTTTGCACCAGAGGCGTTGATGTCCCAGCTCTCCCTTTGAAATAATTTAAATAATTTTGTTGCTGTCACCCCCTCCTTCTCTTCTGTTATTAACTTGGGCCATTTGTTATTCAGGAGGCTTCAGACCAGTGATGGTGTTTCCCCTAAGGAGCACATGATGACTCGGGTTGATGGATGGGGAGAAGGAGAGCCAGAAAGAATGCTTCATCTTGGGTGGCTGTCGACTGGGAAGATGCAATACATCATGTGTCATGGATGAAAAGTGTGAAATACCCCACCACTGCTTGGCTGTGCTTTTAGTCTTTGCCATATTTGTCATTTTTTGGCGAATGTAAACAGGATTTCTCAAATCTGTTTTTCATGTGCCATCAAGTGTTCACAACCCAGAGGACTTGGTGGGACAATTTATGAAACCATCTACACATTATAGTGAACAGTCTGGAAATTGTTTTGGCTGAAGTAATGTGTGTGGTCTTTCAAGATAGACGTTCACTTGGAGCCGTGACCTTTCGGAAAAAAAGGCAAAGTTACATTTCCACGTCTTTTTTTAGCTCACACAATTTTTCCAGACTGACTTATAAAACAAATGTGCATGAAGACAAACACCAGATACAGTGTATTGCTTCACAAAAGACCACGAAAAAAAAAAAACAAAAAGCTCACAGATGAGATCCACACCTCCATCCTTTTCCTGAGCCTTTATATAAATACTACAGAGAGACTGCTAATGCAAATTGTTATAAAATACAAAGAAATGACTCTGCTTACAGTGTTTGGTTAAAGTAAAGCCGCTGCCGATAACAAACCGGTCGCAGTGGGGGCATTGGGTATCAGGAGTTCATTTGGTTGGATTAATATCTCATCTTTTATTCTGCCCTTCTGAACAAGGGGCCTAAACTAGGGTTATGGTGGCTGGGCTGCGTGTTAGGAACTTATACGGGAGCAGCAGAAGTGCAAATACATTTAAAGAGATGTTCCATAGAATAACTGGGGTCAGAAAATATTAATTCAAAATTGAAGCAAAAGTCTTGGCCCCTAAATTATTTTAGTGTACAAGAGTTTCTTTTTGAGAGAGATTGTGTCTTTCTTTTAGGAAGTTTAAAGTTAAGATACTTGCTCAATTGAAATTGCCATCTTTTTTTTTTTTTTTTGTCATTTTTGCATGTTATCGAGAGGAATTGTGTATTGTTTGTCATAATATTACTAGACCTTCTGTAGAAAGCCTGACTTTGCTCATGGGACAGTATCTGTCTGTCTGTCTGTCTCTCTGTCTGTCTATCTATCTATTGATTGTCACCCAGGTGCGCCAGAAGGTCACCTTCCAGGTTTACCTAAAATAAGTAGTTCCACCCTGGGACAAGAGGGGGTCCTGTTGCTAATGGTCTTGTCTCCTTTTTCCCTCACAGCCTCAAAAAAAAAACACCCTTGAGGGTACTAAACCAAAGGAAGCCTCGCCTCTTTCTGCCTGGTGTAAAAGTGGAAAACTCCCAGAAGGCAGCATCTCATTTCAGCGCAGATCTAAACCAGAGCTTGCTAACATGTCATTCTAAGAAGACTATGCCTTTTTAATGGCTCACTAAGGTGCATATTCTTCATTAATTTTTTTTTATATTTTTTTTTGTTTGTTTCAATTAAAGGGGTTTTGCCTAGTTCACACCCCAAGCATTCTCTCTCTCTCTCCCTCTCTCTTAAGTGACATGTACCAAGCAACCACACAGCATCATGCCAACCAGAAATGTATAATGGTGGACCCTACACAAAATTGTGGCACCTGCAGAGAAAAATAACTAAATAATGCCACAATTACATCACCAAAATAAATGTGAAACCATAAAAAATATAAAATAATAATTAGTTATGCATGGAAATACTTCAGAATCCTTTTGTAGTTCCTATCATTAAGACACTGAAAACAGATTCTACTGTAACAAAGGCCAGGGAAGTTCAAAAAATAGGCCACTTGTTTGCTCAAACAGGAGTAGTTCTCTTTAACTGGACAAGTTGGTGCTTTATGAGTTAGAGGCCCCAAGTTTGTGGCCATCCTTTCCATGTGAGGACATGAAACGTAGATGGCCAGGGTCTTCAGTGATTTCTTGTTGGTGACATCTACAGATGCATAATGGACAAGGTGAATCATACTCTGGTATGGCAGCTGTGCCATGGCAAGCCAAAAGGGTGGTCAAAACTGTTCAGGTCACCTCTGAAGCCTTGCACCCATCCACCTGGACGTTTATGACAAATGATGCCTTGAAAAAGGCCTGTCTATTTTGACAGATCTCACACAATCTAGCAATAAACTTGAAAGTGATATTGTAGCACCGGAATCTCATATACTGTACAGTCATATGAAAAAGTTTGGGAACCCCTCTCAGCCTGCATAATAATTTACTTTCAACACAAAAGATAACAGTGGTATGTCTTTCATTTCCTAGGAACATCTGAGTACTGGGGTGTTTTCTGAACAAAGATTTTTAGTGAAGCAGTATTTAGTTGTATGAAATTAAATCAAATGTGAAAAACTGGCTGTGCAAAAATTTGGGTCCCCTTGTAATTTTGCTGATTTGAATGCATGTAACTGCCCAATACTGATTACTTGCAACACCAAATTGGTTGGATTAGCGCGTTAAGCCTTGAACTTTATAGACAGGTGTGTCCAATCATGAGAAAAGGTATTTAAGGTGGTCAATTGCAAGTTGTGCTTCACTTTGACTCTCCTCTGAAGACTGACAGTATGGGATCCTCAAAGCAACTCTCAAAAGATCTGAAAACAAAGATTATTCAGTATCATGGTTTAGGGGAAGGCTACAAAAAGCAAAAGTTTAAACTGTCAGTTTCAACTGTAAGGAATGTAGTCAGGAAATGGAAGGCCACAGGCGCAGTTGCTGTTAAACCCAGGTCTGGCAGGCCAAGAAAAATACAGGAGCGGCATATGCGCAGGATTGTGAGAATGGTTACAGACAACCGACAGATCACCTCCAAAGACCTGCAAGAACGTCTTGCTGCAGATGGCGTATCTGTACATCGTTCTACAATTCAGTGCAATTTGCACAAACATCTGTATGACAGGGTGATAAGAAAGAAGCCCTTTCTTTAATTTTTTAAAATTTTATTAGTTTTATTGTAATCATTCCATACAAATCGATCAATTTTTACAAAAAATAGGATTGAAAACAAGTCACCCCCCACCCCTGAGAGAGAGCATGGCCAACGGGATAAAACCTAAGGCTTGTAAACATACCTAAATTGATGAGTTTAATAGGCCAATAGAGATGAATGGAGAAGAAAAAAATGTGGAGATAATTGCTTCCTCTGTGCTATAAGAGCTTATTCTAAAATATTATTCATTAGATCCTGCCAGATTTAGAAAAAATTCTGTACAGATCCTCTAACTGAATATTTGATTTTTTCCAATTTCAAATAGTATAAAACATCGGTTTCCCACTGACTTAAAAGAGGAGAGTTAGGATTCTTCCAGTTTAGCAAAATAAGTGTGTGTGCCAAAAGTGTAGTGAATGCAATCACAGTTTGTTTCTCCTTCTCCACTTTAAACCCATCTGGAAGAACACCAAACACAGCTGTTAATATGTTAGCAGGGATTGTGACACCAAGGCTGTCTGAAAGGCACTTAAAAAATTTTGGTCCAAAATGATGCTAATTTGGTGCAGGCCCAAAACATGTGACCCAGCGAGGCTTGGACTTGATTGCAGCATTCGCAGGTTGGATCTTGCCCTGGAAACATTTTGGACTGTTTTAGGAGAGACAGATGTGCTCGATATATAATTTTGAGTTGAATACTTGTATGTTTTGCACATATGGAGCTCGAGTGAATTATCTGCATTGCTACCTTCCACTCCTTTTCTGATATATTGATTAAGAGATCTTTTTCCCATTGTCCTCTTGGATCTTTGAAAGGGAGGGACTGTAAAATAATTTTATATATTGCGGAAATGCTGTCTGAGTCCTCCAAACTGAGCAATATTTTTTCCAGCATGGACGAGGCTGCAAGATGAGGAAAATCGAGCAGGTTCTGTTTAACAAAGTTCCTAATTTGAAGATAGTGAAAGAAATGTGTAGCTGGAAAGTTAAATTTGGATTGTAATTGTTCATAGGATGCAAAGATTTTGTCTATATAAAGATCTCTAAGGAATTTAATCCCAATTTTTTTCCCAGATATTAAAAACTGCATATGTTTGTGAGGGTTGAAAGAGGTGGTTCTCTTGCAGAGGTGCCACAGATAAAAGATTCTCCATCTTAAAATTTCTACATTGGTTCCATATTCTGAGTGAGTGAAGCACAATTGGGTTATTAGTACTGTATATTGGTGATACCTTGCATTTATTGGGGTACAAAGCAGGGAATATAAAGAAGTACTGCAGGATTTTACTTCTATTGCGGACCAAGCCTGTGTATGTTCATCTATTTGTGTCCAGGTTTTTCTAGCTTGTATGTTTGCTGCCCACTAATAAAACTGAAAGTTGGGTAGAGCCATGCCACCTTCTGCCTTAGGTCTTTGTAGGGTCGCTCTTTGGATGTGTGGATGTTTTGAGTTCCAAATAAATGTTATTGTTCAACAATAAAGGTTATTGTTGAATCTAATTGCTAAAAAAATATTTATTGATGTATATTGGAATGTTTTGAAATAAAAAGAGAAGCTTAGGAAGAATATTCATCTTAACAACGTTAATTCTTCCAGCTAGAGTGAGATGAAGGGTTGACCATCTATGCAAGTCTTGCTTAATTTTTCCCATGCAGACAGCGGAATTTTGTTGATAAAGAGCTTTGTGTTTACTTATGATGTTTACCCCTAGGTATTTAAACTGATCTGCGATGAAAAAAGGGAAGGTGTCCAAACTAATATTGTGTGCTTGAAAATTCACTGGAAAGAGTACACTTTTATTCAGATTAATTCTGAGACCAGAGATCTTTTGAAATTCTGTAAGTGCTGTTACGACTGCAGGCACAGAATTATATATCTATACTAATAAACGGCAAAGCCCTCACTCACTCACTCACTGACTGACTGACTGACTGACTGACTCATCACTAATTCTCTAACTTCCCGTGTAGGTAGAAAGCTGAAATTTGGCAGGCTCATTCCTTACAGCTTCCTTACAAAAGTTGGGCAGGTTTCATTTCTAAATTCTACGCGTAATGGTCATAACTGGAAGTTGTTTTTCTCCATTTACTGTAATGGAGTTCAGCTGGAGGGGCGGAGTTTCGTATGACATCATCACGCCTCTCACGTAATCACGCATTACGTAGAAAGCCAGGAAGGGCTACAAAACGCGCTTTAGAAAACATGCATTATATAATTAAGAAGGCAGCGAAACAATTAGAAGCGAGCGACTGACATATAAAACCATATTCAGCGGCTCACGTGAACTGACGCAGTGCGCAGACAAAAAGTAACAGTTCCAAAGAGTGCTGAACAAAAACCGAATTACACTACTACGCTCAAATAGATAAACCACACGCAGTGGCGCGGTAGTAAAGCATTTGCCTGTAGCGCCCACGTCCGAGGTTCGATTCCCGAGAGGGGATGCACTAAGTATGTACGCGCGCTTCTCGATTTATTTTAACCTCGCATCACATTAGTTTGAGACGTATGAAAACGCATGCGGTTAACTCAGAAAGACAGATCACCTATTCACCTATTGAAGCTTCATGAATAATGGATACTTTATTTGCGATCGATGATTGTTTTGGTAAAGCCATACTCAGTGTATTCATTAGATGAACGGTAAAAAAGTAAGAGCGAGGGGACGGTAACTTACTGAAGCACACAAGCAAAACCACAATAGCATGCGGGCTCGATGTACTGACTTGCGCGATCACATTCCAAAAAATATTTCTTTTCAAGTTCTATTTAGTCCATATGAGTCAAACTCAAGGCCCACGGGCCACATCCGGCCCAGTGTGTAATTATATCCGGCCTGCGAGATCATTTTATATACTGTATTATTGTTATTAATGGCCCGGGTATATGAAGCGCTGGTAACACAATAAACTACAGATCCCATAATGCAGCGCTTCAGCTGCCTTGCCGAACACTTACCGCGTTGCTGCAAGTTATTGTGAAGCTAGCCCACACGATGCCGAAGAGAAAAGTTGATTTTGAAAATAGAGCCTTTAAAAACCGATGGGAGGCTGAGTATATGTTTACTGACATTGCCGGTAAACCCGTGTGTCTCATTTGTGGAACGTGTGTACAAAAACTGGGGTCTCCTTCCCAGCAAAAGTCGAGCAGCTGGCGCGCTTCTGCCTTAAATCAAAGTGAGCACTTTTAATTTTTTTCATCCTCCCCCTGAGCTATAGCCCAGACAAGTGCAAACACGGGACCCCTTTTCTACACCACGGCAAAATAATATTAAGGCGATTCACACTTTCTTTTGCACGTATACGATTATGAGCTCCTCAGCTCGGATTATGAAGACACGCACACGAGTGAAGGACTGACAGTGCCATCACAGCCGATTAATGGCAGAGACGTCTCACCAGTCTACACAAGACCCACCGCGACTGTCCCCAAAAGGCGATCATAACGTCACCGAACACATCTCTCTATACTATATAAAAGAAAAATGCAACTTTCCTTTCTTTACACCTTTTTTCATTTTATCCCAAACCAAAGCCTTTCTCTCTTAACACTGCAGAGGACACAAAACAATTTTTCTTTAATTACTGGTAATACCGTTAAGGCACATTACCAGAGGCAGAAATTTGAACGTTCACATAGAAAATGTAATTTCTATACCACAGCCGTCGTGTAGCGCCTTTCAAAAGGGATCAACTACCGAGAGATGATCCATATACATTTTAGCTGCTGTTAGTACTACTTACCTCTTCTGTTATACCGTCTTTTAAAATGTAGTTTACCCGCAACCACTCGAGTAGTGCTTAATGTACCTGTACTTCTTAAAACGTTAATGTTTTTCTGTTTAATAACTAATAGACTATATTTTATTATTTTTCCCTTGCACTCAGTGACCAAAGCTATACACACACATATAGACACATACATATATATACACATATATATACCTGTGTGTATGTTTGTATGTATGTGTATATATATATCTATACTAATAAAAGGCAAAGCCCTCACTCACTCACTCATCACTAATTCTCCAACTTCCCATGTAGGTAGAAGGCTGAAATTTGGCAGGCTTATTCCTTACAGCTAACTTACAAAAGTTAAGCAGGTTTCATTTCGAAATTCTACACGTAACGGTTATAACGGTCGACAACGTCCGCCATGTTGAACTTTCTTATTTATGGCACCATCTTCACGAAATTTGGTAGGCGGCTTCCCTGCGCTAACCAAAACCGATGTATGTACTTATTTCGATGGTATGATGCCATTGTCGGCCGCCATTTTGAACTTTCCAACGTCACTAATTTTCCAACTTCCCGTGTAGGTAGAAGGCTGACCCCATCTTCACAAAATTTGGTAGGTGGCTTCCCTGCGCTAACCAAAATCGATGTACGTACTTATTTCGGTGGTATGACGCCACTGTCGGCCGCCATATTGAATTTTCCAAACATCACTAATTCTCCAACTTCCCGTGTAGGTAGAAGGCTGAAATTTGGCTGGCTCATTCCTTACACCTTACTTACAAAAGTTAAGCAGGTTTCATTTCGAAATTCTACGCGTAACGGTCATAACGGTCAACAATGTCCGCCATGTTGAACTTTCTTATTCATGGCCCCAACTTCACGAAATTTGGTAGGCGGCTTCCCTGCGCTAACCGAAACCAATGTACATACTTATTTCGGTGGTATGACACCACTGTCAGCCGCCATATTGAACTTTCCAACGTCACTAATTCTCCAACTTCCCGTGTAGGTAGAAGGCTGAAATTTGGCAGGCTCATTCCTTACAGCTTACTTACAAAAGTTAAACAGGTTTCATTTCGAAATTCTACACGTAACGGTCATAACGGTCGATAACGGTCGACAACGTCCGCCATGTTGAATTTTCTTATTTATGGCCCCATCTTCACGAAATTTGGTAGGCGGATTCCCTGCGCTAACCGAAACCGATGTATGTACTTATTTCGATGGTATGATGCCACCGTCGGCCGCCATATTGAACTTTCCAATGTCACTAATTTTCACAATGTCCGCCATGTTGAACTTTCTTATTTATGGCCCCATCTTCACGAAATTTGGTAGGTGGCTTCCCTGCGCTAACCAAAACCGATGTACGTACTTATTTCAGTGGTATGATGCCACTGTCGGCCGCCATATTGAAGTTTCCAACGTCACTAATTCTCCAACTTCCCGTGTAGGTAGAAGGCTGAAATTTGGCAGGCTCATTCCTTACAGCTTACTTACAAAAGATAAGCAGGTTTCATTTCAAAATTCTACGCATAACGGTCAACAACGTCCGCCATGTTGAACTTTCTTATTCATAGGTAGAAGGCTGAAATTTGGTACTTATTTCGGTGATATGATGCCACTGTCGGCTGCCATATTGAACTTTTCAACGGTCTTTGTTACTTATGGGCCCATCTTCAAGAAATTTGGTACGCGGGTTCCCAACGCTAACTGAATCCTACTTACGTACATATATACGTCCATAGCCTGCAGCTCGGTCACCGTGTGAGGCGGCGTTGGGTCCCCCATCCCAACGCCTCCCACGTTGTTGGCTGCCTGCCTATATAAGG
>JANRMT010062791.1:241539094-241552075 GCA_026402145.1 Polypterus bichir lapradei | reverse complement strand
TATCTATCTATCTATCTATCTATCTATCTATCTATCTATCTATCTATCTATCACAGTACCTTAATTCTTTTATATAGTACCTTTCATTTCTATCTGTCTCTCTATCACGCTACCTTAACTATTTTTATATAATGCATTTTTATTTCTGTCTCAATAATATCAATTACTTTAACTATTGTATATACTGTAGTTCCTTTCATTCCTATCTATCACGGTACCTTGACTATTTTTATATAGTATCTATCTATCTATCACGGTAACTATTTTCATATAGCGCCTTTCATTTCTATTTATGTAAATATGTACCTTTCTAACTATCAACCACAATACCTTAACTATTTTATATAGTGCCTTTCATTTCTACTTATGAATCTATCGTTTCTCCTAACTTAGCGACATTAATATGTATGGATACCGACGGCGGGGTGTATTTCGCTCCGTTTCTCGCCACAATGTAAAGATAATGAGGATTTATTTGTTTCCTTTATTTTGGCGTTGCCTCTGTAATATATGATTTTTAGACATTCCAAATTTCAGGAATGATCAAAAAGCCAAAGTTCATCGTTACGTGGAGTGATTATAGCGTCGAGAATCCCCTGAGCAAGGGGCGCCTTGTACTGTATCAAGCTCCGTTTATGTCTTCATCCACGGCTCACGGCCACCTGATCTGAAACACTTTGCGGCGGGACACACGCACGAGTCAAGGGAGGCCCGGTGAGAGGATTTAAGGAACCTTAATAAATTAAGCGTTAAGTGTGTCCTCTCCCCTGCAGTGACACAGGAACACCTCACTTACCTGCGATTGGTGTCGACATCAAGTGCAGTATGGACCCCGTCCATCAGTTATTAGCCAGTAGCTCTGCACATTGCACACGCAATGAACCGTGACAGAGTCCTTAGGGATTCTAATCTAAAGGGAATGTCTAACAAAAGCGAGTCGCATATCAGGATACCGCAACAGGTGCGTGAAATGAGACATTCACAGTTGTAAAAGAGCCGGCATTGTAAAAGGATGGAGACCTCTGCGAAACTGAGAGAGCGTCGGTTAAACTTCTCCTTCTGCCATTGCACTGGTTTGGACTGAGAGGCGAGCTCAGTGGTTGCCCGGCTGATGGGTGCCTTGCGTTCGGCAGTACCTCGTACGTGCATCGCTAAGATTCCATCATATTCCAATACAGGGTCGCTGTAGTGATAGGGCCTGTCCCAGCCATTGCCTACAATGTAGGAACCATCACTGGACAGAACGATAGCGCACCCGCTCTCACTGAGTCAGTTTGGAACTGCCAATGAACATAACAAGTCCGCCTTTAGGACTGTAAAAGGAAAGCCAGAGAAACCCAAGCAGATACAACATCCATCCATCCATTATCCAACCCGCTATATCCTAACTACAGGGTCACGGGGGTCTGCTGGAGCCAATCCCAGCCAACACAGGGCACAAGGCAGGAAACAAACCCTGGGCAGGGCGCCAGCCCACCGCAGCAGATACAACATTAAAGTCCAAACTTCTTCAGTACGACGACCGGACATGGGGTTCCAGCCAAGCAGCATTTAACACTGGGTCATCGTGCCGCTGATATACAAACATTTAGACTAATTAAATCATATTGTTGAGCTCATAGGAATTATGATCGCTTTCAGATCACTTTTTCCCGGCGCCTCCAAAAGAAAACACCCACATATGATAAGCCGTTCACCTTCTCTTGATGTCTGCTTATGCAAGACTTTCCTCCGTATTTTTAGCCGCCTAGACCTGAATAACCGTCGTTTTTAGGCCATATGTTGTGCGGGAAGTGACACCCTTGAAGTGTACACCAATAGGTGTCTTCGGCAAAAACGATCAGAGGGACGTGAAGTTGTGCATCCACTCCTAATGGCATACATGACTAAGAATCATTAAATGAGTCCTATTTCACAAAACTTCGAAAAAATGTTGGTCGTTAATATAAATAAGCAGACAGAGTGTTGTTTTATGTTATTTCGAGGTTGCTGATCCCGAGTATGACATTTCTGACGTTTGATTCTTTACCGGTGGTCCTATCCCTCTTAAAGCCACTTCCACAAGGTTGTGGGGTACATCGTTTTAGATTACTTCAAGGTCACTAATTAATTACGAGTATGATGTATCCTTTACTAGGGTTCTAGCCCGCCATGAACCTCGATCAGGCGGTGAAACATGACAGACTTCTATTACAATCGAAAATATTTAAACATTTAAATTGAAGCATATATTTTAATATTTCAGATTTTGACGTAACCGTTCTTGTTTAATACGTAGTTTTTAACTCATGAAGTAAATCATTACGTTTCTTATGAACACCCTGGATTTGGTCAGTTTACGCTAATTCAGGCTTTTAATTCCCATCCCATATTTAAAATAAATTAATTCCAAATGAAAACTGCTATCTTTCAAAGATATTATTAAATGGTACGTGAATATAACTAAACATAAGCCTTTAACACAGAGAGATAACAAGTTCTTGCTCCTCTTATTTAATTTTGTCCGAAATGTTCCTCCATACTCTTGACCTTACATTTCCAAAAAAAAATCCTGCCTTACGCATTAAAATATGGTTTATTGGAAAAAAAAGCAGGGCACTAGTTAATTACGGGAACAACAGTGCATTCAATGTCTTACTAAAAATATACGATGGTTTATATTTTGTAATTTGAATGCCCTGTGTGGGTCAAAATATTCTAACTATCGAAAAAAAGATCATATATAAATAGCATATATTGTATAGCGCCTTTCAAAACGAGCCTTATGATTAGATGGTGCCCTACTAAGTAAACACGATACAGTACAGTAGATATTTTATTTATTATATGTTATTCTACTGTCTCCTTTGGGGCCAGAGTCCTCTACAAAGAAAGCCATCACTTACTGTTGCCACTGTTTTTCTTGTCATCAAACACATCATATCTTTAGTAATCTTGAAAAATTGCCATTGCCCCGCTGCCATGGCACTTGAACCCTCTTTTACTTTCTGTCCCTTGTTATGGGTACCCTCGTGACGTGCCATCACCGAACTAAAATAAACAGATGTGATCGTCACACATCTTGATCTTGCTAAAATGCAAAGGTATTCACTCAGGAGCTAAACTGAAAAGCTTCGAAATTGCAGCTCCTCCCTACTGATTAATATTTTGCTTTGATGATTTAGTGCGACGTTTTTAAAGAATTATCTGAAAGCGTTTTAAGGAGTAATTTGCAGGGAGGTATGTGAGTAGCGTTTGTAACAAAAGCGAGCCCGAAGATCAAAGTCGTCCGTGGACTAACCTGCCAACCCCAGCGCTGCTGTTTGTTTGTTTAAATCCCTTTCAAGTGACAGTTGACCGTGTCACAAAGCGGAGCCACTGAACTCACACCCTTTGAAGTCATTTAGCGCTGGAGACTTTCGGCGCATGTCTCCTTCCGATTGTCAGATAAGATGCCATCTGCAAGCTGATTCAAGTGCCATGGAGGTGAGATGCCACTTGGAAGTTTAACTAAGCCCCCTTCGCCGAGAGAAATCACCTGCAACGCGAATGGAGTGCCAACCAGATGTGCTGCCGCATTCAACCTAAATCTTGTGTGAGACAACCTGTCATCTAAAACGTGGGCCGCGAGAAGTGCCACCTGTCAGTTTAATTGAGCTCATTCGAGAAGAAATGCCACCTGCCAGATGAACAGAATGCAGCCAGATAACACCTGCGATGTGAACCGAGCACCGTCAGAGCATATAAACGAAACTGACCGACACCATGTGCAAATCCAAATAAAAGGAGACGAAAAAAGGGAGCAAAAGCGCCCATCTCTGCCCCTACCTCGTCTCAAGTACGGCGCTGTAAGCACGTCAGGCGAAGGAGTGAAAATGAAGCACGGATCTATTTTGTGATGTACGGCTGACCTAAAGCCCTACAGCTCAGAAAGCAGACAAATTAAGTCTATTTTTAGCACCAAAGACCGAGAGCTGTGTGTGTATGTGTGTGCCTTGGGGTCTGTGGTTGGCTGAAAAACAGTAAAGAATCCGTTGTCTCGTAGCAGTTTAGTAATCATCTCGTGTGCATTTTCACTGCACCTTGTGATGATGCATTCTGAGAAAGGCACTATATAGAACAATAAAAGAAGTTGTATATGACAGTTTAGTTAAAAAAAAAAAAAACATTTTTAGCCAATGAAACAATCTGACCTTATTTGTTCTTTTTCTTCTGCTTACTAAACTTGATGCAGCTGACGTCGTCTCCTTTCGCAGTTACGCTTAACCGGACATTTCTGCATATTTGCAGTACACTGTATAGCAAGTTGAGATGTGACTCTTTTTAGCATATCCATCCACTCATTTTCCATGCTCGTTTTTTTTCCCAGTAGGTGAGCGTGTACCAACCCTGGGTGGACTGCCTGTCCACGGAAGGGCATACTTCGCGATTTACATCTCCCGTCAAGCAAATGTTTTAATTATATGGAAGAAAATCCGGGAATGTACTACGTCCAAGCTACCTACAAAAGTCGCTACTCATCCTACTATATTTTTTCAGTTACAGGATGTCAAGTGTGTTACTTTAAAGCTGAAACCGAAGCTAAAAAAATATAAATCTGGACGCTTCCACTTATCGAACTCATCGTTGCCCCTAAAAATACTGCTTATTCATTCTCGGTAGACCACCTCAAAGCCTGACTTAGATTTTAAAACACGTTACAAGGTGCATGTATTCATGTATTATTATTATTAAATAATAGTAAATGTATATTAATTTTTGAACCTCTAATAGATACACTAAATAGAAAGGCGCGTGTGCTTCTTGGTTGTTTCTAACCGCCATCCTTGATGCCCACGGCTCAGCAAAGCCATTCTAGCTTGCTGCCCGGCCCCGGTTCACTGCGCGGAGGGCAACCAAACAGCTGCGATCCTTACATCGCACATCTGTGTGCCCCGCGGTCGCGTGATCGCGCACAGGTAGTCGCCGCGCGTGCGTTCATATGTTGCTTCAGAGCGCAGGCGCGGAGGAGGCGCTGCCCACACTGCCAGAGCGCTGCCAGTTCCTCGCGGAGTCTCCTGCGCCGCTGCTCTTGCGGCTGCCGCTGCTTCCTTCTCCTACTCCTCCTCCTCCTGACAGACAGCCTGCCTGCTTGCCTGCTTGCCCGCCCGCCTTCCTACACAGCCCAGCGGACTGGAGCGCGCGAGCTCGGGAGATGGTGCATCCAGCCTCTCCCATTTCAGCCCAGTTCCAGCAGCATGCGAGCCCGGGGAGGACATGACAGCGCGCGCCCCCGGCAAAGCATCTCTCGAGCTGCCCGTCGCTGGCAGTCCCGTCCCGGGAGTTTACCGCTCGCTCTTTCTGGTGCTCGTGTGTGCTCTGTGCTACAGCAACTCTCTTCGAGGGGAGTTCGTTCACGACGATGTGTGGGCGATTCTCAACAACCCCGACGTGAGACCCGGCTCCAGCCTGGCCAACATCTTCCTCAACGACTTCTGGGGCAAGCGAATGGCCGATAATAGCAGCCACAAGTCGTACCGGCCACTCTGCATCCTCACCTTCAAGTAAGTTGCACTTTATGTGATTCCTTCAGGTTTTACACCCCGAGACGGTGAGCTTCTTTATTGGGCGCGCAGCTGCGCACGTCTGTGTTGTTGGTCGCGCGACTACTTTTACGAAGTTGCGTTTGCCGCCGTCGAGCCGTCACTCTCGGGCGCGCTCAACTGGACGCGCTTCCAGTATAGAGGAAACACATGTAATAAAAAACAATGACCTGTGTTGAAACTGAGGACTTCTGCCTCCACCGGCTATAGTAAACAGTTTACGGGAAAGTTTTCCTGTTGCAGTGCAAGCGGCCGAGTGGCCGCCTGCCAACTGCAATCAAGGATGGTGGTCCAGAAATGTAACGCCAGTCTTACTCTAGAGGCACCGTAGCGCCGTACTGATGCAGTATTAGTCGATGGCCTGCGTTTAATCGATCAATCGATCGAACAGTAAGTCATCATTTACTGAGTATAGCTTAGTTAGCACAATTCACCATCGCACGGAGGTTTTGAAAATAAACAGGATTATTGTACACTATAAAACTGCCAAAATCACGAATGCAAGAAAATTGGAATATTGCGTTAGATTGATGGGACAGCTTGATAGCTCGATAGTCAGTGCTGTAGTTTCACGAATTCATTTCGATTCACATTGGCAATTAACTGTGTTACCATGAGTGTGAGTGGGCCCTGCGATAGACTGGCTCCTTTGGCCAGTAGTGCCTGACCTCAATGTCTCAGAACTGGGTTAGGGAATGGTATGCTATGTTTTATTTGTGCCTGCATTGCACTATAATACACTTAGGTAAGAAATAATATACAAAATTCTAGTTGAGAATGATTTTACGTAATTACGAGAAGCAGCAGTAATTCGAGAACATGGTGGAGGGAAATTTAAAGGGCCATTTGAAGAAATGAAGAGTAAAATTGTATGTATTTACATGCTGTATATAATGCATGGACAGATCTGTAAACTGTATAGTTAGTGAAAGTCTGCTTCAGCATGCATCTGCAAAGAATAAAAAAAACGTAAAGGTGATTTCTAATGCAGAGAAGAAAAAAAAAAAAGTAAATGGCACAACGTTTTGGCTGTACAGCCTTCATTGTTGTACAAATGAAAAATTTAAGGCAGATATATATATGAGGGGTTAGGAGGAAACAAAGTCAGTGCAGATGAAAAACTGACATTAGAGACAATGATGAAGGTATAGATTAAAATGTCAGTCATTAAGAGCTGGAAACATTTGTGATCCCAGTATACGTATAAGCTTCTTCTGTGTTTCTGTGGAAAAAAGTCTTTAAAGCCCTGTGAAAGAACGCAAACTGAAAGCTAAGTGTGGCTGTGATAAAGGGATGTTAAGTGCTCTACTATAGGCTTTGTACAATCTTTGAACATAACAGTTCAAACATGTCCTCTGAAATGGTTGTCTAGCTGCCCCCCTGTTGCATGTATTTAGATAGCTGGACACTTACTACTGAAATGCAGTAAATACAATTTTTAAATCAACAAGATGCCAAGCATTGTTTAATATTGAATTTACCAGAGGGACCCAATACAATGGTTTTGTTGATGACATATTTGCAAGTGGCACAGCGGCTCGTGTCACAGCTAAAAATGCCTGGTAGGGAATGCGGCTCTCTGCTGTGTGTGTGTGTGTGTGAAGGGTTGGTACTCCATGCCATTTGGGTTCCCTAATAACTAGGCATATAAGTTTTATGTAGTTAGCTGAGAGGAAAAATCCAGTTTTATATTGTGAGGGCAACATACAGTATACTATAGAATTTCTATAAATGGCAGTAACTCTACATTTAAGCACTTAGCTGATGTGGACCACACTGCTTCCATATGTATTTTTTGTACACCATCCCTGTTTTTGGAAACTATTTGGTTTTCATGGTTGTTTGTGTCTTTGTTTTTACTGTTAACCCAGTCATGAGAAAAGATAAGGACAAGTGTATTTATCAAGAAGTCTATTATTATACAACAATTTTTTTAAAAATTATCTAAAAGCACACATTGAGAATACAGTTGCCCTCAGATGCTGTACAGCTCCATCTCTGAAACATCTAACTTAAGCTCACATGATGAATAACTAGTGGGGACTGGTTCTTCTGCCTTATCCTTTACAGTCCAACACTTTAAGGGTTTTATATTGTAATATTGATTCTAAAGTCAATGGAAGTGTAGTCATGTTGTAAAAGTGCCATACACTTTTTCCATAACAAAATTAAAGATCTAAAAAACTCAACTAACATAAATGCATCATCTGTTTATATCTCTCCCTGTTTTCCCACTCCATCCAGCTCCTACTCTAAGTTATCACCAGTCGCATCTGCTTTTGTTAATGACCTGCTTTGTAAGATGAGGCCGACTACTTGTGTACTGGACCCCATCCCCAGCACAATACTTAAATCCTGCCTTCATTCCATAATCCCGACTGTTAGAACAATAATAAACTCATCCCTTGACTCTGGCTCTGTGCCGCTCACTTTTAAAATCGCTTCTGTAACCCCAATGTTAAAAAGTCTGGTCTTGATGTTCACAATCTTAACAATTTTTGGCCTATTTCCCACTTACCTTTTCTGTCAAATGTTCTTGAGCGTGTTGTAGCTTCCCAACTCACCAACTACTTAACTTCTAATAATTTGATGGAACCCTTTCAGTCTGGTTTCAGGGTGCAGCACAGCTGTGGAACTGCTCTGCTACGGGTGAACAATGATTTGCTTATGGAAGCAGACTCTGGACAAACCAGCATATTAATTCTTTTAGACCTCAGTGCAGCATTTGACACTGTCAGACATGACATTCTACTGTCCAGAATGGAGAACATGCTGGGTATTTCTGGCACTGCCCTCCAGTGGTTCAAGTCCTATCTGACTGATAGGCAAGAGTTTGTTAGTCTTGGCAACATCAGATCCACCTCGGCGCCAGTCACACAAGGATTCCTCAGGGCTCTGTCCTCGGTCCTCTTCTCTTCTGTATTTATATGCTTCCCCTTGGCCATATTATTCGTAGCTATGGACTGGGCTATCATTTTTATGCAGATGATACTCAACTCTACTTCAATGTTAAAAGTGGAACTTCATCAGAGCTTTCTCAGCTCACAGCTTGCCTCAGTGAAAGTAAAACCTGGATGGAGCAGAACTCTTTAAAATTAAATTGCAACAAAACTGAACTCCTGCAAATTGGGACTAAAGTGCAACTTAATAAAATGAGCTCCTTCCCAGTCCATCTTGGCGGTGATCTCATCAGACCTGACTTTACTGCAAAGAATCTTGGTGTCATTTTTGATTCCTCCCTCTCTTATTCCGCCCACATAAACCACATTAAGAAACTTTCTTACTTTCACATCCGTAACATATCCAGTGTTCGTCCTTCCTCTCCTTTTCTAATGCTGAGAAACTTGTCCATGCTTTTATCACATCCCGCATCGATTATTGTAACTCACTGCTGGCAGGTTCCCCTTCTAATCTTATATCACAGCTCCAGCTTGTTCAAAACTCAGCTGCAAGAGTCCTTACTCGAACCAGCAGCAACAAGCACATCACACCCATCCTGCTCCGTCTTCACTGGCTCCCTGTGTCTTACAGAATTGAATATAAAATCCTACTAATAACCTACAAAGCCTTAAATAACTTCGTGCCAAACTACATCAGTGACCTTCTCCATCACTAAGGTCCTCTGATTCTGGCAATCTTGTTGTGCCCCACACTAATCTACACTCCATGGATGACAGGGCCTTTGGCTGTATAGCACCCAGACTCTGGAATCCATCCATCCATCCATCCATCCATTCTCCAACCCGCTGAATCCGAACACAGGGTCACGGGGGTCTGCTGGAGCCAATCCCAGCCAACACAGGGCAGAAGGCAGGAACCAATCCTGGGCAGGGTGCCAACCCACCGCAGGACACACACAAACACATCCACACACCAAGCACACACTAGGGCCAATTTAGAATCGCCAATCCACCTAACCTGCATGTCTTTGGACTGTGGGAGGAAACCGGAGCGCCCGGAGGAAACCCACGCGGACATGGGGAGAACATGCAAACTCCACACAGGGAGAACCCGGGAAGCAAACCCGGATCTCCTAACTGCGAGGCAGCAGCGCTACCACTGCGCCACCGTGCCGCCGACTCTGGAATGACCTACCGAAATTAATCAGATCAGCTGACTCCATGAGTTCTTTTAAAATACAACTCAAAACCCATCTGTCCAGGAAGGCTTTTAGCTCTGCCTGACTTTATTACCCTTCTGTCAGTTTACCTCTATGTCAAGATGCTCATGTAACCTGTGTGTGTGTGCTAGACCATCAATTATGTTGTCTGCTAGGCCTTTCTCTGAATTTACTATCTTACTTTTCTTTATTTATTTATCTGGTTTAGTACAATGCTATATACTGTATACCCTGCCGTTCTCTCTTAAACTCTGTGAAGTGCCTTGAGCATAGGAAAGGTGCTATATAAATAAAATATATTATTATTTTTATTATTATTACTCTCATAATTGTGTCATGTCAAGGCAATATAAAACCCATTGATCTGGATTTTTTCAGGCCATTATTGTATGGAGTTGAAAGATAACAACATAGCATGGCATTGGGGTTTTGCAGGGGCATATATTTGAGTCTTACACGTTGGGTTAGGATAGTGGTACTGAAAGGAGAAAGCAGGGCTGGATCAAGTGGAAGACTGACCTTGTCAGACTCATCATCATACTCTGCTGTAATAGGAAGAGATGTTTTATGGTGTGGTATGTAATAAAACTACTGGCATATCTTCTGTTTAATTCTGATGTCTTTTTTGTTGTCTTCTTCTCCCTATTATTTATAGGCACCTTTACATAAGGAAGTTTACAAAACAAGGCCTCATACAACCACTGCTAATACTACTAACAACTACTATGACTAAATCTAGCACCTACAGTACAAAGTTCACAGGCAACAAGGAGGAAAATTCACAGTGGAGTACAAGCAGTGAAGTACTGTAAGTTAGCACTAAGAATAAACGGGCAAAACAACAACCTCAAAGCTGCTTGACTGTTGCATGGGTTCAGTACAATTGTTGATGTCTAGGAAAGTGCAGAGGGGTAGGAAGGATTAGCAGTACAGTATCCAGATACTACATTAGTAGATGCACGTTTAAGAGGTACCCAAACATTAGTAGATTTAGAACAGTTTAAATTCGCCATGCTCTATAGTCCATCAGTTCAGATCACTTCTGTAACACCTACCCAGGTGTTTACTTCTTTGTAAATACTATTCTTAAGTTATTCTAATTAAATATTTTTTTAACCTCTCATTTGTTATACACAATAACCCATCTCCATCATTGTGATATTCTGCTTAATAATGAATGACTCCATACATTTCCTTTTAAATGGTTTTATTTACATACAGTAATTATGAGCCCTAGTGATAGATTTGAACTCTGTCAGCGGTTATTTTCCACTTCTGAACTACAGTATATAAGTGGGCTGGAGAATTTATGTAAGGATAAATATAAATTCATGTAGATTTGCCACATTTGTACATTTTTGCTTATTAATAAAATGAACACAGTTTTTCATCCATAGTATATAAACGTTCCTTAAGTGTTTCCCTGTCCTTTTATGATAAGGAAATACCCTAGAAAGAGTCATTTTTTTTTTGATTTTCTTACTGCGCTGAAGCACAGGAGCTCCGGGACATTTATCAGAGATGTATAAAAAAAATTAGTTAAAATGTATATTGTAGTCTTTGGTTGGGGGGATGGGGAGGGACACAGCAAAATCCGTTCATATCTGCTTTTATATAATTAAAAGGGGAAGAAGCGTGGGTGACAATGGCTTTTTCTGAATGAGTGATATTTACATCTGATGCTGGTTTTACATAATTAAAAGAGGTGGAACACTAAAACTGAGATCAATTATAAGCATCAAAAGGCATGAAATTAGAAGGAGACCAGTACTGGAATGATAAAAAACACTCATGGTGGAAAGATGTTGAGAAAAATAGTATTGTATTCATAATTGGACATGCATTAAACCATTCAAAGTCAATTTTTGTTGAAATTGATTAAGAAGTAATAAAGTTAATGCATATTTTACCCGATGAACTTACTGAAAAAGATTGATATACCAAAGAAAGTTTTATCATGTAAAAATGCTTCACTACTAGAAATTAATGCAATATATGACTAATTTTTCTTAACAACTTTTGAATACAGCTTTACCCTGATTATGAATCTATTTGCTCAGCTTTTTAATGAGGTTTTACTTAAATTCTTTCTTTGGTCCATTTCAATCATTCTAGTGTTTAGAGAAGAACATTCTAGCATATTTGCTCATTTATTAATTTGGTAACTAACTCAGCCAATATAATATATTTGGACTGCGTAAGAAAATTTAATTTCTAGAGGAAATGCATGGTAGCCCTAGGAGATAGTGTAGGCTTACCACAGAAATCATGCCCGAAGCAAGCCAAATAGGGGCCAAGCTAATGAGACAGCATGGTGGTTCTTGTACCCTGTGTTACCTATTCTGTAGGAATGATAAAAAATTTGGTAGCCTGAGATTTCTTTCTTTGTGATGCAGAAGACCAACTGACAACTTGAAATGCCAGTTTAATCAAATAATACAATATAAAACAGCCTCTTAAAGTTCATTATGTAAGTGGACGAGTTCATTTCTAGATTAGACCATCTAATTGCATGGTAATTAACTTTACCTATTTTTCCTGGTTAAGGCCACATGCAGCTATTTCCAAAATAAAGAAACTACAATATTCAGTACTTTCCTCGACATAATAGAATGACATGGTTATTCACATTCCCAGCTCAGAGGAAAACATGTTGGCCCACTAGCATCAGGCTTGTGATATGCAGTGACATTTTAATTAGGGGTATGCTCTTTCTGACATGCTTTTAAAGTAGTGGTTAAACTCTGGCAGATAATACATGGTCACAGACAGCGCTGAAATGTACCATTAACTGAAACTCGAAGACCATATTATCACCTTATTACAGTTTTACTGATGCCAGAACAGCTGGTGCTTCAAAAGTTCTTGCTTAAAGTCACTGTAGAATTGCTTGCAAAGTTCCTTATGGGTGGTTATCATTTGGTACCTTGAAGCTTGATGCAAGTGATTAATAGTAGTTGTAATATGTCAGATCCTCTGAGGGTGCACCCCACTGAATGACAAATTGTTGTGCCTTTAGTAGCCTGGAGAGTATGTGTGGTCTCGTTGGTTTTCTTGATAATGACAAAGGCAATTTATTTCCCCATTCCATAAAAGGCATAAGCATTTATTACCTAACTAGCAAAATACCTGCGCTTCGTAGCGGAGAAGTAGTGTGTTAAAGAAGTAATGAAAAAGAAAAGGAAACATTTTGAAAATAACATAACATGATTGTCAATGTAATTGTTTTGTCACTGTTATGAGTGTTGCTGTCATATATATATATATATATATATATATATATATATATATATATATATA
>JANRMT010062791.1:241477801-241513768 GCA_026402145.1 Polypterus bichir lapradei | reverse complement strand
GTTTTGTTATGCAGCATGTTCATATTTGAATTTGTATAATTTTGACAGGATATATTTTTATGGAGAGCAAAATCTTTTGGGATATTTAAAATCTAAGTTTATTTTTTATATAAAATTACATAAGAGTAAAGAAATTTGAATGTTTGTTCTTTTAACGTTTTCTTTATTTCTAACTTGTATAATTTAGACAGGATATATTTTTATGGAGAGCAAAATATTATAAGTTGTTTAAGGTTTGAGTTGATTTATTCAGGAATAATATTCCTGTCTGTTTTTACCATTCCTACCAAAGATATTTCTGTCGACTAAATAAAAATTCCTTCTATTTAAAATTTAAATAGAACTTGAACAAATACGATAGTTCATAATATCCACGCAGACTTGCACGTAAGAGCGGGAGTTATCCATTTTAACAAGCAGCGTCTTGCACTGATACGAAATAGCTGTGTGTGTATATATGTAGATATGTATGTATATGTATATATATGTTTATATATGTGTGTGTGTATGTATATATATATGTATTTGTGTGTATATATGTGTGTGTATGTATGTATGTGTGTATGTATATGTATGTGTATATATGTAGATATATATATATGTATTTGTGTGTATATATGTGTGTGTATATATATGTGTATATGTATAGATATGTATATATATATATGTTTATGTGTGTGTGTGTAAATATATATATATATATATATATTTATATATATGACAGCAACACTCATCACTCACAACAGTGACAAAACAAGTACATTGACAATCATGTTACGTTATTTTCAAAATGTTTCCTTTTCTTTTTCATTGTTTCTTTAACACACTACTTCTCCGCTGCGAAGCGCGGGTATTTTGCTAGTAGTATATATATGTGTATATATATATATATATATATATATATATATATATATATGTAGACTCAAACCCATTATAACAGCAGCAGTCCAAGCTGTGAGAAAACAGTAAAAAGGAGGCATGTCAGACGTCGTGGTACATTTTCTGATGCAGCTAGACAAAAACAACTTTGTGACGCTGCCGCCAAATACACAAAACAATTACTTTGACAATCATGTTACGTTATTGTTAAAATGTTTCCTTTTCTTTTTCATAACTTCTTTAACACACGACATCGCTGCGAGGCGCGGGTATTTTGCTATATATATATATATATATATATTGTGGAAGTTGACCCGGACACAGACAGGCAGACACGTTCATGTCACCCACAAACACGTTTATTTACAAGTATTTACAACAATTGGTCACTCAGACCCAGTCCAAAATAGTGCACACAAACCCCAAAGTCACAGTCCTGGCCACAATGCCTTTCTTCGGGCCGCCTCCACAGCTCTCCTGAGCTCCGTCCTTCCTCCTCCCGACTCCAGCCCCGTATGAATGGAGACGGCCCCTTTTATAGAGTTCCCAGATGAGCACCAGGTGTTCCCGGCATTCCTCCTCTGGGCACGCCCCAGCGCGGCGGAAGTGCCGGCTGTCCTCCCGGCAACTCTCCAGGTGCCGTCCTAAATCTTCCCCCCAGCACTTCCTGCATATAGCTTACTCTTGAACATGCAACGTACAGTTGGCCATGTGAAAAGTAATCTTGTTTCAAATCTCACAGCTTGGATTGCTGCTGTCACAATAGGTTTGAGTTTCATGGTTTGTTTCAATTACGACAGTATTTGCAGGACTTGTGTTGAAGTGACATTCGGCATCTGTCAAGCGTTGTAAGCATACAACCGGTTTCATCGATAACTTCACATCCAGCTTTTGAGAATTTAAACATTCATAAACATCAAAGTGTCCACTACTGAAATCGTCACCTGTGAATCTAAGATGTTTAAGAAGCATTGGCGGTTGTCGAAAGGTGTAAAATATTTGGCCATTTCGGTACACTTGAAATCGACAACCAAACAATTCAGCGGCAGCCATTAACTCCCATGCAGAACCATAGGTGAAGGGCTTAAGCATTTCACTCTTATAGTGCTCCTGTGTAGTGTAATTATCTCCTGTACCGTCATCAGTCCACACCTTGCACCTGTCCCAGTCATTCAATACATATGACACAATGATATCAAGAGTGAGCCTGATATGGCCGTGCAATATGTAACAAAGAGAATGGAAAAGGTAGGTGCCATCTCTGGGCATGGAAACCACTCAGTAAGTGACAGTTCTTTGATCGATGGTGATCACCTCGATAGACATGTTAATAGGGGTATGGTTGGAACGATAAAGGAAATGGGTATCTGAACAATGTAAAGTAAGTCTAAAATACCTACACAATAACTATAATCGTAATAAACGAACAATAAAACAGCGGAGAAGTCGTGGATTAAATAAAAAGGCTGTAGTTATCAGCAGGGAGACGTGAATCCCATGGCGAAGCAAGGAAGGGAATGTAGAGACTGGAGCAACGGACGGCCCTATATAGGCAGGCAGCCAACAACGTGGGAGGCGTTGGGATGCGGGGCCCAAGGCTGCCTCACACGGTGACCGAGCTGCAGGCTATGGACGTATACATGTACGTAAGTAGGATTTAGTTAGCATTGGGAACCTGCATACCAAATTTCTTGAAGATGGGCCCATAAGTAACAAAGACCGTTGGAAAGTTCAATATGGCGGCCGACAGTGGCGTCATACCACTGAAATAAGTACGTACATCGGTTTCGGTTAGCGCAGGAAAGCCGCCTACCAAATTTTGTGAAGATGGGGCCATAAATAAGAAAGTTCAACATGGCGGATGTTTTCGACCGTTATGCGTAGAATTTTGAAATGAAACCTGCTTAACTTTTGTAAGTAAGCTGTAATGAATTAGCCTGCCAAATTTCAGCCTTCTACCTACACGGGAAGTTGGAGAATTAGTGATGAGTGAGTGAGTGAGGGCTTTGCCTTTTATTAGTATAGACTAGCAAAATACCCGCGCTTCGCAGCGGCGAAGTACTGCCTTAAAATTTTTATTAAGAAGAAAATTTAACCTTTTTAAACTGAGGGAAAATATGCCAATAATTATTTGTTAAGGATCTCTTTGTATACCATGTTGTCAGTTCGGCCCTCCGGTTGTAACATGACCAAGCTGTGCGCTGAGGTTACTCTTGAGCATGTAACTTACAGTTGGCCATGTGAACAGTAATCTTGTCTCAAATCTCACAGCTTGGATTGCTGCTGTCATAATCGGTTTAAGTTTCATGGTTTGTTTCAATTACGATAGTATTTGCAGGATTTGTTGTGTTGAAGTGACATTCGGCATCTGTCAAGCATTGTAAGCACACAACCGGTTTCATCGATAAAATCACATCCAGCTTTTGAGAGTTTAAACACTCTTAAACATCAAAGTGTTCACTACTGAAATCGTCACCTGTGAATCTAAGATGTTTAAGAGGCATTGGCGGTTGTCGAAAGGTGTAAAATATTTGGCCATTTTGGTACACTTGAAAGCGACAACCGAACAATTCAGCGGCAGCCATCAACTCACATGCAGAACCATAGGTGAAGGGCTTAAGCATTTCACTCTTATAGTGCTCCTGGGTAGTATAATTATCTCCTGTACCGTCATCAGTCCACACCTTGAACCTGTCCCAGTCATTCAATACATAAGACAGAATGTTCCTCTGGATATCAAGAGTGAGCCTGATATGGCCGTGCAATATGTAACAAAGAGAATGGAAAAGGCAGGTGCCATCTCCGGGCATGGAAACCACTCAATAAGTGACAGTTCTTTGATCGATAGTGATCACCTCGATAGACATGGTAATGGGGGTTGGAATGATAAAGGAAATGGGTACCTGAGCAATGTAAAGTAAGTCTAAAATACCTATACAATAACTATAATTGTAATAAACAAACAATAAAACAGCAGAGAAGCTGTGGATTAAACAAAAAGGCTGTAGTTATCAGTAGGGAGACGTGAATCCCGTGGCGAAGCAAGGAAGGGAATGTAGAGACCGGAGCGACGGACGTTCTTATATAGGCAGGCAGCCAACAACGTGGGAGGCGTTGGGATGGGGGACCCAACGCCACCTCACACAGTGACTGAGCTGCAGGCTATGGACGTATATATGTACGTAAGTAGGATTCAGTTAGCGTTGGGAACCCATGTACCAAATTTCTTGAAGATGGGCCCATAAGTAACAAAGACTGTTGAAAAGTTCAATATTGTGGCCGACAGTGGCATCATACCACCGAAATAAGTACGTACATTGGTTTCGGTTAGTGCAGGGAAGCCGCCCATAAAATTTCAAGAAGATCGGGTCATAAATAAGAAAGTTCAACATGGCGGACGTTGTTGACCATTATGACCATTACGCGTAGAATTTCGAAATGAAACCTGCTTAACTTTTGTAAGTAAGCTGTAAGGAATGAGCCTGCCATATTTCAGCCTTCTACCTACACGGGAAGTTGGAGAATTAGTGACGTTGGAAAGTTCAATATGGCGGCTGACAGTGGCGTCATACCACCGAAATAAGTACGTACATTGGTTTCGGTTAGCTCAGGGAAGCCACCCACCAAATTTCGTGAAGATGGGGCCATAAATAAGAAAGTTCAACATGGCGGACGTTGTTGACCGTTATGACCGTTACGCGTAGAATTTCTAAATGAAACCTGCTAAACTTTTGTAAGTACGCTGTAAGGAATGAGCCTGACAAATTTCAGCCTTCTACCTGCACGGGAAGTTTGAGAATTAGTGACGTTGGAAAGTTCAATATGGCGGCCAACAGTGGTGTCATACCAACGAAATAAGTACGTACATCGGTTTCCGTTAAAAGTTTAATATGGCGACCGACAGTGGCATCATACCACCGAAATAAGTACCAAATTTCAGCCTTCTACCTACACGGGAAGTTGGAGAATTAGTGACGTTGGAAAGTTCAATATGGCGGCTGACAGTGGCGTCATACCACCGAAATAAGTATGTACATTGGTTTCGGTTAGCGCAGGGAAGCCGCCTACCAAATTTCATGAAGATGGGGCCATGAATAAGAAAGTTCAATATGGCGGACGTCGTTGACCGTTATGACCATTACGCATAGAATTTCGAAATGAAACCTGCTTAACTTTTGTAAGTAAGCTGTAAGGAATGGGCCTGCCAAATTTCAGCCTTCTACCTACACGGGAAGTTGGAGAATTTGTGACGTTTGGAAAATTCAATATGGCGGCCGACAGTGGCGTCATACCACCGAAATAAGTACGTACATCGTTTTTGGTTAGCGCAGGGAAGCCACCTACCAAATTTCGTGAAGACGGGGTCATTCTTCTACCTACACGGGAAGTTGGAAAATTGGTGACGTTGGAAAGTTCAATATGGCAGCCGACAGTGGCGTCATACCATTGAAATAAGTAAGTACATCGGTTTCGGTTAGCGCAGGGAAGCCGCCTACCAAATTTCGTGAAGATAAATAAGAAAGTTCAACATGGCGGACGTTGTCGACCGTTATGACCGTTACGTGTAGAATTTCGAAATGAAACCTGCTTAACTTTTGTAAGTAAGCTGTAAGGAATGAGCCTGCCAAATTTCAGCCTTCTACCTACATGGGAACTTGGAGAATTAGTGATGAGTCAGTGAGTGAGTGAGTGAGTGAGTGAGTGAGGGCTTTGCCTTTTATTAGTATAGATACAGTAGATAAATATGTGATTTCATTATAGTTTGTTTTTATTTAGTGTTTATACTAACACTACATTAATTTGCATTAAGTATGACATTCTCTGGGACCCAATTTCCTGTCTTGTGCTGGAATAAGCTTCCTAAAATTTTAAGAAGTTTTAAGTAGTTCAATGTATTGCTGTATTAGTGGAAAAACATTGTTAGGCAGAAGTAATATTATTTTATTAAATAAATGCTAATATATAAATATTTAATTTGTTCAAAATGAAAGTGATCATTAGATTTAAAAACCTAGATATATATTTTTCTTTTTTTGTTTGTGAGTGTTATGTTTATCAAAGAGGCTTCTCTACCCTAGGCTTATACAGCAGAGCAGTTAAAAGGAGACATGAAAATAGGAACTGGAGCCCTACCTTAATTAAAAAAGAAGACATTTATAACTGCCTGGACATTTAATGGATAGGTAAAGTGCAGGTTATTTGTACAGTAGTTGGCACCAGAAGAATGTGTGGCCTAAAACTAAAACAACTCATTAGTCTCTGTTCTAGGGATCCCATAAAAGTAGTGTTATGGTGAATACATGTCCATTTGTGGTAGAGAAGTAAGCAGCAGTTCATACTAATGATGTCTCAGTTCTAGGATTTTTGCAGTCCAGTGAAATTTCTCAATACTTATTCAATACTGTGGAAAAACAGAAATCCCATTCAACAACTTTTTCTTAAAATTGCCTTCATTATACAAGTGAACAATATTATGGCTTATTCTCTAGTACAAAATAAAGTATATAAACACTAGTATTAACACCAGCTTTAAAGAAAGTTTTATATTTGTGAAGTAGTTACCCAACTATCATTTAAATAAATTAATATTGGCATTCATAAATATCAAAATATAATGCAGGACTTAAATGTGTGATACACTGAGGGACTGCATCCCATTTACCAATGTACCAATCAAATATATGACATAAGGGCTTTTGCTACATTTGTCATATATTATACTCATGAACGTTATTTTGCCTTCAAAAACCAAACAAATGACATACATTCGCCATATGAATGTGTAGGCTCTATTCTTTTGTGTGGACCGTGTATCACACTTTAATTAAAAAGAAATGAATCTTGCCATCATTGTGTCTCTCCCATTTCCATGTGTGACACTAAAAGTAAATGATAACAACTTGCATCTAATTCGTCACCTCATGACTTCATAATGGGATAAAGTGGCAACAATGAAAGCTTATGTATGTGTATATGTTTTTTTTTTTTTATATATAATAAACATGATTCCTGCAATTTTGTGTAGAAATTCTCAAACTCAAAGCATTTCCTGACATTATTTCTGCTGTTTCTCTCTTTGACAACTGTTGACAAGAGTTTTTACTCATATTTTTATCATGTATTATTGTGTCAGCATGGCACTGACTTTCTCATGTATTATTGTGTGAGCATGGTACTGCCAATGCTGTAAAATAGCTTGAACGTTTGTTTTTGAAATTTTGGTATTGACTTGGTACCTATTCATCAGTTCTTATGACATCCTTAGTACATAACTAAGGATAGATGAACTGGGTAGTGCAGATGAAAAAGGGAGTATAGAAAGGAAGCCAGCTTAGCCAGGTAGTGTTTATTTTTTTGTATTTTTTATGTGATCCTTTTGGATTATCCTGTCAAGATCCAGGGCCTCGTGTAGAACTCACACTAAGACATTGCGTATGGACAAAAGTGGAAATGTGCGTACCCACAAAAAAAATCCAGATCTGTGCGTATGCTAAGTTCCACGCACTTCACCTTTTACAAATCCCAATGAACATGAAGTTTAATGCTTGTGCACGTACCTACAGCCCCACCCTGATTTCTCCCAGAATTTTGCATATTTTAGTATGCAAATCAATGTAAATATCACCTTCAATGCAGTGTTCGGTTAAAAAACAATGGAAAAGGCACGTGAAGTGAAGGCAAAAAATGCAAAGTGGAGGCAAGGAAAAATTTACTATTTGTTGGCTTATGCAGTGGTATAAGCAACAGAAGCGTGGTGGAGACAGTGAAAAGTTCAAGTTCAGAAAGTCACACAGTGCCTAAAAGAAAAAAGAAGTGCTCAGATATCACAGTCAATAAGCAAAGGCGAGTTGCAGCCCCACCATTTGTTTATTTTGTATATAAAAGTCAGATTGAATGTTATTTACCTTGACTTATTTACTTATCTTCCTACAACGTAAAGTCACAATTAGACTGCAGAGATTCCTCTGTTTGATCGACAGGCACGCTGACACAGTACATGTGTACTAAAGTGACTTCAGCTGCAGGTAGCAGTTTCACGCAACTGTCTTTATGATTCTGCCTTTGTCCAAAAAAGGTTTCATAAGCTTTATGACCTTAGTCTTGGGAAAAGTCTTTTTCCTGTGGGGTAGGGGTACAACTAATGATTATTTTGGTAGTTGACTAATCGTTCAATTTATTTTTCGATTAGTCACAATTATTTCATGCCTGACTATTTTGATGCCTGTGACCTATGGTTGCGCATCCTCTTCTAGGCTCCAGTGCATGTCTTACCTCATCTGCTCACATCTGTCAACCTGTGAATGTCACCCTGATGTCTCTGCATTAACACGATTAAAATTAAAATAATCAAATTAAAATAACAAGTGAAACATATGAATTTGAAAATAATCAGACTTTTTTATATTAGTGTGACCATCACAATAAAAAGAAATACATTAAACAATACAAACCAAAGTGCACATAGTCTTTAAACAAAAAAGTGCACTTAACTTAACCAAAAAATACATTGTTATAGCTGAAATGTTTTTCATATTTTAGTAAGAAATGACAAAATGTAGACATAAACTATATAATGTGTAAAGCCTGAAGTGCAAAGATCAAATAAACACTTTCACAAAAGGTTCAAGGACGATACAATAGCTTCCATGGTGCAGCAGTAGGAATTGCTGACTTATAATCAAGTGTCCCCCGGTTCAATCCTGACTGTCTTGTATATTTACTGTTTTGAGTAGTGAGCTTCTCTTATTGTTAATATTATACAATAAACACATACATTTGATTTGTGTCTGTAATAGGCAGCCACTGTAAATGTATAGTACTTGTAAAAGTTACTGGTTTTTTTTTTCACTTTTATTCTCTCAGTCACGATCTTTTTATTTGACACTGGAAATAGATGTAGATGTGAGTGGTGTTTTGAGACAATTGAACTGGAACTTCTCTGATCTGGACGGATAAAAGCTGACACACAAACGCTGGCGAATCTGCCTTATTCATATCTCATTGTCACTTGATTTTTTTTATTCAATTTTATTGAGAGTTCCTGCTTACGCTGAATTAGTATGTGCCTTAAGGCCCATCATGTCAAAGCCGCACTGACAAAAAAACAGAGACATAGGTATATATGATATTTGGAATTATTCATTTTATGACCTTATAGTACATTTTGGAAAACATTGTTTCTTGGATGCAATATTATTCATATTCATTCGCGTACCTCCTTGCGGTTGTAATCAGTGACAGCATTCCCCCCGATCTTGCCCAGTCTGCACAGGACTCCAGGACATGCAGAGGAAAGAATGTTCCTCTGCAAGGTGAGCCATGAACGCTCTTCTTTTCTCAGTGGACCGCGTACATGCCTTGCACAGTACACATGCTTTGACTGCTGCCAGCTCAAGCTTGTTATAGCACAAGCAACCGGCCACCTGCATGCTTCTGCTAGCACTGAATAAGCTCACGCCTTCTGGTGTCAGTGCGCAGCACTGGGGGAAAAAAAAAAACCAGACAAATATATGTGACATTTTGAAGACATCATTGTATGACCTGAATAGTACCAATCAGAAAACATCATCGCACTAATGCAATATTATTTGAAAACGAACAGATCGGGTGTAAATTTGTTACTTGTAAAAGTTATCTTTTTTCACTTTTATTTTTTTAGTCATTCACTCTCTCTCGCCCGTCCTGATCTGACCCTAACTAACTAACTAACAGCACCAGCATAAATTCTCAAGAGATGGCGGCATCACAGCTCCAGGATGCTTGCGTTTCAGAGGCTCATGTATCGTGGTGGTGCTGCCATGAAAAGAAAGCTCCATTTTGCATAATCTGCATTCAGCTTTTTTTTTCTTTTTCGGTGAAGTGATCCCTCACTTTAGAAAGTTTCTGTCTCAATTTTTTTCCATCTCCTTCCACCTCCTCTATCCGACTCGCCATTGCAACCACGTTTATTTTCTTCTACATTCTTCTTCTCCTCAGACGTTCTTCTTCATTGGTAGGACTGTGTGCAGCCTTGACAAACAATAACAAACGATACTGCCCCCAGACGTTCATGTTGTGCATTGCAGTTACAAAAACCAATGTGGTTCTTTGTTACTGGAGCCTCTATTGAAGGTTCTGTTTATGATGCGTCGACAATAAAAAAATCTGCGTCAACGATTTTTTGTAGTCGACGTCGTCGATTACGTCGACTAATCGTTGTAGCCCTACCGTGGGGCGACTGGGATCTTTTCTTGAATAGGATCAAACACAGTTGCGTAGGGTGCGACAGGAGCTTCTACTTGCAGCTGAAGTCACTTCAATACACATGGACTTTGTGAGCATGCCTGTGTCGATCAAACACAGAAAGCTCTGCAGTCTACTTGTGACTTTACACTGTAGGAAGATAAGTAAATAACATTCGATTTGGCTTTTATATAAGTAACATATAAATGTTTCTTATATAAAGACCATCACAAAACATAATCAGAAACAGGACTTTTCACGATATGTCGGCGAGCTCTGTAAGCTGTGCTGCTTCGTTGGAGGACAGGTGTGGGGCAGACTGACTGACAGAATGGTGCCCGACCTCTTGGTGCATTCAAAGGGTGCCATCTTTCACCTTTACGCCTAGTGCAGCTGCATTGTTTTTATATATGAGTGGACATTTCTTGTAGGGAGGGCTTCTGTTTTCTTTCTCCAATGTAGAGCCCTTATCCTCATCTGAGTGCACCTCTGTTATAGCATGTCTTTTTTTGAAAAATAACAGTGTCAGATCAGGGTGAGCATGAACGCGACTGAGAGAATAAAACTGAATAAAAAAAAACCCACTAACCTTTACAAGTACTATACATTTAAACCGGCTATTACAGACTCAAATCAAATGTATGTTTTTATTGTATAATAGTAACAATAAGAGCAACTCACTGCTCAAAATGTTTATTTTGAGAAGTGTGGAGGCTTTAACCGGTGTTTCTTTCAATAGGAGTCAGCAGCTGTTAGTGCTGTACTACCAAGGAAGTCATGACATCAAGCCAAACTAACCCGATTTTATTTTTCATCGGTTATAGCCTTGAATAAATGTGCACTTGTTCTGTTATATTTGTACCTTTTCTTAATTAACACCATGCAGTGCTTCGTGTTTTTAAACACAGAGGAATTCACTGGTAACATTTGTTACTTATGAGTAATTTTTAACAAATTAATCTTGTTCTAATGTGACATCATATTGTTTTGTCGTGGGTGCCTCCATTTTGGGGAGTTTATTGTTGACAGTGGCTAAGCTGTTGCTAAGTAAGGAAGACCATACCATAAGTGTGCATCATCAAAATGTTATAAAGGTCAGCATTGTGAGCTTCCTGGTCCAAGATTGTGAATTCACTTTATACTTTTGATGCTTTTATCTTTACTGTTTTTGAAAGTCTGATTCATGAATTATGGTTCCATTTTTGACTTCGATTTAAGACTAATGTTGTAGTTTCGGTTACAATTTAATTAATTTAACTTAATGATCTGTTTGACTACATTACCTCTCCTGATTCCAATATCCACCTTTACTGCTGTTTTCCCTGTGCAGTCAGTACATATCCATCACATAGTACTGTGTTAATAAAAATAAATGCAGTTGTTTTAATAAGGGATGGTAGTGGAGGACCATAATGTACCAAATTTATAGCGCTCTTATTGTCAGTAACCTGTAGCAAGTAAAGCATATTTTCTGCTTTAACTGCCCTTTCCATTTATGGTGCCTTTATGAGAATCATGCAACATACTTGTAGTCTAGGTACCAGCCATCTGTAAGTAAATAAATTAGATCATTTATTGCAGTTTTTAGTTTAAAATGCTGAGTACAATTCTGAAGGCCAAGCTGTCTTATGTATTTTTAGAGCAGGTTGACCTTTAAAAAATAAAACTCTATTGGACAGGGACTGTGAGGAATAAGGTACATACTGTATAGTATTCAGTGAGTGAAGAAGTTGGCTAACATCTTCCTTTTCAGCAAAATAATTTTATCTTAATTATGGGATTTTGTCATTTAGATTACAATGTCAATTCTATGTGAAAGTATATTAGGTTGATTTAATGAAGTAAAGCAAGAGCTTAATCCATCACATATTGCTGTGGCAAACTATAGCAGGATGATATTTTGCAGAGTGCAGGTGTCTGTAAGATTGTTTTTGAGTTGAAATTGTTTGAGAGTGTAGTTGTCAAATTTAGTACCTGTATTAAAATATAATTCAGATTTATTCCTAAAAGGTCTTATTCAAAGGCAAAAGCTGACATTTGATTGTGAAAGAATGGTGGTTTGTTTTACTCACACTATTTTTTGCATTGACTGTAGATGAGCTGTGCAAAGCTGCAGTATTTTCCAGATCTGTTTTTATACTTCACTGCCACAATCGGCCTTTTCATAATTTTAAATGGTTAGCTTATCATCTTCGTTAGTAAAACTTACAGCTAGACTCATCACAGCACAGTTTGGGACAGTTTCTTTTTCCTATCCCACTGCTTATCACTTTGATCTGCAAGTGTACTTGGGATAGTTTTGGTGCCGTAAAAGTAACATTCTGCATCTGATCTGATTTGTTGTTTAATGCTAAGACCTTCCTATATAAGCAAATAGGAAGTAACTGGATAATTCTAATTTGTTTCTAATCATTTAAAATTTAAAATCCCCACTTTAATGGGCCTCATCAGAGTTAGCCAACATGTTATGTCCCTCAATTAGTCTCTGTCTTATATGGCTGCTGATTTGATACATGATGCCTAAAACAATGAGGTGTAATTAGAAATATTCAGGCCACCTTTATTAAAATACTGCTGCATCTTTAAAGAAGAAAAAAGGTAGACAGATTGTGCGGACCCTGACTTGATACTGTAACGATCCCTCTTCTCTGGGTGAGGCCACATATGCTGTATGGCTTTTTAATCTGAATGTTGTGATGTAAACAGTATCCTGACGCTTGACCCTCAGACACCTATAAAATAGTAAAACAAGTCTGCCTTTGACCTGCCTGCCTCTTGGCTGCACTTTTACATCACTTGCTATTGTCACCCTGTTTAACTCTAACTCTAGTAACTCTTCTCCTGATCTTAAACCACACTGCATGTTTGGTATGAAAGCACTACTACTTATGCCTCTACCCTGTCACTTAACTCTACCAAGAAAAGGTGCTCTGTGCCCTCAAAAAGTGCTTACACTGGACTCCACCACAACCCATTGCCCACAGTTGCCCTAGGACAGTGGGAAACATCACAATATGTTTGTAGTTCAGGACACCAGCTGAGTGTAACAAACAGGACCTAAGCAAAATTGTCATAAGCACTTCATGCCTTGCTGATGCACACAAAGTA
This sequence comes from Polypterus bichir lapradei, assembly GCA_026402145.1. Classification (NCBI taxonomy): domain Eukaryota; kingdom Metazoa; phylum Chordata; class Cladistia; order Polypteriformes; family Polypteridae; genus Polypterus; species Polypterus bichir. The sequence continues at coordinate 241,500,559 of JANRMT010062791.1, read as the reverse complement.
AAAAAAATAAAATAAATAAAAATAACAGGATGGCAAAGTGCAGCAGCAGCACATGTGACTCATAAGGATCTAAGCTTCCTTTTGCTGCTGATTTTATGGCTCGACTTTCTGACAAGTAGTTGTGTACCCAGTCATCAATACTAGACTGACAGCATGATGGCGGTATTGATGTTTCTTTTTTTGTAGGTTGCACCAACTCTGGATTTTGAAGGCTCTTATGTTAAATAAACAGTTTCCTGATTACCACTAGGGATTTTTATTTATTTATTTAGTTTTACTGTTGCCGTTTGTTTTTGCCATGGCTGCCACTGCAGCCCTTTCTATGATAATAAACTGCAAAAACGCACATACAGATGAACATTTAATTCCACCATTAAGTTCACATATATTTGCTTATTTGCTCATTTTTAATTTTGATATTTGAACCTTATTTTTTGGATAATTTGACAGCCCTAGTTGACAGGCATTAATATACTGTAGTTACAGTATGAGTTCTGAAGAACCTAAACATAACTTATATCCATTCATCTATTTTAATAACCTACTTAGGGACTGTAGACTACCGCATGAGGAATTAGTTAAGACTGTGGAGGAATACACAAAGGCATCACAGGTGCATGTGTAGTCTTTGTACTATGACAGAAAGTTTAAGTCAATCGAAAAAAAAACATAAAAATGAGGTAACTCTTATGACCTTGTAATTAATCATCTGCTCCTTGCACATTAGCTTTGTTTTGAATTTATCATCCATATATTTCTACCCCTTTGAAATTCTCTATGCATACATTTAAAAACACTCACACGAAGCACAAGGACATTTTCAAATAACCAGTTAACCTAAATATATGTGTTTATACTGAAGGAGTCAAATCGAAATATATAATCTGCTTTATTCAGTCAGATCATGTGAATCATCCGCTGGTACTACTGTCTTTACATTGGCTTTTATTTGTTTTATATACCTTAAAAAGACTTGAAATCAGATCTCTCTACCAGTCATGATATACTTCGGCTGATAATGGTGGAGAAGTGAATTTAACTTATTTTCTTCTAAAACTAGCTTCAGTTTGCTAGTTGTTATACAGTAGTGATATGTACATTTTACACTATGTGGTTAGAGGACATTGGAGCTAAAAGGACAAATGGGAATTCTGTACCATTTTGTTTCTGTTTACGGGATGTGTGATATACTGCTTCTTACTTTCAAAAGGGGTTATGGTAGTCAGTTTTCATAATGCAAATATAAATGCTCCAGTTTGTCACAATTCTATGTGTAAAACATATTGGAGTGTCTTCAGCTTTTTACAGGAACAAAACAGGTATTAGATGACTCAATTTTTGTATTTGATCTGGACAAGACTTCAGGAGTGACATGTTGTAGCTGTTATTGAATTTATAGAAAATAATCCATATCAAAGGTTTGTCCAGGAATTAAAAATATGTAGGTGTTGATAACAATCTAGTGGAAAAAATGTCATTTTGAATTTTTAAATCAAAAATTATCATCATTATAATCAGCCACAACAGAACTATTATTGAAGCACTTTATTTGGACACTGTTTTGAAAGAAAAAAAAAGAAAGAAAGAGTAGTGGAAGCTAGGTTAAGAGAAGAGTGTCAGGAGTGATTTGTGACAGACGGATATCAGCAAGAGTTAAAGGGAAGGTTTACAGGACGGTAGTGAGACCAGCTATGTTATATGAGTTGGAGACTGTGGCACTGACCAGAAAGCAGGAGACAGAGCTGGAGGTACCAGAATGCTAAGATTTGCACTGGGTGTGATGAGGATGGATAGGGTTAGAAATGAGTACATTAGAGGACTAGCTCAGGTTGGACGGCTGGGAGACAAAGTCAGAGAGGCGAGATTGCATTGGTTTGGACATGTGCAGAGGAGAGATGATGGGTATATTGGGAGAAGGATGCTAAGGATAGAGCTGCCAGGGAAGAGGAAAATAGGAAGGCCTAAGAGAAGGTTTATGGATGTGGTGAGAGAGGACATGCAGGTGATGGGTGTAACAGAACAAGATGCAGAGGACAGAAAGATATGGAACAAGATTAGAATATTACATAAGACCAATTTAAAAAAAAAAAAAAGATTTTTAATAAAGAAATGTTAGCCTGTTGAAAAGTATGTCCATGTATGCACTCAATACTTGGTCGGGGCTCTTTTTGCATTAATTACTGCATCAATGCGGTGTGGCATAGAGACGATCAGCCTGTGGCACTTCTGAGGTGTTATGGAAGCCCAGGATTCTTTGATAGCAGCCTTCAGCTTGTCTGCATTGTTGGGTCTGGTGTCTCTCATCTTCCTCTTGACAATACCCTATAGATTCTCTTATGGGGTTTAGGTCAGGCGAGTTTGCTGGCCAATCAAGTACAGTAATACCATGGTCATTAAACCAGGTACTAGTACTTTTGACAGTATGGGTAGGTGCCAGGTCCTGGTGGAAATTTAAATCAGCATCTCCATAAAGCTCTTCAGCAGAGGGAAGCATGAAGTGCTCTAAAATTTCCTAGTAGACGGATGAGATTAAATACATGGGAACAACAGTACAGAGTAATGGGGATTGTGGTAGAGAGGTGAAAAAGAGAGTGCAGGAATGGGTGGAGAAGAGTGTCAGGAGTGAAAAGTGACAGATGGATATCAGCAAGAGTGAAAGGAAAGGTCTACAGGACGGTAGTGAGACCAGCTATGTTATATGGGTTGGAGGCGGTGGCACTGACCAGAAAGTAGGAGACAGAGCTGGAGGTGGCAGAGTTAAAGATGCTAAGATTTGCATTGGGCGTGGCAAAGACGGATAGGATTAGAAATGAGTACATTAGAGGGTCAGCTCAAGTTGGACGGTTGGGAGACAAAGTCAGAGAGGCGAGAATGCGCTGGTTTGGACGTGTGCAGAGAAGAGATGCTGAGTATATTGGGAGAAGGATGCTAAGGATAGAGCTGCCAGGGAAGAGGAAAAGAGGAAGGTCTAAGAGAAGGTTTATGGATGTGGTGAGAGAGGACATGCAGGTGATGGGTGTAACAGAGCAAGATGCAGAGGACAGAAAGACATGGAAGAAGATAATCCGCTGTGGCAACCCCTAACAGGAGCAGCCGAAAGAAGAATATTTGGACACTGTTTTGTAACTTATCACTTATTATATAAATAAACAAGAAGTACAGTATATGAGACTTACTCATCTTTCAAGTTTTCTTAAAGTTTTGTACTTTATCTGTAAACATTATCAATTACTACAGCCTGTTACGTATCAAAATCAGCAGAGGCAGGTGTGTATTGCAGAATTTAGTGAGTCATATCACACAAGCATTTACTAGCACATTTGGAAACTGTTAGACTACAGCAGGTCAAGGGCTGTGAAGGGAAAGTCTCACAAATATTTTATACAATTGTAAAGCAGGTAATTCATAACAGCAATAGAAAATTCACACATTTTGTATTATAGATATACCGGTATACTAACATTAAAGTAATTTATATTATAAAAATGGATGTAAAGTGTTATATATACACAATAATTACCTCTTTTCTCACATGTATGAGGACAGGTGAAAACCCAGCCACAGGGGATGCACAAACCAGTATGTTTATGAATTTAACTTTAAGTAACCTGTAAACCTTATTAAGATTTAAAAAAAAGATATATCTCAAAAACTATGAGTAATAGAAAACATTTCTGTACTCAGCATGACAAATACTTTTGAAACATTCTAAGTTATACTGTGGCAAAATCTTTGTTTATCTGTGTAATACAAAAGAAAAACAGAGTAAAAAAGAAGGATACACAAGAGCAATCTATAGTGTATGATAAATATTACAGATAATAGTGTTGTAGGTTTTTTTAGTTTTGGAGGAGTAATTTTTCCATTGGATATTGTGTAATTGGTTTGTTTTATTCAGATATTGATGCTGTGATTCACTTACTTCCTTGTTACCTTTGTTGTTCAGTTTGTTCTTATGTAATACATTTATATTTATTTGCTTGGCAGATGCTTTTATCCAAAGAGATTTACAAAAGAAGTAAACAATCAAGTAACATTAGGCTAGAGCCTGTTTGTTCAGCAAGTTTAGTAGAACAAGTAACAAACGTTGTTTGCCACAAGTGAAAAAATGTAATAATTGATAAAATTACAATCATATGTTGCATTTGAGAAACCAATTAAACTTGATGTAACAACAAATTAACAAACAATAAAAAGATCACAGAGCAAATTTTTTTTTTCAATCAATTAGATAGATATTCACAGAACAGAAGGGTTGTCAGTTGTTTCTTAAATACATTGAGGAAGTCAGCAGTTCGGATGGAGGCAGACAACTCACTCCACCAACTAGGAACTACAAAGGATTGAGGATTGATACCATGCAGAGGCTGCCTCACTAAACGCTGTTCACTGGCAGACCTGAGTGGACGATAACTATCCATATGTCCATGACTGGATACAAGTGCAGTTTTTTTTTTTTAAACAGAAATTGTATCAAAATTAATCAGTTATGGTGAGCAATAGGCTTATACTTAAACAGAAATTAGCTGATCCAGGATTTTGTGGCCAGGGGTAGGGGCTGAGAATGTGGAATTGGTTGCTTGGGCCACATGAGTCTATTGAATGTAATGTGTTTGGATAGCCCCAGGAACTATTGGTTATTTGTCTTTCATTTACCTAAACAAGTGATGGAAACATTTTGTTTTTGATCAACTACTTTGACTGATTAGTGGCCTTGTTAATAATCTCATTTTAAATTGAGATAAGAAACTTATTTTTTCCTTTCCTGACAGATGTGGTGGGGGAAGGAGGGAGGGGGAATAATTCTGTCTCAGCTTAACTTACGATAGAAACCAATTAGACTTTGGGTGGGAGTCAAATCTTTTTTTACATTTTTTTCCTTTTTGTATTTGTACTTTTCCTTTGTTTTTATTTTTAGAAATTCAAAGTATAAGGTTTTATTGAAACATCCATCCATCCATCCATCCATTATCCAACCTGCTATTACCTAACTACAGGGTCACGGGGGGTCTGCTGGACCCAATCCCAGCCAACACAGGGCGCAAGGCAGGAAACAAACCCCTGGCAGGGCGCCAGCCCACCGCAGGACACACACCAAGCACAATTTAGATTCGCCAATGCACCTAACCTGAATGTCTTTGGGAGGAAACCGGAGTACCTGGAGGAAACCCACGCAGACACGGGGAGAACATGCAAACTCCAAACAGGGAGGACCCGGGAAGTGAACCCGGGTCTCCTAACTGCGAGGCAGCAGCGCTACCCACTGTGCCACAATACTGCCCTTTATTGAAACAGCATAATTTAATAATACTGTAATAATGAAAATTCAGTGCAACAAAATTTCATATTATGGTACAAACACAAAAGACTGTTTTAGAAGACCTGTTATTAGTCCTGGAGCATTTTCTGTAACACACTGGCAACAATTGCTGTGGATAAGAAAACGTTCAGGATCACATTTAAATTGAGTCTGACTGGTCACATAATGAGTTGGAGATGATAGGAATTGTCGTGGAATGCTGAGATGATCTTTACATTATAATCAGGCAAGTCTCATAGTTTATATTCATGAATGTGGTTTGATCACCAGAGTGCTTTTTCAAGAAAATGTCTCCACATTTTTCAGAAAACTGTATTCCTTTCTGTGCTGTGTTCAAAACAATGATAATTTGACAGTTGACGGCTTCCAGCATATTCAAAAAATGCAAGAATCAAGCAACTAGTATGTTATGTTGTCATTATTTTACTGTAACCTGCTATATATGTAAGCAAATAACCGTTTAATTTCACATTTCAATCACTTTAATGTCCAGTTATCACTACACACCTAAAAAAAAATCTCCACTTATGCTTGCATGTAGAGGTGGGTAGAGCAGCCCAATCCGTTACACTAGTAAAAGTACTATGTGTGTGATTGTGTTCTGTGACCTAAAGCTGGTGGATGTTATTTACTCCACAACACATGTAGGAATAACGTATTTTGCTAATTTAAAATTCTTAATGAACTTTCCAATATTCAGTTGTAAAATGCAATCTTCCGTGGTTATGCACACTTGGTCATACAGTATATCAATTAATATGTAAAGACATCAGGCGAACATACTAACTCCATACAGAACCTGACCAGGATAGCAATCAAACCTGAGCTCTTGGCAGTTTGTGTTAGAAACGCTAGCTCTGTGCCACCACTCTGCTCATTAAAGCTAAATTCATACAAGTAACATTGTTTTGGCTGATGGCATTGATTAAGTGTTACACAACTGCTTAGTCTGTCGCTAGCATGTAAAATCATGTGTGTGTGGGATAATAGCAGCAAGCAGGCATATCTTTGTGAAGTAAGACCATTTTTTGTGTGGTGGCAATAAGCTTTCTTAGCCCTCCCCAAATATTAACCAAAATAAATGATAGCTAGTTACTGCACTCTAATGCAACAACTACAAAATTCAGTGATCTTTTTGTTACTCTATCAGTTTAACTTGATTTGATAGTTAGATATTATTATATACTGTAATATACTATTAATGGTTATCTTAGGGCATCAAAGCTTTAAGTTTTTGCGACTAGCAAAGCTGGTGAATTACTGATATTCTAGGTCTAGCCACACTACAGAAGAAAAGCAAATGCTTAAAGCCATTTGTTTTCATAAGTGGGAGATGCAACATGCAGATTGCTGAAATTCTTACCTCCCTTGGTATGCAATCATGTAAAAGGTTTTCTTTTCCGTTTTCAGTCTGAACAGTGACTGAACTAAAGTTGGAGTGGTCAGCTCAAGTCCTTGGAAAATTGTGCATGTCATAGATTTTAAAATTTATTAACAAGATCTTTCATAGTAACTAATAACATCTGTGAGTGATGGGCAGTTATGACCAATGAAATCCACAATTTAAGTCAATTGAAAGTAATGAGCCTTCACTATTGGCTGTCAGCTGTGAAGGGGAAAACTGACTTATAGATGAAAATGACCAAAGAAATCCACAAGATAAGCCAGCTAAAGGTGAGGAGTTGGCACTTGTTATTTACAGTGCAAGATACTTAATAATGTAAAAAAGTAAATGTGAAAAATTCAAATGCAATGCTAATGAGGGTGACAGAAATATAACAGACTAATAATAAGTTTTTTATTTACGAATGTACTTGAGTACGAGTTAAATAGTATCATTGCTAAAAAATGCTCTGACAAGTATAATTTTGACAATGCCTAGTAATTCTTAATAATTAGGTGGCCTAGTCTTCTGATTGGTAGTTCCAAAACCACTCATTGCTTCAATGCTGATAACTACTGTAATGTTAAAGATAAGCATTTCATGACTGTAGAGTCTAAACCTAAAAATATAATTAAAGGAATAATCCATATTGTAAACAAAAAAAAGAAAATGAAAGAAATCATTTTTGTTATTTTAATATACAAATTGTATCTACCAAATCAAAATATGAAAATAAATAAAATCAGAAACTACTTTTGTCAAAATGTTAAGTGGGAAGGAAATAATACATTTGCAGTTTTTATTTCATTTAAACACTTGCTTTATCTCTTCAGTAAAATACATTCTTTGACTATAGTTCACCCTGTCTGAGGTTAGCATCAAAGGTTCTTTAGCACATAAGGAAGCATTTCTAATAATGACTTTATAGGAATGGTAAATATGCAAATCTATTGTCTAGCAGCAGGTACATTATTTCTGTAAATATTTATATCATGTAGTATAAAATATAAGTAATTTACTGTTGTCATTTTAATGTATTTTCTTTCTTAATTTATATTATTTCTTTGTTTGCCAAATGAGCCTACTTTTAAGTGCAAGTGAATTGGTCATGCATGTAATATAGCATCGTAGATACAGTACATCAAGTGAGGCTGGTAAACCCTGTAATATGTGCAGTTGTCTGAAAAGCATGTATTTGCATGGCCTCGCATGTATGCAGTTGCATGGCTAATTGTAAATACTGACACCATTTTTTTGTGATATTAATAGTTAATTGGTCATTTATTTCCTTGTGCCTTTGGAAAGTTTATTTTAGGGAATGAAGAGAATAATAAATGCACATGGATGTTTATTTTTTGAATTCCCTTTTTGTCAAATATTTGTGGTGCTGTTTTAAACATTAGAAAAAAGTATGTTGTTGCACTTAACTGTAGGCACAACTGCCTGGCAAGCTCTGCACGTTACCAGGATTTAATTAATATCCTTTGTCCTGAAATCGGAATGTTGCCAGATTGCTGATGATTTTTTTTCTATTTCAGTACTTGTTTCTCTCTAGTTTTTCCTTCCTTTTTGTTATCAGCACGCACTACTAATCAAGGTAGACCCTTGTGACTGGATAATATTTGCAATGACATATTAGTAAGACTGTGAAGTACTGTTGTTCAGGGCCAGCTTTTGTGTTATAAAATTTTAAAATGAAAGGAATAACATGGCTTAGCCTGTTGTGCAATCATAAATAATAACATTATGATTTTAGTATGAAGTGATTAAAGTGTAGCCTTTTTTTATTATAGTTATTGCATATTCAAAAAATTGTTCTGTATATCACACCTCAATATCCTGAAACTTGTTAATTACTCAAAATAAAACAAAAAACAAGGAAAGGACTGCTTAAGAGTAAACTGAATTGAGTTCAGTTGAGGATTGGCACAATTGTTTGAGCAGTTGTTGCATACATCCAGGAGACTGGTTTAAGCTGGGTGAAAGTTCCTGTCCGTTTTGCATATTTTTCCCCATGTCTCAGTGGGCCTTTTCTTTTGTCTCATGTTACCCAAAATGGCCAAGCTTCATGTTGACTGATGTTTTATAAGGACATGTGTGGATGTATTAACTCACACAGTTGCAATTTTTTCCTGTGAAATGAGGGTTGGAATGCTCTTTACACTTTGAAGTAACAGGCATTTCTGGTGATTGGACCATGATCGTTAAGCAATTGACCACATTAAAAGGTGTTGCAAATGTACTTGCATTTGAAGTTAGTCAGAAACGGATCAAAACTATAGTAACAGCAGTGTAAATTCAAAGGTGTTTTCATTTCCATATGCAATAGCCACATAAGTGGAAGCTGATTTGAATTTTTTGCAGGGAAGGTAACATTGGACCTATGCGTAGACATAATGCAGTTACTGGAGATACAGTTTAATGCTCATTATAAATATAATATGGCAGAATTTTATTTGGACATAACTCAAATATTAAAAACATATATATGCCAGGTATGTGTGACTTTTGTCTCTCTTAAACCTTAGTGACGCACATTTTTGGTGTTAAAGGAAATATTTCTTCATTTTTTTTTCTCCACCTCTGTTATGACATCCACAACATGATTTACACAGTAGCAGTTTAATTTTACCTATCATCTAAATAACATTCTAATTTCGAGTAAACTTTAGAAATATTTATTTTATTTTATACTAACTGGTAGAACCAAAATAAAACAAGGGTGTTTTCAGACTCTAATTCTGAAAGCATCTTGACTAACCCCTCAGCCTGCAATCAAGCTAAAGCCTAGGTTACTTTCATCCACTATACAACAGTTCTGACTCAAAATAGTCAGTAAATACTTCCTATGTTATGTGTAATAAACCATAAGATAAATGGTAAGCAAGTTTAATGACCTAAGGAGTTAAATTTAAAAATTATTTCTCAATTTTTTGTAAGGTCATTATAAAGCACAATGTTTGACCAAGCTGTTCTGGAGACCCAGAATTTTAAAACTCCTTTTTAAAATATAAACTGTGTGCGACAGACAATTGTTTTGCTAATGGTAATAAAAGGTCAAGATATTTCTACTTTTTCTTCTGCTTTGTGGTGCTGCCCTAACAGCTGCAATTTGTTCCCCCTGAAGAGAACCTTAGAAGAATAGTGAACATAAAAAAGTCATTGATAAAAACAAGGCATTCAGACCCGTGCTGCTTTTCTGTTTCCTGTTTGCCTGTAATCAATGTGAAACTTAGTCTTCCTCTGTGCCACCTTCCTCCACACATTTCAGGGTAAGCAGATCCTTCAGTTAACAAGTTGAAATGTTTCTTCAAACATCTGCCAACCATCTGTTTTAATTCAGCTTCCAGCTTTTCTTCATGTTTTGCAAAGAAACTGTTTTATATCAGTTGTAGTATTCTTTATTTTTTCAATACATTTAACTCTGTATGCAGGTGAAAAAATAAAGATTTTTGGGAAACAGAACCATGATTCTATCCCCTACCAAGATTTCTACTTTTTCAGTCTTTTTAGTAAGTAGTTAACATAAAGAAACATGGACTTATTTAATTGTTACTGTATATTCTCTAGCCAACAGACATTAGTCATAGCCAAATCTGCTCAGCATCATAGCTGGTGACTGTAATGGTTGTAAACCAGGAACAAAGTATATTTGGAGAAAGAGTCTATGGGAAGAAGCCCAGTTCTTTAAGGTTAAATAAAGTAAACATGAAGATCAACGCTATGGAACAGCAGACTAAAAGTACCATGGCTATAAATATTCAATTATCTCTGATCTTTCCTGGCAACACTTGGCCAACTTGCTTAGTTGCCAGATTGAGTGATTTTATGCCAAATTGGGCTATTTTTAAATCGGCTGTGCATGAAAAAATAGCTTGGGCATGACTCTTCACTTTGGGCTATTTTTCTTGAAATTGTGTGCGATTTTATAAAGACTAAAAGTGTACATGTGCATTTCCATGTACCTTTAGCCTATGACATTGTCTCTTTTCAGTCCAACCTATAACATTGAAATGTCATGCAATCTGCTTAAAACCTGTCAATTTTACACATAGTTACAGTTCATCCAACCAATGACCTTGCAGTTTCAGCTATTCCTATCCAATTGTTGATAAAGCCTCAGTAGTCTGGCTAAAGGAGGAAAGCACAAATGGTTGTCCAGAACTGTAATGCAGTATAGAAGTTATTTTCTTGGCAAGTCCTCTACTGTCACACCACATCTTGTAAACATGAGAAAAAAACAGAAAAATAGAATAAAGAATGTATTAGAGGGTCTGGAAAAATTTATCTTGATCTAAAACAATCAATCTGTTCTGTTCTTTAAGACAATACTAAGGTTTAAGGCTCTAGCTTTGTTGGTAAGTAACCCTTTCTTATCTAAATGCATCATTTATAAGAAAACATTAAACTATAGCAGTAGATTTTTTAAAAGGGTATTTCCGGCGTAAACAAAACAAGTTGTATTTCACCATGATGTTTGCAGTAGTGTTGACTGTGTTTAGTTATATCAGATCATTCCAACAAGGGAAAAAAATAGAGGTTATACACACTGAAGAAGAAAGAAGGTAAGAGAAACGATGTTTCAGTGAAACTATACAGTCAAAATGTTCATTCTCTTATCTTTCCTCTTCACCATGGATAAATACGTTTACCTTTTTTTTTTTTTTTACTTTGCAGATGCGCATGTACATAGCCTTTTACTGTCTGTTATGCAGAATACATGATACATAGCCAGTTGGGCTCTTGTCATAATTTTTTTTTCTACCATTTATCATATTTATTTAAAGAAATACATTTGAAGTCTTTCTGTTTAAGATGTACTATTGAACCTTAGCCATTCCGGAACAATATTTTGGTATTTTTCGGTATTTGGTACACTGTATTAATTCCCGAGAAGACATTGTCTCTCAAAATCTTATTTTCTGACCCCGTCTACAAATGCAAATTAAGGATCAATTGGGCTGTTGTTATGTATATATAAGAATTTAAGACTAAATATAAGGTCTATTTGATGTTAAATATATTTGCTTTGAATGTGTGATGTGCCTGCACCTTGGTATTAAGGCGCACGTTACTGCTGGAACTTGTTACACACATAAAATGATGGAAGTTTGATAATTGCTGCTAATACCAAAGTGCAGGCACATCACACATTCAATGCAAATATATTTAACATTAAATAGACCTTATATTTAGTCTTAAATTTTTATATATACATAACAGCTGTCAAAGGAGTGAATTTTATAATGGTTGCAGTTTGGGGGTTGGAAGGTGTACTTGGGTAGCAATTTACTTGATTGAAATGGACTTTACAATAATGAGCTTGGATTGCATGGGATTTTAACTGTGATTGGGCTAAAAGTGCCTGTCAAATCTGGCAACCCTGCACTTGCAGCAAAGACTTTTTGGATTTCAAATCAGTCTCTTCAGACATTTTCTGACTTGCTTATTCCTCCATTGAAGGTTATATTCTATTCATGCATGCATTCTAATGATTATGAGGAGATAAGTTAAATTAGTAAATGAAAATAAATAGTTGAAAAGTTCAAGAAGGATGAAGTCAGTCTAAATAACTGAACCAATTACTAAGTACAATCCAAAGCGATTAGTTTATAATGTATTTTGTGGAGTTGTCTGTCAAACGTTTCATTCAGTCTAAGAGGTCTTAATGAGATCAGCTTGTTTCAAAGCATTGGAGTGGATGTTGTGGAGTTGGCTACTATTTGGCAGATTTGGAGTCTGGGTCACAGAATTCTTATCTGACTTTAACTCCTGCACTTAAGTCTTGGGTGCTTTTGTAAGCAGCACTACAACATCAACTATGGCCTCTGCCAGTTATTTATTAGTGACAGACTAATAAAACATCCTAATGCACCAATTACAAATGTTATTTGGTTTATACTTTCCAAGAATTTAGGAATGTTGACACCTACAATAAGGTGGACTGCAAAGATTGTGCAGGGGATGTCGGATGATTTAGCTACACACAAGCAAGAAATACAAAAAGTTATGAAGCAAATTTCAGTGCCAGTGCAGGTCCAAGATGTGTGTATTTTATATGTACATTTAATCCTGTTTCCACATACACTTTGACTTCTGTCATTTGCTGCATTGTCTTCTAATGACCTCCATCCAATCTCCTCAAATAAACAAATAATAAAAATAATTTAAAATCTATTAATAGCGTATTTTTATAGATGAAAACGAACGGGACATGCTGAGTGCTTAGACTGTCTGCTGTAAGCTGCTTGGAAAAAACAGCAAGCCAGATAACTATGTTAAACTGCTAGAAGAAAAGCATGGAGTGTGGCCTTTTGGTGTAAGGGTACATTCTAGCCATTTAGCTTTTACTTATAGCAAACCTCTGCAAAAATAAGATTAGCAATATAGGCATGTACATCTGACATGCACATGCACATATTATCAAAAACATATTAGAGTGTTCCTTATAAGGTAACATCTATATTTAAGATCTGCTGGAAAATAGATCTGAACAGTATCTTGTTCCAGCTTCTTGCTGGTTTAGGAATATTTAACAGTGTTTTTGTCCAGAACAGTTGAGAGATCAAGTGAAGGCTTACCTGTGATTTACCGTTGTATTATAGAGGCTGAGTGGGAAGAGACAGGTTTCATTTTAAGTATCAAACTTGAATGAAAGATTTTTAGAGTCTTCTTTAATGTTAAAGTTTATTTAGATTAAATGTCTCCATTTATGTCATTAATATGTAAAAGAGTCAGTATATGAATGTAATCTGTTTCAAATTTTGAATGTCAATAATATTTTTTAATATCCATTTTCAAACTCGTATAACATTTAATTATAAGAAGCTATGCTTTTGCATTCATGTCTATGCAAAACTTAAATAATAATTGTTCAATCACTACTTCCTTGAGCATGTTTTTGTTTTGAATAGACTTTCCATTTTAATACTTTAACAGGATAGCAGATGCATAACAGACAGTAAAAATGAAGCTAGTTTCAGAATTCAATAGAGAATTTGGAGTGGGGTCAGGCACTGTTTAGCCTGAATTTGACGAATGGGCTCAAAGGAGTTTAACACTAGAATTACCAGAGCCTACAAAAAAAACTCGTAAATCCGGCCCACCTTAAATCCCTTCGCACCCCTCTGTCAGCCTCTTTTGTCTTCTAAATGTGTCGATAACCCCAAGCAGCAAGCAACCTGCTATACCACCCCCCACCCCCCCCCCCCCCAACACCGTCTCATAGGGATAGGGATAGGGAGAGAGTTCAAAGAAATGATCTTTTTAAAATGATAGTGAGATTGTCTTTAGAAGGTTCATCTATCCACTTTCTACCCACACATTCAGTTCAGGGTCAGGGGGAGGTATTGCTTATTGTCTTAATAAGGTATGACTTGTTTTTTGAAGATTATATGGGATGAATCCAGTTAATGAGTATTTTTAAATGTTTGGGTTCAGAATTTTTAGGAAAAGGAGAACAGTATGGTGGCCAGAGTTGAGAGACCATGTTAGTGTGCTGGCATGGTCATTATTCTTTAAATATGTAGCAGCAAAATCTTGTCTCACTTTAAATAATTTTCTAATAGTTCCTCTAGGGAAACCCTTTTTGGAAGCCGATTTCCCAAGCCCATTGGCCACTAAAAAATGGACTTTTGTCTCACAGCTAGGTGATAATGAATGACTGTAGATACACATATAAGTATTTGGACTGGGAGAAGGTCAAGGGCTAATGCCTTCTTTACCTTCTTGTTGCTAGATGATTATGTAGCTCCTTACATTACTGGAAAGGACAAAGTAGAAAAGAATTATCTCATTTGAGTACTGAGTGTCAGCACAACCCACTGTTTTTAGCTGAATGTGTGCTCTCTCTTCTTGCATGGGTTGTGTAACTCTTCGTTCAGCTAGCAAAAGTGTACTAGGGTTCAAGGGAAACTTGGTACATCAGCACAAATTAAAAATGATAATGAAAGTAATATTTAGAATCCAGTCATTTTCCTTTTCTTTTCAGAGTGGCACCACCTTCAGCATAGTAGTGTGCTGAGGTTTCTGTCGCCATGTCTAGAAATGTGTGGGCAGTGCCAGCAGTCTGCATTGGTTTACTGTGTCTGTAGTAACATATATGATTTCAAAATGCCTGCACAATCAATTATCAAAATTTTACTGACTGCAAAATATAAGATATACTTTAATAGAAATTATGAAATTGTTTAATGTATGGACCACCTCTATGTTGTTAACATACTGTACATTTATAAAATATGAAAGTTACATCATTTTTAAATAGTGCAATGCTATATTACAGTATTTTTATTATTTTATGCTATGCTGGTTAAGAATTTAGCCTATAGTGCAGTATGTTTGTGTCAATTTGTAAAAATAAAATGTTTAATGACGAATTTCACAAAACTCTTGAGTGACTCCCAGCTATTTTTCTGTCATATAAACTAGATAACCATTTATGTACTTGTTAGTGATGTGCAGATATTGAACAATACATTTTGTGAACTGAGCATAATGAATAAGGTGGCAAACTTTCTCATGGTTTATTTCTTTATTTGTGTAATGTTCAGTGTGTTGTTATTGTAGAAGTCATTTCAAAAAGTAATACCATGTGAAAATGGAATTCACCAAGAAAGCATGAACCTATTGAGACAGTAAGCAGGACTGGAGCTGAGCCAATGTTTGAAAAAGCTGGGTAAACTACTGTGTTGCTCAAAAGTATTTAAATAAACTATCCCATGATAGACAGGTATAAGTGTTTACATTAAAGCGGCATGTTATTGTAAAAGAGGCACCCACCTGTGCTGTTCATAATTTTTAGGAATATACGGTGACATCACAGTTTTCAAATGGAGAAATATACAGCTGTTATTTTTTAGATTCTTGCTATGATGTTACAGAAGTGCTAAATTAAGTAATAACCTGCAGAATTATAGAGAATTACAGCACTGCAGTTACCTAGAATTGTTGTTCAAATTTGCACCATGGGGACCTTTTAATCTTGACTCATGGAGTCCCAGTAGATGGAGAGATGTTACAAGCTTCTGTATGTTAGGCTGAATAGCCAGTTTTTTCTCAGAACATTTTCTTTTTCATACAAAATAAATCATTAGGAAGAAAATAACATTTAGAACATGATATAATAGTGTTGCTGTGCCAGTATGTAATTTCTTAATCATATTGCTGTAACACTGTGTATTTGTTAGCTGCCTGTTTTAGGATGTGTTATAATTATTTACATTTGATGCACTGGCAGATTAAGCATCTTGCTCAGGGTTACACAGTGAATTGGAGATGGTAATTGAACTGGCAGCTTAGTGGTTTAAAATCCTATTTCCTAGCCAGTACTCCACAATGCTGGCTTGATCAGAAGACTGTCCCCAGATGAAAATATGGTTGTTTTCTCACAGGATTTGCAGTCCAGAAGTAGTCTTCACTTACATCAGTTTTATTTTGAAATTTTGCAGACACTACCAGATTCAGATGTGTTTGAATCCCCAGGCAGTGGGACTTTTGTTTCAAGCACTAGTTCCTAATATGCAGCATTAGTTGACATACTTGGTGTTGCCTGGGTATATTTGTATACTGGGTTATGGAAAGAAAGCAAAGGTTTATGTGTTTTTTAAATAGTGATCCTGTTACTAGCTGCACCATCTGTCATCCACACTGCCTCTCTATCAATGTCTCTGCTGTCATGAACTGGAAATTTGTTCTTTTTGGGTCTGATTGGATTCCAGAATTGTCGTAAGTCCTTGTTGAGCTGTAACCATGAACTTTGTCATGTCTGACTCGTCCTCTAAGTTCAAGGTGAACAATTTGTAGTGGTTAAATTATGAATAGAAGCCGACAGAGCAGGAGTTAGAAAACAATACTTTGAATCTCCCTTGTGTTATGTTGTACTTCCACTCTATATCAAGTCCCAACACCCCCTGCAAAAGCATAAAATACTCCTTTTTTATTTTAATATATAGAAGCAGCACATATGGAAAACAAAAAAGCCCCAGGAGTATTTTAATACTTGCTCTGAGCCAATGGGTGCCACTGGTGTGCAAACTATATCACACAGGAAAAATAAAAACCCACTGGGACTCCCAGGGTCAAAATTTTGGGTTCTAAAGTAGTCTGTTTCGTCAGTGTGGTCCTAGAGAGCAACAATCCCAAATTTGGTCTAGATGAGTTAAAGGATGTAGGATTGTATAGGGAACAGACAGACATAAATTATATATATATATATATATATATATATATATATACTCAGCAAAAAAAGAAACGTCCCCTGACTTTCAACTGTTTTTACTTTCAGTAGACTTAATGTGTAAATATTTGTATGAACACTAAAAGAGTCAACACCATAAGACATAAACTAAAAATGTTTCACAATGTGTCCCTGAATGAAGGGAGGCTCAAAATCAAAAGTACCAGTCAGTATCTGGTGTGGCCACCAGCTGCTTGAAGTACTGCAGTGCATCTCCTCCTCATGGACTGGACCAGATTTGTCAGTTCTTGCTGTGAGATGTTACCCCACTCTTCCACCAAGGCACCTGCAAGTTCCTAGACATTTCTGGGGGGAATGGCCCTAGCCCTCACCCTGCGATGCAGCAGGTCCCAGACGTGCTCAATGGGATTGAGATCTGGGCTCTTCGCTGGCCATGGCAGAACACTGACATTGCTGTCATGCAGAAACTCACGCACTTTTTGCCACTCCTGTCTGGTCCAGCGAAGGTGGGTTTGTGTCCATAGGCGGCGTTGTTGCTGGTGATGTCTGGTAAGGACCTGCCTTACAACAGGCCTGCAAGCCCTCAGACCAGCCTCTCTCAGCCTATTGCGGACAGTCTGAGCACTGATGAAGGGATTGTGTGTTCCTGGTGTGACTCGGGCAGTTGTTGTGGCCATCCTGTACCTGTCACGCAGGTGTGATATTCGGATGTACCGATCCTGTGCAGGTGTTGTTACACGTGGTCTTCCACTGCGAGGATGATCAGCTGTCCTTCCTGTCTCCCTGTAGCACTGTCTTAGGCGTCTCACAGTGTGGACATGGCTATTTATTGCCCTAGCCACATCAGCAGTCCTCATGCCTCCCTGCAGCATGCCTAATGCACGTTCACGCAGATGAGCAGGGACCCTGGGCATCTTTCTTTGGGTGTTTTTCACAGTCGGTAGACAAGTCTCTTTAGTGTCCTGCGTTTTTAGAACTGTGACCTTAAATGCTTACTTTCTGTAAGCTGTTAAGGTCTTAACGACCATTCCACAGGTGCATGTTAATTAATTGATTATGGTTAATTGAACATGCATGGAAAACATTGTTTAAACAATTTACAATGAAGATCTGTAAAGTTATTTGGATTTTTAAAACATTATTGTTGAAATACACAGTCCTGAAAAAGGGGCGTTTCTTTTTTTGCTGAGTATATATATATATATATATATATATATATATAATATGTGTGTGTGTGTGTATATATGTACATATACAGTATGTATACGTGTGTGTGTGTGTGTATGTATGTATATATATATATATATATACTAGCAAAATACCCCCGCTTCTGCTACTGCCTTAAAATTTTTATTAAGAAGAAAATTAAACCTTTTTAAACTGAGGGAAAATATACCAATAATTATTTGTTAAGGATCTCTTTGTATACCACATTGTCAGTTCGGACCCCCCGGTTGTAATATGACCAAGCTGTGTGCTGAGCTTACTTTTGAGCATGCAACTTACAGTTGGCCATGTGAAAAGTAATCTTGTTTCAAATCTCACAACTTGGATTGCTGCTGTCATAATCGGTTTGAGTTTCATTGTTTCAATTACGACAGTATCCGCAGGACTTGTGTTGAAGTGACATCCGGCATCTGTCAAGCGTTGTAAGCACACAACCGGTTTCATTGACAACTTCATATCCAGCTTTTGAGAGTTTAAGCATTCATAAACATCAAAGTGTCCACTACTGAAATCGTCACCTGTGAATCTAAGATGTTTAAGAGGCATTGGCGGTTGTCGAAAGGTGTAAAATATTTGGCCATTTCGGTAAACTTGAAAGCGACAACCGAACAATTCAGCGGCAGCCATCAACTCACATGCAGAACCATAGGTGAAGGGCTTAAGCATTTCACTCTTATAGTGCTCCTGTGTAGTATAATTATCCCCTGTACCGTCATAAGTCCACACCTTGAACCTGTCCCAGTCATTCAATACATAAGACACAATGTTCCTCCGGATATCAAGAGTGAGCCTGATATGGCTGTGCAATATGTAACAAAGAAAATGGAAAAGGCAGGTGCCATCTCCAGGCATGGAAACCACTCGGTAAGTGACAGTTCTTTGATCGATGATGATCACCACGATAGACATGTTAATGGGGGTACGGTTGGAATGATAAAGGAAATGGGTACCTGAACAATGTAAAGTAAGTCTAAAATACCTACACAATAACTATAATCATAATAAACGAACAATAAAACAGCGGAGAAGCCATGGATTAAATAAAAACGCTGCAGTTATCAGCAGGGAGACCTGAATCCCGTGGCGAAGCAAGGAAGGGAATGTAGAGACTGGAGTGACGGATGGCCTTATATAGGCAGGAAGCTAACAATGTGGGAGGTGTTGGGATGGGGAACCCAACGCCGCCTCACACAGTGACCGAGCTGCAGGCTATAGACGTATATATGTATGTAAGTAGGATTCAGTTAGCGTTGGGAACCCGCGTACCAAATATCTTGAAGATGGGCCCATAAGTAACAAAGACCGTTGGAAAGTTCAATATGGCGGCCGACAGTGGCGTCATACCACCAAAATAAGTACGTACGTTGGTTTCGGTTAGCGCAGGGAAGCCGCCTACCAAATTTCGTGAAGATGGGGCCATAAATAAGAAAGTTCATTGTCGACCGTTATGACCGTTACGCGTACAATTTCGAAATGAAACCTGCTTAACTTTTGTAAGTAAGCTATAAGGAATGAGGCTGCCAAATTTCAGCCTTCTACCTACACGGGAAGTTGGAGAATTAGCTAATTTTTTGAGATAGGAATTTTGGGTTTTCATGAGCTGTATGCCAAAATCATCAATATTAAAACAATAAAAGGCTTGAACTACTTCAGTTGTGTGTAATGAATCTAAAATATATGAAAGTCTAATGTTTATCAGTACATTACAGAAAATAATGAACTTTATCACAATATGCTAATTTTTTGAGAAGGACCTGTATATATATATATATATATATATATATGACAGCAACACTCATCACTCACAACAGTGACAAAACAATTACATTGACAATCATGTTACGTTATTTTCAAAATGTTTCCTTTTCTTTTTCATTACTTCTTTAACACATTACTTCTCCGCTGCGAAGCGTGGGTATTTTGCTAGTATATATTGTCACAAGAACGAGACATGGACAGATAAAGGTTTGGGGCAGCCACCCGTATAATGTGGTATCCTGGCTGCAAAAGTCGTTTCAGCAAAATAATCAGCACTGAAGTGCATACAAGTGAGTCCAAAACAAGACTGAGGGAAAAAGGGAGAAGGGGCAGGTTTTAAAGGGGAAGACAGGAAGTGAGGTCATATGGATCAAGCACGTGGTCTTCCACCATTGGATCATCGCCGGACGTGACATCAGGGGGACTGGAGCTGGTGTGGCCGACTTCCATTGGCTCGGTCCCGGAAGTGATGTCAGGAGAGCCAGGTGGAATCCCCC
Organism: Polypterus bichir lapradei; assembly: GCA_026402145.1. Lineage (NCBI taxonomy): Eukaryota > Metazoa > Chordata > Cladistia > Polypteriformes > Polypteridae > Polypterus > Polypterus bichir. The sequence goes on along the minus strand of JANRMT010062791.1, from coordinate 241,480,175 downwards.
GGGAATGGTCTACAGGCAAGGGAGAAAAAGAGTCAGTGCACTCTGCCACACCCCGGCATGCCTCCGAACTGCCTTCACTCAAGCCCTTTAGCTGCCTCCCATGCGCACGTGTGTGACAAGGCCCCCCCCTTAGCCCAGACCCGTCGGGTCGGGCGACCCTAACCGAGAGGTCGTGAACCCGAGAAAGAGCATCAGCGTTGGCATGGAGAGCACCCCGACGATGAACGAGCGAAAACTTGTACGGCTGTAGGGCAAGAAACCACCGGGTGACCCGCGGATTCGACTCCTTGTGCAGGGCCATCCACTGTAGGGGTGCATGGTCCGTGACAAGGGTGAATTCCCGGCCCAACAGGTAGTACCTAAGCTGAGTAATCGCCCATTTAATCGCCAGAGCCTCCCGTTCCACCGCTGCATACCTGGTCTCCCGGTCCAACAGTTTCCGGCTCAGGAACATGATGGGGTGTTCCACACCATTGACGCTTTGGCTCAGCACGGCTCCCAGGCCTGTGTCCGAAGCGTCCGTCTGGAGGATGAAAGGCAAAGAAAAGTTAGGTGCCATCAAAATAGGTGCGGACGTAAGGGCCTGCTTTAAGTCACCAAATGCAGCGCCTGTTTTTTCAGTCCATACCACAATGTTCGGGGCCCTCTTCTTTGTTAAATCAGTCAAGGGCGCCGCTCTCTCCGAGAACCGGGGTACAAACCGGCGGTAGTACCCGGCTAACCCGAGAAAGGCTTGGACCTGCCGCTTGGTTCGCGGATGGGGCCATTTCAAAATGGCATCAATTTTGGAGCACTGTGGCCTTACGGTACCCCGACCCACCAGGTAGCCCAAATATTTGGCCTCGCTTAATCCAAAGAAACATTTCTTGGGATTAATCCGGAGCCCGGCCTCACCAAGTGTCCGTAATACCGCTTGGACATGCTGTAGGTGTTCCCTCCATGTGCTGGAATAGATGACCACGTCATCCAGGTAGGCAGCACTGTATGAGTTATGAGGCTTTAGCACTTTGTCCACCAGACGCTGGAAGGTGGCTGGAGCCCCGTGTAACCCAAATGGAAGGACACGATACTGCCAGTACCCGCTAGGGGTACTAAACGCGGTTTTTTCCTTCGCGGAGTCCGTTAAAGGAACCTGCCAGTACCCTTTTGTCATGTCAAGTGTGGTCAGATATTGAGCCTGTCCAAGCCGTTCAAGGAGGTCGTCCACGCGTGGCATTGGATAGGCATCAAATTGGGAGACCTGGTTAAGCCGACGGAAGTCATTGCAGAACCTCCAACTCCCGTCCGGCTTACCGACGAGCACAATGGGACTGGACCAGGGACTATAACTTTCCTCAATTACACCTAGTTCCAGCATGCGCTTGATCTCAAGCTCCACTTCAGCCTTTTTTGCCTCGGGAAGACGATACGGGCGTTCTCGGACAACAACCCCGGGTTCTGTCACGATGTTGTGCTCAATCAGAGAGGTCCTTCCGGGGTTCTCACTGACTACCCCCCGAACGGTCCGGATAACTGTTTCCAGCTCCTGCCGTTGTCTGGGACTCAAGTCCGTGCCGAAGTTAAGGTCGTGTGTGTGAGCGAAGAGTGAGCGGGGCTGGCCGGAGGAGGGAGCGGGGTCCCTGTCCTTCCACGGTTTCAGCAAGTTCACATGATAAACCCGCTCCTTCGGCCGACGATTGGGTTGACTCACCAAATAGTCGACCAGTCCCTTCCTCTCCTTAACTTCGTAGGGGCCCTGCCAGTGGGCAAGCAACTTAGAGTGGGAGGTAGGCACTAGGACCATGACCCGATCTCCCGGGCGGAACTCCCGAAGAGACATGCCGCGGTTGTAGTACCGGGCCTGTGCTGCTTGAGCCTCCTCCATGTGACTTTTAAGGAGAGGCCGAATCTTTCCAAATGTATCGCGTAACTGCGCGATATACTCCAGTATGTTTGTAGAGGGAAGAGCCTCTTCTTCCCAGCCTTCTTTCAAAATATCTAATATGCCCCGAGGTTGTCGCCCATACAGTAGTTCAAAAGGGGAGAACCCCGTGGAGGCTTGTGAAACTTCCCGATAGGCAAAAAGGACGAGGGGGAGGAGCTGATCCCAGTTCCTTCCATCCTCGCTGACCACCTTATGCAGCATTTGCTTGAGAGTCTGATTAAACCTCTCTACTAATCCGTCGGTTTGAGGATGATACAACGAGGTCTTTAAATGCTTTATTTTCAGTAATCTGGCAGTCTCCTTGAACGTTTCCGAGGTGAAAGGGGTCCCCTGGTCTGTCAAGACTTAGGGTTAGGGTTAGGGTATGTATATATATATATACATACATACATACCTATCTACAATATATATACACACACATACATACATACACACACACACACACACATA
>JANRMT010062791.1:241455504-241467217 GCA_026402145.1 Polypterus bichir lapradei | reverse complement strand
GAGCCTGATATGGCCGTGCAATATGTAACACAGAGAATGGAAAAGGTAGGTGCCATCTCCGGGCATGGAAACCACTCGGTAAGTGACAGTTCTTTGATCGATGGTGATTACCCGATAGACATGGTAATGGGGGTTGGAATGATGAAGGAAATGGGTACCTGAGAAATGTAAAGTAAGTGTAGAATACCTATACAATAACTATAATTGTAATAAACAAACAATAAAACAGCGGAGAAGCCGTGGATTAAACAAAAAGGCTGTAGTTATCAGCAGGGAGACGTGAATCCCGTGGTGAAGCAAGGAAGGGAATGTAGAGACTGGAGCGACGGACGGCCTTATATAGGCAGGCAGCCAACAACGTAGGAGGCGTTGGGATGGCGGACCCAACGCCGCCTCACATGGTGACCAAGCTGCAGGCTATGGATATATATATGTACGTAAGTAGGATTCAGTTAGCGTTGGGAACCCGTGTACCAAATTTCTTGAAGATGGTCCCATAAGTAACAAAGACTGTTGAAAAGTTCAATATGGCAGCCGACAGTGGCATCATACCACCGAAATAAGTACGTACATTGGTTTCGGTTAGTGCAAGGAAGCCGCCTACCAAATTTCGAGAAGATGGGGCCATAAATAAGAAAGTTCAACATGGCGGACGTTGTTGACCGTTACGCGTAGAATTTCGAAATGAAACCTGCTTAACTTTTGTAAGTAAGCTGTAAGGAATGAGCCTGCCAAATTTCAGCCTTCTACCCATACGGGAAGTTGGAGAATTAGTGATGTTGGAAAATTCAATATGGCGGCTGACAGTGGCATCATACCACCGAAATAAGTATGTACATTGGTTTCGGTTAACGCAGGGAAACTGCCTACCAAATTTCATGAAGATGGGGCCATGAATAAGAAAGTTCAATATGGCGGACGTTGTTGATCGTTATGACCGTTACGCGTAGAATTTCGAAATGAAACCTGCTTAACTTTTGTAAGTAAGCTGTAAGGAATGGGCCTACCAAATTTCAGCCTTCTACCTACACGGGAAGTTGGAGAATTAGTGACGTTTGGAAAATTCAATATGGCGGCCGACAGTGGCGTCATACCATCGAAATAAGTAAGTACATCGGTTTCGGTTAGCGCAGGGAAGTCACCTACCAAATTTCGTGAAGATGGGGTCAGCCTTCTACCTACACGGGAAGTTTGAAAATTGGTGACGTTGGAAAGTTCAATATGGCGGCCGACAGTGGCGTCATACCATCGAAATAAGTACATACATCGGTTTCGGTTAGCGCAGGGAAGCCGCCTACCAAATTTCGTGAAGATGGGGCCATAAATAAGAAAGTTCAACATGGCGGACGTTGTCGACCGTTATCGACCGTTATGACCGTTATGTGTAGAATTTCGAAATGAAACCTGCTTAACTTTTGTAAGTAAGCTGTAAGGAATGAGCCTGCCAAATTTCAGCTTTCTACCTACATGGGAAGTTGGAGAATTAGTGATGAGTCAGTCAGTCAGTCAGTCAGTCAGTCAGTCAGTCAGTCAGTGAGGGCTTTGCCTTTTATTATTATAGATATATATATATATATATATATATATATAGATAGAGAGAGAGAGAGATGACAACAACACTCATATCAATGACAAAACAATTACATTAACAATCATGTTACGTTATTTTTAAAATATTTCCTTTTCTTTTTCATAACTTCTTTAACACACTACTTCTCCGCTGCGAAGCGCGGGTATTCTGCTAGTAAGGTAATAATTAACATATACTTTTATTATGTATTAAAAAAAGAGGAGAGGACAACTACTGCTTTAATACCAATTACAACTGAATCATAATTACAGTTTAAGTAGCGTTATCCATCTTAATAAAAGGATAAGTGTTTGTGTATCTATGTGTCTGTCTGGTCACAATGTCTCTGTCATTACAATAGATGGTGCATCAGAAACATTCGTAGTAATAAAATGCATTGCATTTTTTGTCACCATTCCATTTTAGATCAAACCCCTATTTAGAGCAACAACACAACTTTAAAGACTTCGGTATTGAACATCCTTAATACTAGAAAAATGTGGAACCGAGTAGAAAGTGCATTCATAGAAAGTAGCTGTTTCAGGACTGAAAATCAGTCCTCTGATGCCATGAGGCAGTAACACTAAGCATTTTCCTTGTGTGCTGATTATTGGAATTGTATGTTTTAAATTAGAAAAGTAGGGACATTTATTTTGTGTTTAATATAATGTAATATTAAATAAATTGTTCCTATAATTATATGTAAATGTGTCCTGTGATACAGTATTTCAAAGGTTCGGTATGATTACAGTTTTAACATGTAATGCACATTATGGGCTCTAAAATGATTGGCATCTCATTCTGGTTTGTTTTCATCTCCTTTCTCTTGTTGTTGCTGGGGTAGGCTTTAATAATGACTCATGGAGTTATAATATGTAGTGACTTCAACCATGGGACTTTAGAAGGAGCTATGACAGTTTTCCACCAGTTTGTAATGTGTTCCACTTGAGGAAATAATAAGCTGAACTTGCTGTATGCAAATGTGAAAGATACCTTTAAATGAAAACTACTGACACCTTTGGGGAAATCTGACCACAGCTTGATTCATCTTATTCCCGTCTACAAGCCTGTTATTAGACAGCATCCTGTTATTACCAGAATAGTGAGGAAGCAGAACAAGGAGGCTGAAATGGCTCTGAATCACGGCTCCCAAATGACAGACTGGGAAATTATGTGAGAGTCACATGGGGGCAGTATTGGGGCGTCATGTCCCTGCATCACAGACTATAATAACTTCTGTGTCGACGTAGTGGTACCTACAAAGACAGTGCATTGCAGTTAGGATATAGCCGGTTGGATAATGGATGGATGATTTCCAAACAACAGATCCTGGATTACTAAGGAGTTGAAAAGTCCCCTAAATGAGAACAAAGAGCATTTAAATCCAGTTACAAAGAGGCTCAGAAGGGCATGCAGTGTGTGCTAAAGAAAAAGCTGAGTGAAGGAAGGGATGCTTACAGAGCTAAAACAGAAAACAAACTCACTCAGAGTCAACATGAAGGATGTCTGGAATGGACTGGGTATAATTACTGGACTCATGCAATCCAGGACTAATGTGCTAGAAGGGAATATGAACAAAGCTAACGCCCTGTACCAACTTTTTAATAGATATTCCCTCCCACTGCCACCTTCTTCCAATGACCAGTCATCCCACACCATCTTTACTAGATCAACAACTCCTACCATGCCATGGGACCAGATGGAGTCAGTCCTGGAGTTCTTAAGGACTGTGCTGACTAGTTTTGTGGTGTCCTCTGTCACTTGCTCAATCTGTTTCTAAGGCATGATAAAGTGCTGTTGCTGTGGAAAACATCCAGCATTGTGGCATTCTAAAGAAGGCAGGCACATCTTCACCCAATGACCAGTGGCCCTTACATCTCACATCATGAAGACTTATGAGAGAATGGTGCTTAACTATATGAGTCCTCTTGTGGGTAGACCACCTGGATTAACTGCAGTTTGCCTACCAGACAAAGATTGGTGCGGAAGATGCAATTATCTATTTGTACCACAAGCCTTATTCTCACCTGGACAAAGTTGACAGCACTGTGAGGATTATATTTTTTGATTTCTCCAGTGCCTTCAGCACCATCCAGCCATCCCTGTTAAGGAGTAAATTGAGAGATATGGAGGTGGATGAGCCTATAGTGTTTTGGATAATGGACTACCTGTCAGGTAGACCACAGTTTGTGAAACTCAAGGACTGTGTTTCTGATATGGATGTGAGCAACACTGGAGCACCACAAGGAACAGACCTGTCTCCTTTTCTTTATGCACCCCAGATTATAAATATATAAAAACACCAGGTCATGTCACTTGCAGAATTTCTCAGATGATTCTGTACTTATAGGGTGTATTGATAAAGGGACTGTGACGGAGTACAGGAATCGGGGGAGAACTTTGTTTTGACTGCTTCCAAATGACCGAGAATTGTTTGCATCTTAACATCAGCAAACCAAGGAACTGGGTATTCATTGTTCACTGCACCAAAGAGCCCCTATGTCTGGTCACAATTCAAAGAGTGTAGATATAGGAGGTCCACTTCTACAAGTACTTGAGGGGTCCACATTAATGACAAGTTGGACTGGTCTTGGAACACAGAGGAACTATATAAGAATGGGCAGAGCAGGCTTTTTTTCTTAGCAGACTGAGTTTCTTTAATGTGGGAATTAACATCCTTCACATCTTCTATAAACTCTCTGATCAACAAATGCTATATTCTATGCCATGGTGTTCTGGTCTGGTAACATTCAAGAGAGGCTCACCGAACCAACAAAATAATCAAAAGGACAAGTTCAATTCTAGGGCAAACTCTGGACTCCTGGAGATAGTAGCTAAGGTGAGAAAAGCAAAACTGAGTACCATTAAGGACATCCTCTCTTTGACACACTAGCACTGAGTAATTTCAGCCAATGAATTATTCAGCAGAAACGTGTCAAGAAATGCTACTTGGGCTCCTTTATACCAACAGCAATATGTCTGCATAATGCCTTAGGCCGGAGTTATACTTCACGCGACGCAACGCATGCTGCAGCGGACGCTCCTGCTACGCAAGCGTTGCAGTGTTCATACTTGCGCTCGTACTTTACGTAAATCTGGAGGTGGCAGTGCGAGATATTATCACGGTGAGAACATGTTCGGCTTCTCTGTGTTGTGAATTGCCTAGAAAACCTATTATATTCTGATGACACCTTACCGCAATATCTCTGAAAAGGATGTTTATTGATTAAATCCATTAATCCAGGGATGTGTCCATTCCAGCAAGCATTGGGCACGAGTGAGAAACAGTCCCTTGACGAGGCCTCAGCTCATCGCAAAGTGAATATAAGCACACACATACACTAGCGTCATTTTAGCAGCACCAAATCCCCAAATCTGAATATCTTTGGAAGGAAACAGGAGCACAGTGTGGAATACAAGCAGGAAATACCAGCAACATAACTCCCTGCGAGACAGCAGTGCTATCGCTCCACCACCATGACACCCCCATGTGTGTAATTAACAGTATTCATTATTTAAACGAAATTATATGTAAAATGTAACATACACACTTTAATGCATTTCATCATGAAAGTGATATCAAGTATAAATCTAAAGATTCTAAATGTGCAGAGAGTTGGAATATAATTTAATTTGTTCTGCGTGGCGATCTATTGCTGCTTTCCGCTGCTGTCAGGTCCAAGAAGCTCGTAGCGATTAAAAACTGGGATGACGTTTGATGGTCTGCTTTAATGATAAAGTAAACTACGAGATTAAAGTGGACATTTCGAGATTAAAGCCGAAATTTCCGCTTTAATCACAAAATACACGTTTTCACCGTGTCCTTTATTTTTTTCTCTGGCTCAAATATAACGCTATACATTATGTTGCTGTTGTTAAGTTGCAAAAATAAAAAAATAAAAAAGACGACACAAAAGATGGTATGTGAGACTTTTAAAATGTATCGTGTCATTACGTTCGGGAACTATCTACATGTGACAGAAAGCCTCTATGCAGATCCTACGGGATTAATGCTTTGATGTGGTGAAGCAAAATGCTGACATACAGATGCATTCGTGGTGCTTTTATATTCAAGCGTCACATATTCCCGATCGTAATGACACGATACATTTTAAAAGTCTCACATACCATCTTTTGTGCCGTCTATTTTTTTTTTTTTTTTGCAACTTCACATCGGCAACATAATGTATAGCGCTGTATTTGAGCCACTGAGAAAAAAACAAAAGACACGGTGAAAACGTGTATTTTGTGATTAAAGTGGAAATTTCGGCTTTAATCTCGAAATGTCCACTTTAACCTCGTAGTTTACTTTATTATTAAAGCAGACCATCGTAAACGTCATCCCAGTTTTTAATCGCTACGAGCTTCTTGGACCTGACAGCAGGTAAAGTAAAAAAATTAAAAATAGACGGCACAAAAGATGGTATGTGAGACTTTTAAAATGTATCGTGTCATTACGATCGGGAATATGCGACGCTTGAATATAAAAGCACAACGAATGCATCTGTATGTCGGCATTTTGCTTCACCACTTTGAACCATTCATCAAACAGCAAAGCGCACACATCGATCCCCGAAGGATCTCCATAGAGGCTTGCTGTCACATGTAGATAGTAAACAGAGACTCTGACGTCATGTTCCGACTTTTAGCACACTGCGCCCCCCGACTTTTTGCTGGTACTGCAACTCGCACACGCGTCGCGTTAATTTCTGAGGACCTGCTCAGAGGACGCGTGAAATGAACGCTGGGAACGCGTGGCAGCCATGATGCGGGCGCGTACGCGTTCTGAGCGTGAAGTATAAATCGCCCCTTACTGTGACTGTGACAGCCAAATCAAAAGTTTTCTTTCTTTTTAATGTTCATATTTGTTCAGACCAAAGCATATGTGTATATTTATTAATTTATTTACTCACTTTCTTATCTACCTATTTATCTATTTATTTGTTTAAAGAGCTTCTGTAAAAAGCCAGATTTTCTTCTGGGGACAATTAAAGTCTGTCTGTCTAGGCTGTGGATTCTCCTCAACTTGTACTAGAAGAATCTGGCTTAAAACAATGAGCTAGGTTCACAGGACTAGAAAAGTTCAATGGATTAGGTTTGTTTTGTTGCATTCTAATGTCATGAAAATGCATAGCAAAAAAGTATTTTCATAGTTTAAATGGTAAGCCTTTTCCGTTTTTCTTCTGCAGGTTGAACATTCTCGTTTGCGGCATGACACCAATGTCCTTCCATGCAGTGAATCTATTATTGCACTGTGCAGTGACTGTCTTATTGATGTACATATGTGAAAAGACAGTGTTTGATGACAACATTTTGGCTTTCCTCACAGCCCTGTTGTTTGCAGTCCACCCAATCCATACTGAAGCCGTAAGTATCAACACCATTTATCCCTTGGAATCTTTTATATAATTTCTCATCATATTTGGACAAAAAATGCAGTAACTTGTCAAGGGGACAATAACTTTTTGTAGATGATTTTCACATTTTCAGATAAAGAAAACTTGTCATAGCTAACTTCCAGTAATTATAGAAAAGCTGTTTTTTACCTATAATATATGTATTTAGAAAATATTGCTATTATTTTTTTCAGCAAGTTAAGTGTTTTTAGTTCCTGGAATACAAGGCTTGTTTCTTTCCCCAGATAATGGGAGTTTAGTTTTAACAGCAGTTTTGAACTACTGTATTATTTAAAAAACAATATTTATGGGGCAGAGAAAAAAACACTTGTCTACTATTGCAAATTCAATACTGTAAATGTGCATAATTATTAAAAGTATACTATAGTTTAAAAACAGAAAAAGACACATTATTGTGACACTATTGTACCTTGAAAACTATAATCCAGTATATTTCTTCTTTAAAAATAAAGTCAATCAATAATTTTCAAATGCAAGAAATTTTCCATGGAACTAATCTCTGACATGCTCAATTATTCATGTTAGTGCAATCACTAACTTATAATACAATGAGTGTGTCATACTTGGACTTTCTTGCAAGTCCTGTTACTACAGTAGATGATAGCTTTCAATATGACTTCACATTTCCATCAACCTTCAATATCAATGGAGGTTTTTTTTTGTTTTTCACTAGACTTTATTCTATGCAGATCATCTCTTGGCACTCATTTCTCATTTTTTTTTCTTAAAGTTACTAAACCCTTCGTTTTCTTTTTTCTTACTTTTACTGTTCAAGTTTAGGCACACATTTTATATTTAGCCATAGTGAACCTTGTAGGACTGAATGAAATTTCATCTTTGTTCTTTAGCCAGGGGCAGCACTACCATTAAGGCGAATGCGCAGATCATAAAGGGGACCCAGCCGCACGGGTTAGCTACCGAACAGTCGGTTGGTGCACTAATAAGCTTGGGCTAGGGCACAAAATAACCTAGCACCAGCATTGCCTTTAGTATCTATAAATAAAAACCAGAGAGAGTACCACAAACATTGATTAGTCTGTAGGGTGATCGGGTTCAACTTCAATTAAGGATTATTTTTATTGATCAATATAGCAATTGTTATAGTGCTGTCCTTAATTATGAAATTACCTGAAAATGTATTATTATTAAGTGTATTATACAAGATACTCATGAAAACACAAACACAGGAGTCACTGTTCAGTCTTAAAGTATATATATTCACCATGAGTGGAAGCTTTAGTTCACCCAGGAAAACTGGAAAAAGCAATCAATATCCACAAAGCAGAAACTAAGCTAGAGGCCCAAACAGTGTGAAGTAACTACAGTATACTACTTATTGTGCTGCCATGCCACCCTGCTTTTTGTCACAATAAAACATACCATTTGGTAATTCTTAACCTGCATAGGGCTCTTAACTTGAAATCAAGCAAGTCTTTGCCAAATGTGCAGTTTGAATTGCATTATGCCAACTTTTCCTTATTTCAAATGTTTTCAGGACAGCCAGGTATCCTTAAATACATTTAAAAGGAAGTATCTTAGTAGTACTAAAGATGTGTTTTTGAAAGTACATACAACTATTATCTAAGCACTTCTTATAAAGTTTATTGTAAAATATTTGGGTAGGTATGATGGCCTTTGCTTTCTCACTAATTTAAGTCCTGGACTCAAACAAACTACACACATATCAGCTAGGCAATCATCCATCCATTACCCAACCCACTGTATCCTAAATACAGGGTCATGGGGGTCTGCTGGAGCCAATCCCAGGCGCAAGGCAGGAAACAAACCCTGGGCAGGGTGCCAGCCCACCACAGGGCACACACTAGGGACAATTTAGAATTGCCAGTGCACCTAACCTGCATGTCTTTGGGAGCAAACCAGAGTACCCGGAGGAATCTCACGCAGACACGGGGAGAACATGCAGACTCCGCGGAGGGAGGACCTGGGAAGCGAACGCAGGTCTCCTAACTGCGAGGCGGCAGCGCTACCCACTGCGCCACCATGCCTCCAGCTAGGCAATCATTCCACTCAATTCCATTACAAAAGAAAAGGTTTTAAATTGACATAATTTTAAATGCTAACTGTTAATATATACTATAATTAATTATCCTTTGCTGAAAATATTTTGTGCTAAGTGGAATACAGACAAGCAAGGAATTCTTTATAGCCTCTAAGTTAGATTAGTTTATGTTTCAACATGTTTTATGTTTGTGTCTTTCTGTGGTTTTGTTCCATTGATATTTTATTGTTTTTACCTAGGGCTAAAACAGAGTTACTGTGCCTTTGAATACTAAACACCACCAAAGAGGCTGGCATCAGAAAGGCAATCCAACCTTAAAAATTCTGCTTCAGTACCCCCTCAAATAATAGCCAATAACTTAGATAATGGCAATAAGTCTTATTTTATGTGTTTGTTAGCCCTTTCAATTTGTTAAAGAAAAGCGAGACTTGTTTAAACATTTATATTTTCTACTTTAATAAAAGTCTAGAAATATATTATCAGGCCACATTAAAAAACACCCAAGAATCAAGTATGATTCAGCAGGTTATGAAAGTGGCAGGAAAAGGTATAAAGTGGCCCTGACGGAGATACGCTTGGGGTTATTTGTAGAACAGATTTTTCACATTGTGTGCTTAAGATCTGCTGGAGCTGATTTATTTTTCTTGAAATGGCTCTAAATCCCAAAGGTTTTTACATGCCAATACAAATGGAAATTGTTTCATGAGTATCACAGCATAAATACACAAAGGAGAGAATTTGGCCTTTTGAGAGATAGAGAAAAGCCTTTTCAAATAAAGTTCCAGAGCAATCTAATTTGTATTGCATTATGCTTGCAACTATACATCTGGATTTTTAGAATTGGTGTATATTTTTTCCAGATTATGGAAGTGACCCCTATAAATTACATTTACAAGATGATTTATAAAGAGAGCATTTTTTTTTAACTCTGCTTAGGCTGATTTATTCTTACCTTCCTCTGCTGGAATAATTATTATATTTTGCCTCTTTGGCTTATTAGGTGTTTGTGCCTCTGTGTGTAATTTGCAACTGTATAATGAGACAGGTTCTTTACATATTTTTCCATATACAGTTATAAGTAGATGTAGACCTGTATAGGAAAAATAATCTAAAAAGTGTATAAATCCTTTATAGGTTTCAGAATTCCTGTGTGTATTGTTCCTAACTTGTGGACTGGTCTTCATCTACATCATGATTGATCAAGTCAGGCTGATTAAAAATAACACAACACAAACATTTTAAGTTGTCTTGTCTTTGTTAAACATATTGTTTACATATGGCAGTAAAGGATTACAAAAGTATACAAATGCTTAGACCTAGTGAAACTCCCTTTGCAGCATTAACCTTAACCAAATCCTTACTGCAGCTTCTGATCAGAACTGAATTAACTAAAATGTATTTGAACCCATTGGTGTTTTGGAGAATTTCTATTTCTGATATGTCTTGCATGAATGCCTTCCTTTAGGCTATGCCACAGTATTTCAGTAGGATCTGAGGAATTTGGTCTGTTTTAATTCGCAGACATTAAGAAGTGCCAGACATGCTTATACAGCTGTCTGCTACATTTTAGCCTCTTTAGGTGTTGTATGGCACCCAGTTAACACTAGAATTACCAGAGTCTACGAAAAAACTCGCAGATCCGGCCCACCTTAAAACCGTTCGCACCTCTCCGCCAGCATCTTTTGTCTCCTAAATATGCAGATTAAGACGAGCAGCAAGCAGCCAGCTATTCCATCCCCCTCCGTCGCAGAACGTTCACTAAGTTTTCCCAGCTCATGCCTTGTTTGATTATCTGGGAGTGAACTGCTGGAATTTTAGAGTGGAAATAATAGATTGTTATTTGGAACACATGACTTTCCTGTGTGTTCTGTTTCTACAGTAATCTGTGTAAACACATTGTTAAAACAGAAACTCTTTCATATTTTAGTAATAAATGTTACAAAATGTAGGCATAAACTATAGAATATATGAAGCCTGATTTCCAAAGATCAAATAAACACTTTCACAAAAGGTTTAAGAACAATACAACAGCTTCTGTGGTGTTGCGCTAAGATTTGCTGTCTCAGAGTGCAGCAGGCTTGCCGTGCCTTAGAGACCCGAGTTCGATTCCCTGCTGGGGAGAAAGTGTTGTTTTTTTTTTTCTTTTTAACCTTCGCCGCTCTGCCTGCCTCCCTGCAAGCGTCTGCTTTCTGCGTGCTGGGGCGTTTTTCTTTTTTTTTTTTCTTAAGTAAATCATTAAGTTTAAAATGTCGATCGTAGTTATTTCTGTTGATTAATTCATGCTTTCATTCATTATAGCTAATACTGTTATCAAGTGGTCGCTATTTTTGCCTTTTGCATACAATCTATCTAGCGTCTTTCACATCTATCTCCACTCTCACTGCCGGCTTGCCTGCATGTAGCGTGTGTCAATTGATATATGATTTAATATATTTCTTTTTGACAATTACATATACATTATATATAAAATGAAACTACTATATAGCTAATACTGTTATGTATCTGTCTAGTGCCTTCTCTGTCTATTATATAAGTGCCTTCCCTATCTATCCATTTATCTAGTGCCTTTCACATGTGAATGTACTCTCACTGCCTGCTTGCCTTTCTGCAGCACCTGTCATATAGTGCCTTTCACATCTATCTATCTATCTATCTATCTATCTATCTATCTATCTATCTATCTATCTATCTATCTATCTATCTATC
>JANRMT010062791.1:241445478-241455494 GCA_026402145.1 Polypterus bichir lapradei | reverse complement strand
ATCTATCTATCTATCTATCTATCTATCTATCTATCTATCTATCTATCAACTTCTGTCTGTGCATTATTCAGTGATCTGTCTGACAGTGTGTGTCTTACAGAACTTAAAAATAAGAACAGTTATAAGGACACTTGTTCATGTTAATTGCAGTCTCAATTGTTAAAAATATTTTAAAAGGAGCATTCCACATGGAAATATAACTATCTAATTAACTGACAGTGTAATGTGTTTACACAGATTACTGTAGAAATGGAACACACATGAAATGCATGTGTTCCAAATAACGATCTATTATTTCCACTCTAAAACTCCAGCAGTTCAGTCACTCCCAGGTAATCAAACAAGGCATGAGCTAGGAACATGTAGTGAACGTTCTGCGACAGTGGCGGATGGAATAGCCGGTTGCTTGCTGCTCGTCTTAATCGGCACATTTAAAAGACAAAAGACGCTGGCGGAGAGTTGCGAACGGTTTTAAGGTGGGCCGGATCTACAAATTTTTTTGTAGACTCTGGTAATTCTAGTGTTAAAGTGAGCGATCTTTTCTCAGTCTCCAAATTAAGAGAAAACAGGAATAGTAATGAGTTTCTTTTATTTGTACTTTTTTCCTCAGCGTTAGTTAATAGGGGCTCACATTCTTAGAAATGCCTTGGTAGCCCTTTCTTGGTTTATGAGCTACAAAAGCTCTTACTTTGAAGTCTGTTTTCATTAAGCTAAGTTGTGCATCAGCAGATACCAGTTATAACATCCAGGAATCCAAAATTCTGGAGTTTTTGTTTTTTTCTGTGACGCCTCAAAACTACCCCAATTAAGTTTTGAAGTATGGCACTAATACATGCTGGTCTTGACACTCAAAGTGATGTGCTGTATGTTAAATAGTACATGCAAGTATGCATTTCACTGTACTCTGTACATGTGGCAGTATTGACCTTGTGAACCTATAAATAGTATCTTATTGTTTGGAAAGCCTGACTCCATTTATTGTCGTTCCTACAGATGCACCCATTTTTTCATTCTCTGTTCTTGAATATTTAAAGATAATACCCCATTATTTGTGTGCTATTTGTTTTTATTTATTATTATGAGTTCAGTGAAGTTCACATGTTGGAATAATTCATGTAGGAATCTGGAAAACTCCAAAGGGATGTGACACAAGGGAACTTTTTGTGCAGTATTTCATTTTGGTGGTCTTTTCACTGGTATATTGTGCACTAGTTTAGTATTATTATTTTTTCATGCTTTTAATAAATATCTGATTTAAAAAGTCCTCTCATTTATAAACTGTAGTTGTCAAAGAGATCTCAAAATGACTTAGAAGTAGATCTTTGTTGTCCCACCTTGGAAATGACAGTATTCTGTAATTTTGTTTGTTCTGATTTCCTTTTCATTTGTTGTGTTAGTTTTTATAGGCATATAGGATCATTATTGTCATATCTACTGAGTACAGTGAAATTCTTAACCTCCTGTGCTAATTGACATGCCACACATTGACACTGTCCTTCATGACTGAGATCTTGAAAAGTGTGTGTTCAGGTACTTTTGTATTTATTTACACTATTTACAACTAACAAAAGTCCCGCACACAGCCCAGTGTCCCTGCACCAAACACCCTACATCTGGGCCTTCCAGCAGTCCTTCCTTCACTGCCTGCTCTCCTCTCCTCTGAGCTTCGTCTTCTTCCTCCTGACTCCAGCTAATGACTGGAGGAAGGTGGCCTCTTTTATATCTACCCGGACATGCTCCAGGTGCCCTCTGATGATCTTCTTGCGGCACTTCCTGGTGTGGCAGAAGTGCCACATGAGCATCCGGAAGCATTCCGGGTGTCCCTGGTAATCCTTCGGGCAGCACGTCCGGGTGTGGCAGAAGTGCTGTCATCCAGGGCTCCTCAATCCTCTGGGCGCCCCCTGGTGGTGGCCACGGGCCCCTACAGGGTTGAACTTCCATGCTCAGCTCCCGTGGCCCCCATACAAACCAGGGCAGCTGCCCTCTTGTGGTCCGGGGTTGGCATAGTCCCTCTCCCGGTCCTTCCAGGCGTCCTGGCTGGGCACAGCCCTCAGTTGACTGCCACAGTATCTTTAACTGAAAACACCAGTAATTTATTACAAGTACATACTGAATGTGATAGGTTACATAGTTAACAAAGGATCAAGATAATATGTAATGGTGAAAAACCAAGCAGGACCCCTATTTTAAAACAGCAGTCCATACTGGCCACTGGAGAGCCCACCCAAGCATCAGTTTGAACACAGAAATTGTCCTAATAATGGTGTAATATGTGCATGCAAAAGGTTACTTGGAAATATATTCTCCAAGTATGCCAGAGTGAGAGGCTTTATTTTTAGAGAATAAAAAAGAGATTCGAGTGGCCAGTAGTAATGTCCTGTTATCTATATTGTTACCGAATTATAAAATGAATATGCTCACTATTTTGGTACAATTTTTGCAATAACAATATTTCAAGACTGATTGATATTCTAAAGACTTAAACCTTAAATTTGAGATCAATTGACAAATAACTGGAAGAAGTACATAAACTTAGATAAAGTAGCTATTCTCAAAACAAAAGTACAGTAAATTAAAGTAAAAGTGATTCATGGCATGCTTTTAAATTAGAATGCCAAACCTTAGACAGTAAATGGAACATAAAGTTTTAATTTTGTTAGTCTTTAAAAATATTAGCAAGTTAGGTATAACTGAAAAAAACATAGATTGAGAAAAGTTAAGGAATAAATAGTGAAGAAGTTTTACTATCCTGACTCTCCATCCCATTGAGGCAATACAAGTCTTGATTGATTTCTCTAGTGAAATTCATTATCCCTTTCACCTCAATTCTAACTGGTTTGTTGAAACAATTGCTTGTAGAAGCTACATAGAAATGAAGGCATAATTGATCCATATTCAATGAATATCCTTAAAAATTGTAGTATCAATTGTAGCTTTCCTTTCAAACTTTTGGGAAAATTGAAATCTTACCCTTGTTAGAGATTATGGTTTTGTTGTTCATATTGTAAATATGTTTGTTTCTTTTTTGTTTAAAAATATCATGCATTATCAGCTGTTACTGCCCCTTCTCTGTAGTATTTCTCTTTTCACTATCCTGCTATGGCACTTATTTCCACTGTTGCTTTGATCAAGCTAATGTTCCTTGCCATGGAATAGTGATACAGTTAGTAAAATCTTAGAGGTTTATTTTGTTCAGGAATGTTGTTCGTTTGAGTTTTTGGTTTCCTCTCCTCTGCTTATAACTGTCATGATTTTTTTTTTTATCTGGAACAAAATTGAAAATCTTGGGCTAAAATTAAATAAGCACATGATAACTTATATATGTTAGTTGTTTTTCTTGCTATGCATTCTTAGCTGTGGAAATGTTATATCCTTTAATGTTTTTATATTGTATATGGTTTGTAAATCTATACAAGCACACTGAGCCTGTTATCAATGAAGACTACAACATACAAATAAAGTAAATTTAACTGAATTGAATTTACCAAGTTTTTTTTATCAAATCATTTTACACTGCCTGTGTCTGAAATATTGTTTCAGGGCATTGTAGGCAGTGTCTAAAGTGAGTGCAGATTTAGCAAAAATACTACTGACTTATTTTGTAAATAAAGGGACTGAGAGACATAGTGGACCCACCTCAGAATTAACAAACTCTTATTGTGCTTTTCACTTCTTCACTTATCTTTTAGGCACAGCTCATAGCCACTTCTTACATTACTTAGGTCTTCAACAGGATCCATTCAGATCATTGTATTCCACATTGTATTTTTTGTGGAAAATTCATGACTAGGATAAAGATCCAGTTCTCTAACTTGACTGAGATTATGTTGACCATTTCTCCCAATCACTCTTTCCTATGTATCTCAATCATTTCTTGTCTTTTAAAAACCCAAATAATCTGAATAATCATTAAGACCATACATAGATCAATCAATCAATCAACATTTATTTATATAGCACATTTTCATACAAAAAAATGTAGCTCAAAGTGCTTTACAAAATGAAGAATAGAAAAATAGAAGACACAATAAAAAATAAACATAAGTCAACATTAATTAACATAGAATAAGTAAGGTCCGATGGCCAGGGTGGACAGAAAAAACAAAAAAAAAACTCCAAGAGCTGAAGAAAAAAAATAAAATCTGTAGGGATTCCAGACCAAGAGACCGCCCAGTCCCCTCTGGGCAATCTACCTAACATAAATCAAACAGTCCTCTTTGTATTTAGGGTTTTCATGGAAGGACCTGATGATGATGGTCACGTGGACTTCTGGCTTTCAGTCCATCAATGTTGGTGCATCATGATGCTTTGAGTAGGTGGTGGTGGCGCAGGCCATCGCCACCACAAAGAAACCGGAAAAAGAAACAGAAGAGAGAGTAGGGGTCAGTACGGATTTTGGAGCCACTGTGAATAGTTATTATGATGAATTGAACATACAGAGTATCAGGATTAAGTTAAAGTGAAGTTATAAAAAGGCCATGTTAAAGTAATGTGTTTTCAGCAATGTTTTAAAGTGCTCTACTGTATTTGCCTGGCGAATTCCTATTGGCAGGCTATTCCAGATTTTAGGTGCATAACAGCAGAAGGCCGCCTCACCACTTCTTTTAAGTTTAGCTTTTGGAATTATAAGGAGACACTCATTTGAGGATCTGAGGTTACGATTTGGAATATAACGTGTCAGGCATTCCGATATATAAGATGGAGCGAGATTATTTAAGGCTTTATAAACCATAAGCAGTATTTTAAAGTCAATCCTGAATGACACAGGTAACCAGTGTAGTGACATCAAAGCTGGAGAAATGTGTTCGGATTTTCTTTTCCTAGTTAGGATTCTAGCAGCTGCATTCTGCACTCGTTGCAATTGATTTATGTCTTTTTTGGGTAGTCCTGAGAGGAGTGTGTTACAGTAATCTAGTCTACTGAAAACAAAAGCGTGAATTAATTTCTCAGCATCTTTCAATGATATAAGAGGTCTAACTTTTGCTATGTTTCTTAAGTGAAAAAATGCTGTCCTAGTGGTCTGATGAATATGCGATTTAAAATTCAGATTACAGTCAACAGTTACCCCTAAGTTTTTTACTTCCGTCTTAACCTTTAATCCTAATGCATCAAGTTTATTTCTGATAACCTCATTGAATCCATTATTGCCAATTACTAAAATTTCAGTTTTCTCTTTATTTAGTTTGAGAAAATTACTATTCATCCATTCAGAAATACCAGTAAGACATTGTGTTAGTGTATCGAAAGAGTCGGGGTCATCAGGTGCTATTGATAAGTACAGCTGTGTGTCATCAGCATAGCTGTGGTAGCTCACGTTGTAACCTGAGATAATCTGACCTAATGGAAGCATATAGATTGAGAAAAGCAGCGGACCCAGGATAGAGCCTTGTGGAACACCATATCGGATATCATGTGTCTTTGAGATGTGATTACCACAACTCACAAAGAATTTTCTACCTGCCAGGTAGGATTCAAACCAATTTAAGACACTGCCAGAGAGGCCCACCCATTGACTAAGGCGATTTCTAAGAATGTTGTGATCAATGGTGTCAAATGCAGCATTCAGATCTAAGAGGATGAGAACAGATAAATGGCCTCTGTCTGCATTCACCCGCAAATCATTTACTACTTTGACGAGTGCAGTTTCTGTGCTGTGATTTGTTCTGAAGCTTGACTGAAATTTATCAAGAATAGCATGTTTTTTGAGGTGGTCATTTAATTGCAAAATGACTGCCTTCTCTAGAATTTTACTTAAGAAGGGCAGGTTAGAGATGGGTCTAAAATTTTCAAAGGCAGAGGGGTCAAGATTATTTTTCTTGAGCAGGGGTTTAACTACAGCAGTCTTAAGACAGTCTGGAAAGACCCCCGTATCTAATGACAAATTAACTATGTCCAGAATATTGTCAATTAGCACGCCTGATATTTCTTTGAAAAACCTCGTTGGTAATGGGTCAAGGACACAGGTGGAGGGTTTTAGTTGAGAGATTATACTATGTAATTCAGGTAAATCTATCCTGGTGAAAGCATTTAATTTGTTTATAATGGAGTACCGGGGCTTTGGAGGTTCTGCAGTGTTGGGGAGATATACTATGTTATCTCTAATATCATTAATTTTTTGATTGAAAAATACAGCAATGTTCTCACAGGTTTCACTGGAAGTATTCTGGGGGCATTCCTTTGTGTTACCTGGGTTTAACAGACGATCAATTGTAGAAAATAAGACTCTGGGATTACTAGCATTGTTATTTATAATATTAGAGAAATAGCAGCGCCTCTCAAGGCGGACTGTGTTATTGTATTCCGTTATTTTAGCCTTCAATATCTCATAATGGATAGTTAGTTTAGTTTTCCTCCATTTACGCTCAGCTCTACGACATGTTCTTCTTAAATCAGACACTCTTTGGGTCTTCCATGGAATAACAATACTAGAAGATTTTTTAATTGTCTTTTCAGGTGCAACTATGTCAACAGCAGCTCTTACTTTAGAATTAAAGTTTTCCACTTTACTATTTACATTATCCTCGCTATTATAGTTGGCATTATAAACGGACTGATTGCTTAGAATGTTTGTAAGTTTTAAAGCTTCTGATAGAGGCATAAATACATACAATTGTCAAAAATGTCCTCACTACAAATTAATTGTTACAGTGAAACTAGCCTCTCATCTATTGTCTAAAAACACTTAGACAGAAAAAATTACAAGTCCTTGTACCTATTTAAATAGGTATCCACTAAAAAGGATTTGACTGCCGAAATCTATATATTAATTCCTGGAACTACATAACCATATGGTCGTGGATGATAAAGAATAAAATTTTTGGTGTCCTAGATATGCTAAATGCAAATCCCACAAAACCAAAATACATGTAGTTAAAAATTTTAGAAGTATAGAAGTGTTCATCTGTGATGAAGATTATCAGTCAGAACACTGCATAACTAATCAAGGCAGGACAAATTTGAATGTATTACAAGGGAAAGATAGAACATTAAATAAGAAAAGGAGAAAGATGCTTCTCATGAGTTCACTTTATTATTCATAGTGCTGTTGTGAGAAGTTCCACTGAGATATGCAGATGAATTGGAGCAGAAATATAAAAGAAACATGACTAACTATAATAAATATTGCATTTAATCCTAGAGTCCTCTGAATTTTGAGGTGTACAAATTAATTTTTTCATTGCACTTATTCAACTGTGCAGTCTCATGGAGGTGTAGCACACAGTGTTGTTATTTCATGGTACTTGCACCCTATTTCCTTTGCCTGTTGGCAATCCTTCTGCATGGAGTTTGCATACTCTCTGTGTATATGTCTTGCCTTTAGGTCTGCCTACAGATCACATTCAAATGACTTTTCAGGATTTATCCTTTCCTTGCTTCCTCCACTTTCAGGAACCACTTTGGCACTTTCCATCCATATATTTGAAAGAACAAAAAAGGAAAAAAAAGACTATATGGGTATCACAAATGTATTGTAAGATAGTTTAAAATAGGTTACTGTGAATTTGAAGATCTCCTGTTAGAATGCTTTTTAACAGATCTCCCTTCTTTTATTAAGATAACTCAAAATGCATTTAAAATACCTAAAATACATTTGAGATATCTTGAAGTGCAGTTTAATATGCTGGAGCTATTATATCTCAGAATGAATGTGAGCTATCATAATATGCAAATTAATATCTAGGTATGTAAAAAGTAGTTTAAAATATTACAGAAAAAAATATCTTACTCTTTCTTTTCCAAAGAATTACAAATCCGTTTTAGACTTTTTACATTATCAGACAAAATGATTTGAGATATCTAAAAATCTATTGGAAAGTTATTTCGTAATATTTGGAATTTCAAGTGTAGTATTTTAATATACTCTTTGAACTTCTCAGAATAAGCAGAAATGTTTACATTTCTAGGTGTCTTGAACCACGTTTTTAGATAGGTCAAAGTGAGAAAACTACTCAATTGCATTTTAACATACAGGTTAAGTACGGGATAGGGACTGTAGGTTTGTACTTAAGTTGAATTTGTATGTAAGTCGGAACAGGTACATTATTTTAATAAATGCTATTGTTCACCGACTGTAACCAAGTGCTCTGCCAATGAATGATGGAGTTTCACCTCTCTCTGACCTTTTTATTATTTATACTTTCAATGGTGATGGTTTTTCTCTTCTTTACTGTATCAACAGAACTGGCATCAGATTTGTGTTTCAGAGACTTTCTTGAAGGGTGAAGACAAAAGGTTAAGATGAGCTCTTCTGAACAGCACTGTACACGCTATCACAGGAGGAAGGCACCCGTCATCAACACATCTGATGTACTTACAAGAGACAACTTCCTGCTGTGTATAACAGCACAAGCAGGCTTGCTGTTGAGAATGAATGGGGCGGCGAGGGGGGGGGTTCACCACCCGGCCATTACACAGTCACCTCCACTAGAGAATGAATACGTTGCGGCCAAAGGCAGGTAGTGAAACACCCCCCTCCACTCCATTCAGCCTGCGTCCAGTCAGGAGCAATATCTGTGGTAGTATGTTGGGCGGGCAGCGAACCGCCCCATCAAGCCTCCATCCTGCACACGAGCGATAGCTGTGGCCCCAGTGACTATGGACCATGGGTCACTGCTTGCCGCCGGGAACCGCCGGAGGGTCACTACACTGTGCGAGCAGTGAAATCGCCCCCCTCCAGCCTCCGTCCAGCCACCACGCAGCATTCCCAGGCCGAAGATGACGGAGCAACAGTTACTGAGGCACATGCGTCGCAGCTGCAGCTCCGTTCGTAACTCGTAGGACGGATGTCTGTAACTTGGGAACTATCTGTATTTTTAAATAACTTCTTGATTCATTATTTCTGTATAAGCAAGTTATTCTGAAGTTGATGGAAGGTGCTTTTGTAAGAAATAAATTAGAAATATTAAAATGGGCAGGAGGGTATTTTGGCAAGTGTTGTTAAAAAGTATGAGAAGTTATATTTGAGTAAAAATTACTCACTTTGTTTTAACTTTCACTGAAGTAAGAAGTATTTCTATTAAAGAGTTCACTCTTGTACATAAAGCTAGAATATTCACTTAACAAGTGTCCTATATTTTCCTTAGTCATTGTGGTGCTAGTAGATTCTGGTCGTTAGGGTAGTGTTCTGTTAGCTTTCCCTGAGCTCAAATGCCATAAGGTAGCAACAAAAATACTTGTATCTGTTTGAAGGAAGACACATACCCCTTTTATTAGTTGAAACATAACAAGTGACAGCAAAATCTTGGTGTCACTCCTTTCATCTCACACAGGCTAAGAGCTCTCACTGGAACCCCGAGTCTGTTTTCTCCAGTTAATTAGTGAATTTTATGGCCAGGCTCACTCTTAATGTTTCAGTAATTGAGCTGATAAGAATCTGCTGTAATATCTTATCAACATACAAATATTGTTTGCACAATATATAACTTGTGGTCTCAAGATATTACTGAAAAATATAGTAGAGTAAAAGAAAAAATAGATGTAAATTATATTTACTGAAGTAAAGTACAAATAGCTGGAAAATTTACTTAAATAACATAGTACATACTTTGTTATTTTACACCTCTGATTTTGACAAATATGAAATGTACTTGAAATTTCTTGGAATGTAGTAAGGGTATTTCTCTACAGAGGGGTACTTATTTTAAGATATCTTAACATGACATTTTTTGAGATCCTGAAATGCATGTTTTCATTTTTCTTCATGCTAATTTGGCTTGCTATAAATCAAATTACTGGATTCACTTGAACTGCAGTTACAGAAATATGTATAGTTATTGTGGTATTAAGTGTAAAATGATATTACAGTAATCCCTCGCTATATCGCGCTTCGACTTTCGCGGCTTCACTCTATCGCGGATTTTATATGAAAGCATAACTAAATATATAACGCGGATTTTTCGCTGCTTCGCGGGTTCTGCGGACAATGTGTCTTTTTACTTCCTGTATATGCTTCCTCAGTTGGTTTGCCCAGTTGATTTCATACAAGGGACGCTATTGGCGGATGGCTGAGAAGCTAA
>JANRMT010062791.1:241361390-241435478 GCA_026402145.1 Polypterus bichir lapradei | reverse complement strand
GCCCCTTCTTCAGGCAAGATGAAGAAGGGGCCTGAGTTGCCTCGAAAGCTTGCATATTGTAATCTTTTTAGTTAGCCAATAAAAGGTGTCATTTTGCTTGGCTCTTCTCTACTTTCCAAATGGAATAAAGAGCAATTTTTAAAATGAGTAGATGTAAAACTAATAAAAGAGCTACCAGTATTATAGTGGGGGCACAGGCAATTAAGTGATGTCTTGATACTAGAATTTCAATACTCAATACCAGTACCAGTGAAATATCACTATGCTGGAGACCTTTTTGATACCACAGCAAAAACTAAAATCCAATTTGGGGACTTTTTATTCAAAGTACCCCCATTATTCAAGTAAACTTTGTTGTGCCTTTTTCTTGTGATAGAACATAAAATACATAAATGCTGATACTAATAGCAGCTTTAAAATAGTGGTTTATCCATCATGTAGTTGCCTAATTATCATTTTAGTCAGCTACTTTTGGCATTCATAAATAATAAAATACAACACAGGGCTTGGATTTTAATTTGTGTTAGACATGATGATTCCTGCTCCTTTTGTGTGTCACAACAAGTTGGGGAAATTTTAAAAAAATGATATTATTATTGACTACGTTATTTATATTGCCATGTGCACTTTCCAAATTTATTCTCTCACATTTTCTCTCCAGTATTTTTCTCTGAAAAATACTGCTTAAAATCAATACTAATAAAAAATCAAAACATCATTATATCTGTATGCTTTAATTAGCGAATTCTACGATAATTTAATATATTTAAACTTTATCACACTCTTTAAAGCAGTTTGTGTAACAACATGCTTTTGAAATCTACTTTGTTAGAGAATCCCTCTGTTAGGTATGTAACATTTGCTATTGTAATATTTATACAATTTATATTTGCATCATTAGCCAATTAACAACTGACTAAATTGTAACATTTATTTGATGACTCAAATTGATTCATCTTTCAAATGTCACAAAATTTTGTTCTTCTTTTACTAATCTGCTATTTCAAAATTCCTGTAAAACACCCTTTGTTGTGCTGTTTTCAGAGTATCTTATATGACTGAAAATACTTTTTTGTTATTGCAAAACCTGTGCACAAATCCAAAATTAGAATATTAAGTGGACTTGCAGCTTAACTGGTAGGCTGCACTATATTTGCAATGTACTTTTAAAATACAGGACATTTGCACTTTTCATTATGTTTGTCACATTTTAGGAATTATGCTTAATAAACATTAGTTTGGCTTAAAAACCCAAACAAGCGACTCAGATTTAATGTTTGTGTATTCAATGAAGTATGCTGTTTTGCCCATCCTGCTAACTAACATAATCACAGTACTTTGTGCTAAATGAATTTTATTTTGGCATTAACAAAAGCTCCAAAGCTGTAAAATAATCTTCCATATCTATTTGAACTTCACCCATCAACTTGTATTAGACGTCTTTTGAAAATGCACCTTTTCATTAAATATTTTGGAACTGCTCAGTTTCTGTCCTGCAGGGTAGCTTATGTTGCAATGAGAAGGTGTTTTGAATGCTGTTTTTTGTCTTAGTCTATATGCAGGTAAAATTATGTAGTAGTTCTATTCCCTTGTGCTCACTGTTTTAAACTTGTTCTCTGTTGCTTTTGATACCTGTGTCTTCATTCTTGTATGTCTTATAACTTTGTAAGTCACCTTGGATAAACGTGTCTGCTAAATTAAAAATAATAATACTTTCATTGCCAGTGTAGACAAGTCATATAGTCACATTGTCTGAAACTTGTTTCAGTTTTTATTTGCTACAATTGTTGTTAGTCCAGCCAGTGTGCAGTTTCCCACAGTCCTATATACTTAAAAGTAAGAGGTTTCCTCAAAAGCATGACCTGTATAAACTGGTTACAAAATGAATGATTGCTTGGACAGACATTTCTAGACGCTCTCCTCATTACTATCACAGAATGAATGCAAAGACTCCATTTCTTTATTGGAACAATGTAGGACACAGTGCTAAAAATGGATTAATTTTGCCATAATTTTGTCTCAGTTTACAACTTCACAACACTACAAGTTGAACAATTAAAACTCTCAACTGATCGGTTATATCACTGTGCTCTCGAAGCACCCAGAAATCAATTCCTTAAGTAAATCTGTAATGGAGTAAAAAATATAATAATGAATGCATATGTGTCTGTTTGTTTTGTTTGTTCTTTTTTTAACAATATAATAAACATGATTCTCACAGTGGTGGTTTGAAATTCTCCTGCATTGAACATAAACCATTTGTAAACATGAGTTCTGCTATTTTTCTTCTCCACATGTGTTAATGCAGTGCTGTGGGATTACCTGTGTGAGTCATTTTCAAATGTAGTTTTTACTCACATTTTTCTCACATATTATTCTAGAGTAACGTCTCACCTTGCAATCACTCATCAGTATGGAAGGACTTTAAAAGAGTTAGTGCCATTATATTTTTGGAACTTTGTCATCAGCTAGGTACCAAATTACCAAAGTGGCGTCAACTTGGTACCAAAGTATACATTCTTGTGATTCCCTACAGGCAAGGGTCACAGTCAAAGAAACAAAGCAGACCTGTCGTTAGAGCCAAAACATAAAAACCAATGTCAAAATCAAAGAAAAGTCCTAACACTAAAATCTTTCTTGGAAATGACTTTTTCTTTTCAATGCACTAAAAAAGAAAAATTTGCAAAGAAAAATAAATTACTCTGATGCTTGCATAGAGAATTATACACACTGCAATATCAAATAAGGTCCACATATTGACATGATATGCTGTGATGAAGTTCGACATCGGAAATCTTAATGACTGCACAGACCAAAACGGTCATAGATGAGTTTTAATTAAAAAATGAGTATTTAAATAGAGCCTAAAACATGAAGATGAAATTGGGGTCAAAAAGATTAAATGAGAAGGACAAGAGTCTGAAAGACAATTAATTCATTGGCCAAAATGAAAGACAAGAGTCAAAACCAAGAAGTCATACTTGTATAGTAAACCACATGTAAAGTTCTGACATCTGGAAATGTATGACACTGACCTTTATCCCATTACGGCAATGAAGTCATGCTACGCATGCCTCTGATACTTAAGTTTAGTAACTACACAACAAAAACGGAAACATTTATTCATAATGAATATGGCATTGCTGGAAAATGAATGCAAAAAGAAACATACATAAGAATGTATTAATGGTTAAAAAAATGAATGCAACAGCTGAATTCCATGACTGCAGAAAACTAGGAAATGACAACTTAACAATTGTTTTGAGGCCAAGAAGCAACGACAAAAAAAATAAATCATGACAGTGAT
Source organism: Polypterus bichir lapradei (assembly GCA_026402145.1). Classification (NCBI taxonomy): domain Eukaryota; kingdom Metazoa; phylum Chordata; class Cladistia; order Polypteriformes; family Polypteridae; genus Polypterus; species Polypterus bichir. The sequence goes on along the minus strand of JANRMT010062791.1, from coordinate 241,432,171 downwards.
GGGCACCATCAGTATAAACAGTACAGCTGTGGCTATCAGGTACAACCATAAAATAGTGGTGCTCACCATTAAACAATTTTCCAAGGTGGCGTTGATGTGACATCACCGTCTGAACAAGAAAATGTATAAATATTAAAACACACATATACACTCACACTCCAGAAAACGAAAAAAAGAGAAAAAATGCATCAGTTGATGATATGACAAACACAGATTCACTATATTATAAATATTATAATTATTATTGTTATTTATCTGTGACCTAATTTAGACAAAAATAAGTTAGAGAAGAAATCATTATTACAATTTTATGAGTGCTAAGGGGTAATAATGCTAAGAATTTTTTAACACCTTGGCTTGACAAGTATGTTTTTATACCTACAACCTGAAAAAGCTTTTGCTGGTTTGTACTTACAAATCGTCTAGTTTAGATTAATAGCAGCTTTTTTTCCTCACTGATGATGCTGTAGCTATAGGAGGCCACTTATTGATGTCAGCTGCCATCTGGAATCTGGTAAATTGACAGAAGCAACCAATTTAGCTTGTTGACTAATATAAGACACCGTCAGTGTGCCTTCTGAGCAAATCATGAAAAGAACCTTTTTTCTTGTTATGCTTTAGAAGATACTATTCTTAATTACAGTTACTTTTTCATATTACCAGTTTTATATGTTTGTTTGTTTTTTGACATTTTCCACGCCTTCATTCTTTCATCCAAACTTCTTGACAGTTTTGTTTACTTGCAAAACATTGATAATGTTTAACAAATGTGTTGCATATTACATTATGTGGTGACCAAGGTAAAATGAATAAAATGTCTTGATACAGGCATAAGTGTATGTACATTCAAGTGAATGTAATTTTATATTGCACACATCTCAATTCAGGATTGAAGGGAACCAGTGGCTTTATAATTGAAATGAAAACATATAAATAAATCACTGTATTATAACATCAGAAAATACAATGATAAATCTAAATGCAATGATTTCAATGATTATATATATATTTATATATATATATGTATGTGTGTATGTATGTGTGTATATATATATATATAGTGGTAGATAGGGGGCGCTCTCGCTCCCTTGAACCCCTGTCCACGACTCCAAACACCAGGTAAAAGTCCAAATGTTGACTTTATTCTTCAGCAATAGTGTACAAAACACACTCTCCTCCACAATACTCATACAAATCACAATAATCACTAATAAACAATTCTTCCACTCCCAGACGCGTTGCCACCCTTCCACCCAGCTCAGCTCGCCGTCTGGGAGCTCCCACAGTCCTTTTATATTCCCTGACCCGGAAGTGTTCTCCATCCCCAGTAAATGTGACTCTCAATCACTTCCGGGTCAGGTACAAGTTCTTTTCTTTACCCCGGAAGCCCGTCGCTCTTCCTATGACGAACTTCCTCCCTGCAGCTCCCTCTTGTGGCCCCCATGGCATCCAGCAGGGCTGTGTGTAAAAACTCCATTGTCCATGATGCCCTGCTGGTCTTCTGGGGACCTCCATGCTGCAAGGAGGGCTCCACCTGGCGGCTTGGGGGTATTGGCCAATAATATATTGTCAGGGATGCCAGGGGCAACGACCCGGCTGGGACGCCGTGAGGGACCAAATCTGGATCTGCGCCCACCCTGGATCACGTGGGGGCCGCCGCCCTGGTTGCTTTGGGGGCCACGGGTTGAGGGCATGGAACCCCCACCCTGCAGGGGCCCGTGGTCACCGCCAGGAGGCGCCCCAGTGCCCCTTCACCCCCTCCGAGGAGGGCCCGTGACGGTTCCGCCCCTCTGCACTGCAGCCCTCCTGCGGCCCCAAGCTGTCAGGCATACACTGCGTCTTGTAAGGAGGTTCTGGTTTCCTCTTCCGGTTCCTCCTCTTTCTCTGGGATGCACTGGCGGTCTGAGTCCCTCTATGGGAAAAGGAGGGACCCCGCACCGCCTGCGTCCCTTTGGACTGCCGCAAGACTGGCACTGGCGGTCGGGGCGGGGTTGTTTGGCAGCCGGTTTCCACCAGCTGCCTCCCCGCACGCTCGTCCACCCCGCTGTCAGTCATCGCAGCAGCCTCTCGTGTGGTGGGCGGGTCCGCCTGACAGGCAGCACTGATCAACACAGCTGCCGATGCGTCCCGCCCCCTTTTCTCTGCGGTACCGGTTTCACTTACCTGCACCGCTCTGTCCTGCCGGTGGGAGGCTGGCCACTCGCCATCACGAAGCCATTCGGCCAGGGCTCCGCACGGGCTGCCGAGCTTCTTCTCGAGCCCCTCCTTCGCTTCCTGCAGGACCTGAAACACTTGCAAGAGGAACTGTAGGGCGAGGACAACAGATTTCACCTCCTCTACAGCCCAGGAAATGTTAATAGTGACGGCCGGCGGTGGATTTGGGCTCACCTTGTCGCCCCCCGCCGACCGCGTGCCAACAAGACCCTGTGGATCCCCCACGGGCCCCTTCGGGTAGTCCGGAGGAGAGGGAAGGGAGTCCGTCATCCCCGCTTGCCGATCCTCCTCGGCGGGTGATTGACACACGTTCCCCCCCCCCCATTACCTGTCTCTTGAAGCTGCTCCGGCTCTTCTTGCCGGGACACCAAGCTGGGAAGCTTGTCCGGGCTCTCCTCCCCCAGCCGCTGGATCAGGCCGAAAGGGAGACACTACTATGCCTCGCTCTCTCCCGAGCTGGCGCCGCAGTCACGCCAAGAACACACGTCCCCCTGCCCGCATCGGGTGCTTCGCCCCTCGGCGTTTAGGAGGTAGGATGACCCACAAGCGGACAGACATATCTGCGGCCCATCCAGTTTGGGCCCTTCACCTACCTCCGACTGCAACCCGCGCGGTGGGCTATCGTGGCGGCGCCTGCCAGTTGGCCTCTGTGTCCGCCCGGCTTTTTTCTTCCCCATTCCCGGTGCCTGCAGCAGCTCCTCGATGGCCTCGGTTGCTCTCTTTCGGCTTGTGGCCCCTGCCGCGTGTGGCCGCTTTGCCTGTGCCGCACGTGCTGGCTAGCAGCCCCTGCCGCGTGTGCGCGCTTCAGTGCGCTGTGCTGTCTGCTGAGCTTGCCTGCAGCTGTGACGGGAGCGCGCTGTCTGTGCAGCTGAGTCGAGCACGTGCCTCGCGCTGTTGCGCTTTGCTATGCCGGGTCTTTTTTCTACTTTTAAATGCAGGTTCCGGCCCAAATGTACAGACCGGAATCCTGCGGACTACGCCAGTTGTAAAAGGCGCTATATAGCGCCCGACCCGGCACAGAAATACGCAGAGGCACGTGTAAAACAAATAGGTTTTTTATTTCTTTTCTTCAGCCGTGGGGCACACCTTCCCCGTGTCCCACAGGCCCAACACAGTCCCAAAAGCACAAAACAGACTTTACACAACCCTTCCTGGCACCATCACTCCTCCCAGGCAACCTCGTCCTCTTCCTCTCGATTCTGGCCAAGCATGAGGGTAGGTTGGCCTGCTTTATAGCCCATCCGGATGTGCTCAAGGTTCCTGACCACCTGTCTTAATTACACCTCCGGGTGGGGCTGGTAAGTCGTCCAATGTGGCGGCTGGCTCTCCGCAGCACCCCCTAGCGGCCACCCCATCTCCCAACCGGGCTGTGGTGGACTCCATGTCCCATGGAGCCACGGGGGAGACTGAGGAAGAACCCACGGCCAGGGAGGCTGCCCCCAGGTGCCCCGGGGGAGGCATTACACTGTCCTTGGTGGCTCCCCCGGGACATATGTAGCAGAGGCGTCCCGGCTGGGCATGGGACCTAGCTGTCCGTCACTATATATATATATATATATATATATATATATATACACACAGTGCATCCAGAAAGTATTCACAGCGCATCACTTTTTCCACATTTTGTTGTGTTACAGATTTCTATTTCAAAATGGATTAAATTCTTTTTTTTCCTCAGAATTCTACACACAACACCCCATAATGACAATGTGAAAAAAGTTTATTTGAGATTTTTTCAAATTTATTAAAAATAAAAAAATTGAGAAAGCACATGTACATACAGTAAGTATTCACAGCCTTTGTTATGAAGCTCAAAATTGAGCTCAGGTGCATCCTGTTTCCCCGAGCACAAACCAAGCATGAAGTCAAAGGAATTGTCTGTAGACCTCCGAGACAGGATTGTCTCGAGGCACAAATCTGAGGAAGGTTACAGAAAAATTTCTGCTGCTTTGAAGGTCCCAATGAGTATAGTGGCCTCCATCATCCGTAAGTGGAAGAGGTTCGAAACCACCAGGACTTTTCCTAGAGCTGGCCGGCCATCTAAACTGAGCGATCAGGGGAGAAGGGCCTTAGTCAGGGAGGTGACCAAGAATCCGATGGTCACTCTGTCAGAGCTCCAGAGGTCCTCTGTGGAGAGGGGAGAACCTTCCAGAAGGACAACCGTCTCTGCAGCAATCCACCAATAAGGCCTGTATGGTAGAGTGGCCAGACGGAAGCCACTCCTTAGTAAAAGGCACATGGCAGCCCGCCTGGAGTTTGCCAAAAGGCACCTGAAGGACTCTCAGGCCATGAGAAACAAAATTCTCTGGTCTGATGAGACAAAGATTGAACTCTTTGGTATAAATGCTAGGCATCATGTTTGGAGGAAACCAGGCACCGCTCATCACCAGGCCAATACCATCCCTACAGTGAAGCAGGGTGGTGGCAGCATCATGCTGTGGGGATGTTTTTCAGTTGCAGGAACTGGGAGACTAGTCAGGATAAAGGGAAAGATGACCGCAGCAATATACGGAGACATCCTGGATGTAAACCTGCTCCAGAGCGCTCTTGACCTCAGACTCTGTGATTGTCCTTGAGTGGCCCAGCCAGAGCCCAGACTTGAATCTGATTGAACATCTCTGGAGAGATCTTAAAATGGCTTGCACCGACGCTTCCCATCCAACCTGATGGAGCTTGAGAGGTGCTGTAAAGAGGAATGGGCGAAACTGGCCAAGGATAGGTGTGCCAAGCTTGTGGCATCATATTTAAAAAAGACTTGAGGCTGTAATTGCTGCCAAAGGTGCATCGACAAAGTATTGAGCAAAGGCTGTGAATACTTATGTACATGTGATCTCTCAGCTTTTTTATTTTTAATAAATTTGCAAAAACCTCAAATAAACTTTTTTCACATTGTCATTATGGGGTGTTGTGTGTAGAATTCTGAGGAAAAAAATGAATTTAATCCATTTTGGAATAAGGCTGTAACATAACAAAATTTGGAAAAAGTGATGCGCTGTGAATACTTTCCGGATGCACTGTATAGTGCAATGACAAAAGTATTTGTGTCCATCTGTTTTAGTGCATTATTTAATAGTATTTGGACAGGTCTGTCCAAATATTATAATACTACATGATGAAGCATCATCAGTTTTGTAATCATTATTTAATTTTTTTCCACCTAAATGGATAATTATGTTCAACAGAATACTTTTTTGGGATAAAATTCTGGTCTTTTTTTTTTTTTAAGCCAGCCTTTTCCAATTTAAATGTAATCTTGACATATATCAATCATTGCTACAGTTTCCACACAAAGACTACAGAGTCACAAAACTTATTTAAAAAATTCGGATGTGAACATCAGTAGGCTTTGTGCCCTAGAAACCTAATTACCAGAATTATTCTATAACATTTACCACTCTGATGCTGATCTTTCTGATCATAAAATAGGTCATTACGATAACAATTGATGAAAAGAATTCATAATTAATTGCAGAATTATGGTATTTGAGAGTTCCTCTAGTGTGCCTATTTCTCTTACATGATTTAGTTCAAAAACTAATCAGCACATTGTCATCTCATAACAGACTTAATTTTTGAGTTTGGTATTTTACTGCCCAGCTGTTTTAGTTCTAGACTGTCCTCAAGAAATTGTGAGGCACAGACACACACGCATAATTGAGATGAATGTTTTCGGTACTGAGGACCCTAAAACATCGAGATCCATTAGAAAGCGGAGATTGAAATATTTGACGAATTTAAAACTTTTGCTCCTCCCTCATGGATGATAAGTTATGGTGGTGGGGTGAGGGGCACAAAGCAAAAAATCCAGTAAACTCCAGAAAAAAGATATTCTTTAAATCTCTTAATCTGAGAATAATTACAAAACCGATCCATTTTGTCTAAGCAGAGCAAAAGTGGGACTGTTTTTCATTTTTTCAATAGTGGCTGTTCTATGAAAGTCCCTGCAAGAACAAGCAGTAAAAATTTCTTAACAAAGTCAAAAAAGAACTCTGCAGATCTGTTTCCTGTCAGCTAAAGAAATATTTTGTGACTCCATATACAGAAAGAAAAAATGTGGTGCAAGGAGTAAGTGGTAATGTAAAAAACATTTCTCTCTAACAAGAGCACCAGTTTGTCTCAGTTTTACCAAAATGCAAGTTATTGATTTTCAAGATTTCTAGTTTAAATGCATGACAGCTGCCTAGACAGAACATGCTCCTGAAGATGGACACATAAAATAGAATTGGTCATAAGTGGGACTGCACTGTCTGGGCGCACTCATATTCTGACAATAACAGTAACAGGCAAAAGTGTGTAATTGGTGTTGTAGCTGTCTGTTTTCTGGAATTCAATGAAAGTGAAAGTAACTAACAAATTTACTAATACAATTAAACTGCTTCATAAAGAAATCTGTAAAGAACCAGAGTAATGTAACATGCTGATTAAGCACAAAACTGCCAAAGAAGGTAAAGTAACAAGTTATTTTGGTCTACAAACTTCAACTTTGTCTCTGCAGAAAGATGCTGTCTAGTCATCTTTGTCAGTTGAACACAAATACAAAGAAAGATTGCCGGCATTTCTGCCTTCATAAGATAATGTGAAGTGTTTGATTTGAAATTTAAAGTGCCCAGTGCTACCAAGGTAAGTAAGCATTCTGCTCCTTGAACACATGATCATGTTTATAACATGTGTGACACACATTAACTACAGTAAAACATACAGAAGATAACTCTGTTTGTAGATGGCTAAATCAAAAAATAACTTTACTGAGTCTTTTTTGGACAAATTTACGTGTTTCTACAGTTACTTTGCTATTTAGGCTAGGCACAACATTGATTTCTTAATCTTCATCGAATAGCCAGTTTTAAACTAAAATGACAACTAAATAATTATTTTGCCTCTATTTTGATGACTGTTTTCCTTTAGTCTCTCCGAGTCTATTTATTTAGCACTAATCTCATTAAGCACCATTGATTTTGTACCAATTTATGAAAAAATTTCATCCATCAGAATTTGGCTTCAGGTTAGCACAATGTATTTTCCTTCCTAAATGAGTGATATATTTTAACGGTCTGATGGAGTTTAAATTATCATTCTCATGTTTATGACATTAGCAAAAATAATTCTCAGATCAAGTCTAAGTTGACCAGGATAATGTATTGAAATAATGCATTGGCAACGAGGCATTTTTTGCTGTAATAAATATTTTTCGCCTCATGGAACACATATCAAGCTGTATACTTTCTGTCAGGGTTTAAGTTTTTTTTTTTTACTTGTGACATCATCACCAATGCTATTATGTGCTTCATTTCTCAGTGCTGTACATTTTAGGGTGATTTTGCATATGCATGCAATCTTTTCCAGGTGAAGCCAAGCCAAGGTGAAACCTTAAGATTTGTTTATCTGACATTTGCACTTTTTCTCTCAAGGGAAAACACTTATCCAAAGAAGACAATCTTCTAGCATAGTTCATTTTGCTTTTCTGGTTTGTTTTTTTTGGTTTAGTTTTTTTAAGACATCATGAATTCAGCTTTTCATCTTGGTTTTGGTTACAGAATTGAAATTGTTGTTTCTGGACCGACTTATCTGACAAGTGTAAAAGCATCTCCCATTTAACTAATTTCTCACCATATTGCTTAATCTTCAAAGTTGGACCTGCATATGCTGCGCTGTGCCAGAAGGACAAATAACAAAAGCGGCTTCCTGATATTCTTAACCTAGGTTGAAATGAAACAGGAAAATTTCCTACAGGTTGACAAATTTCTACTGGTGTATTGCCCACCCCTCCATGAACTTTAATTTATTTATTCATTCATTTGTTTATGAATTTCATTCATGCCCTGACTTTCTTGTTGTTACTGAATATGTGTATCTGCAATCTGTAATTATGCAGTTTCAGTAAGACTGCAAAGTGCAATTTTGATTTTGTGTCTGTTCTTGTAATTTGATTATACTTGCTTTCTTACATGAAAATATGTACAAATCTAAAAATCCATCCATCCATTCATTGTCCAACCCACTGTATCCTAACACAGGATCACGAGGATCTGCTGGAGCCAATCCCAGCCAACACAGTGCGCAAGACAGGAACAAATCCCGGGCAGGGAGCTAGCCCACCGCAAGGCACACACACACCCACACACCAAGCACACACTAGGGACAATTTAGGATCGACAATGTACCTAACATGCATGTTTTTGGATGGTGGGAGGAAACCGGAGCACCTGGTGGCAACCCACACAGATACGGGGAGAATATGCAAACTCCACGCAGGGAGGACCCAGGAAGCAAACCAAGGTCTACTTACTGCGAGGCAGCAGCGCTACCACTGCTCCACCATGCTGCCCAATCTAAAAAACTAAATAAGAAAATAGAGAAAACCATAAAATAAGAAAGATAAATAGATATCGTAGCTCTGTATATGTCACTCTGTTTTAATGCCCAGTTCAAGCACTCCAACTATACTGTCATATTTGCAAGTCATTAAGGCTGACTTGGAATCATATAACTTGCCTAACTTCTCCCTGTTGTAGTAAGTTTGTACCACACACTGCAAAGCAAAATAGGTTCCTAATTTAGTCATGTGACACTTTATTTTGTTAGATGACAAAGGGTAAAAGGGTCAAAAAACTGAAAGCAATGAAAATGATAAAATAGAGAGACAAAAAATCCATAAATGCTCTTATTTATTACAGAATTGTTAACCTCTGGGGAATACGTCGTAGTACAAAACAGGTAGAACCTGAAATCTATATTTTTCAAATTTTGTTGTTTCTAATTCTTTAGTAGATAAGCAAAAAAACTCAGTTGCTGGGCATTTCAGTGAAGTTTTGATTTTCATGGAAAAGACAGTGTTTTTTTCTTCTTATTGCAGAATGGGGCTGATTAACAAAATGATTGTATGTGAAGAAAAGTTGCTGTCTTAATTCAGTGTTAATGATACAAAATCTGTAAGGATATTGCAAAAGCAATGTTATACACATTTTACAAGAAATTCACCATCTGTGAGTTCAGTATAAAGAACATTTAATGATCTAAAAGAAAGCATTTGAAAACCAATGTGTCAGTGAATACAAATTTGATATGCAATAATTGGTAGGGCATTGAATACAGCCTGGATGTTTGCCATATCAATAGAGGTACCCATATGGAATCCTCGTGATTATAATTTTCAGCACCTGGAATGCAAAAATCAATTAACAGAAAGAAACATAAGTGTTATATTTTGTCTGTTTTAAGTGTCATTTTGATTGAAAATTATTTGTAGTCAGTCTAATGTCATTAGTAACATGTCACACAAATATATGCCACATCTTATGTATTTCTGTGACTACAGATTACATAAAAGATTTGGCAATATAGTTTATGTCACAAGTTATTGCATCTGATCTCTTGTTTGAGTTTGTCTTTTTATTCATTCATCAAAACAAGCACACAATATTTACAACTTATACTGTAGTACAAAAAAACAATATGCATTCAGGAGGTCTAGTGTGTTACTGGCTTTGTTTAACCCAAGAAATCCAAAGAAGCTTATCATTTCAAATGAAAGCTTTTCATTCAGAGAGACCTTTCTCATTAAGATGAGATATTGTAGTCAAACTGTCATGTATGGAAAAGATGAGAACCTCCTAAAGAAACTTCAGCAATTCAGTACTTTCTGTTCCTCTTATGACCACAGTGCATAAAAGATCTTTTTAAAAAAGTACTTTGGTTGCTGAACTAGTCAAGGATCCTTTATAGTAAAATATCAGCATTACATAAATTGTATTTATTATTAAGTTATTTAGTATTTAATTATTTAGTATTAATTTCATGCAAACTGCTGGTAGAACATGAAAAACAATGAAAAGGTTGGAAAAATAAAGCAGCCTATTTTCTTATATGGTTCTAGAAGAGCTTCTTATACTCTTGCTCTATTTCGCTTACTGTAACATGCAGTAACATGAGAAAGTGGAATAAACATGACTCTTGTATTCTAATTTTGTCTCATCCATAGAGGCATGAAAAGAAAATTTTGTAATTTGCCCTGTTCTCTTGCACTGTTTCACTCACCCTAGTGAGTGTTAAGGAGATAGAGAGGGATACATCATATACTTTTTGTCTGTCTCAATCATTGTGGCATGAAAACGTTTGAAACTTGTAATTCTTCTACTATTGCTCCATATTGTGTATTGCATATATTTTGTCAAGCGCAGATCTTGCCACGCCGCGACTTTTACGAAACAGTGGTGTTCTCTAGCCTTGGATATTTTTTCGTTTATACAAGTTGCTATATCTGCCTTTGCTATAGCCTTGTTGCACAATGCCTGCATCCCTTTTGAAACATCATTGAGTTATATGGGCATGTTGCTATTAAATATTTTAATGTACATTTGTATTTAAAGCTATTGATTTATGTATGCTGTGCATATTAAAGTGTATCACCAGAACCATTGAATGACTTGTACTTTAGGGGCAATGTAAGGTGCTGCCTAGAGACATTTCACTATATTTGATTTTCCACTATACACAATTTGTAGAAATGAACCTCTTATTTAAGACAAAGTCATAATGTATAGGAATGTGCATCTGAGAAATTGCAAAGTTATACAGAAACTATTAAGTTATACTTATTGAAATAAAGCTTCTTTTGTGGGAGAACAAATAGACATTAATAAAAATTTTGAGAAATGCTAGGATATTTGACAGACATGTTGTAAGCCATGTCACAGGGTTTGTTTTAGTAAAAGAGTAAAGCTATTTGTAGACTCACTTTTCCTTTTATAAAAAGTTTCATGAACTTACCTTATCACTTTTAACTTGTGGGGTGCATGGTGCCTATAAGACATGGCAAGGAAGTTGCAATAATATTTATTGCTATATATTATTTTTCATGTTATGTTAATTCTGCTTTTGGATTGTTTTTGTTTTCTTTAAATTTATTTAATTTTATGATTTTTGTTAAAAAATCCTCCTGCATAATGACATGCATAGAATACACTAAAACATGGTGTATGGACAAAACTGGAAAATGTGCGTATTCACAAAAATATTCAGACACATAAATCTGTGCGTATGCCAACTTCCACGTTGTTCCGCTCAGTAAATCCTGGTCAGCATGAAATGTAACACACGTGCACATGCCTGCCACCCCACCCCGACTTCTTCCAGAATTACGCCTCTTTGAATATGCAAATCAATATAAATAGCCCCCCAACTTCAGTGTTTCAAGAAAAGACAATGGCGAAAGCATGGGAAAAAACAAACATACAAACAAGCAAAGGCGTAAGCGAAAGCGAATTGAAGTCCTGCTAAGTGAAGTAGAGGCAAGGAAAAATATACTATTTGGTGGCTTAAGCAGCGGAATAAGCAATAAAATGAAATTGATTGAGTGGCATAGCATGGTGGATGCACTCAAAAGTTCATGATCAGAAAATTGCACTGTGCCTGAAATAAAAAAGAAGTGGTCAGACATCAAAGTCACAGTGAAAAGGAGAGTTGCAGCCCATCGTCTGAATGTCAACACCACTGAAGGAGGTAGCGAACTCCCGGGGCTCACGCCATTTGAGCAGCAATTTGCTGAAATTATTAGTGGCACACTTGTCACCGGCATTTCAACAGCGGGGGAGGTAGATTCTGACATCATTGCTGGTGATGGTGAGTCATAATTTATATTTTGCTTACCATTATACATACTCATGTAAATAATTTGCGTATGCAATAAGACAAACAATCAGACAACAGATGCAGTATTAATTACTGTTTATTCAGTTCCAGACAATATTACAAAAGCAGACCTCAATGCTAAAGAAGGGGTTCTAGGTGATGATGGTGCTGTTTCTGTGCCAACCACATCTTTGGGCGCTGGCTGCTCACACACCCCTGCCTTGGAAACCATTGGACAATCATCTGGCTGTGTGCTGATGGATGCTGTTTTAGAATGAGATTATGCATTAGTGGATGCAGTGAGAGATGTAGCCAATACACTATGGAATATTAAGGCAGTACTGTGCGATATTGACCACAAATTAAATGAATATCTGAAAAAATAAATGATGCATCTGCTTACCTGTTTTTACATTCTGTTATTTACATTCAATTGATGTTGTAGCTCTGATAGATATGGCTGATCATTTGGTAGTTCAGTGTCAGGTTCATCATACTGCATCTCTTCAGGTATAGGCAAGCCACGATTGTGTGCCATATTATGCTACATACTTGCACGATGCAACACACTTTCTGTAGACTATAGAGTAGCACTTCACCAGTCTTATCCAGGCAGTGCCAACAGTCCTTAAGCTGCCCTATAGTATGTTTTACCAATGCCTGAGCCGGAGAGAGAAGGTCATTATAACGTTGCTCTTGTTCAGTCAGTGGGTTGGCAAGCGGGGTGAGAAGCCACGTCTTCAGTGGGTACCCACTGTCACCTAAGTTATCGTGTTATACGGAATACGTTGTAAAGATAATGTATAATTTTGACCAAAGGGGAAATATTAAATGTCTTATTTTACCGATAAGCCAGCGATCATGCACAACACCATTTTCAAGTGTGTTCCCCACACTACTGTTTCTCAGAATGAATGAATCATGAGATGAGCCAGGCCATCTCACAACAACATTAGTAAGGCGCATTTTCGCATCACAGAGGATTTGCACATTATTAATATAGAGTGAAAATGCTTTCTATTTACATAAACAAATTCATTCTGTGAAGACGCTTTTATAGCAATGTGTGTGCAGGTGACCGCTATGATTACATTTGGAAAACCAGACATTGCAGCAAATTGCGCTTTGATGTTTGCCTGTTCAACCACAGTGTACGGAAATCTTATATAACTGCTTGACAAGCGGATAATACCAACCCATGATACAGCTGGCATGGCATGACTCAGTGATGACTGAGAAATACCTAATCAGTCAGCCAGTTCATGCTAAAAAGGTCCTTTGGCTAAAAACTCGAGAGTGGAAAGAAACTTGCAAAGGAGCAGGTAAAACACAATTCCTCACAGTTTGCCTTTGTAAAGCTGACGCCATTTCAGCGCACAGCTTCAAGAGGATAGTTCTTGGAAATCTAAACCGACTTAGAAGCCAGTCATCATGTGCCAAGAAATCAGTTTGATCTCGGAATACGCGTTCTCTTCTGATTCTTCCATTTACGATGTCCTCTAACAACGCTAAAGCAACCATGGCAGTGGAATAGTTTGACCATTCTGTACACCATTATATTGTTACAGACTGATTACAATCAGGTGCCTTAAATTTATAAACGTTATGCAGTTAATTTCAGTGCATTTAATAAAGCCAGCGTCATGGTTGTGAATCTAAAAAAGAAAGGAAAACCACACAGGAACATTAGCACCGCTTTGATATTGGGTACTGTCATATTGCAAAATGGAACAGAAACTGTATATGCAAGGGTGGGTGCTGGTGTGAGAATGTGCGTGGCTTTACGCCAAGTTTAGTTTTTATACATTGCGATGTGACGTGGAAACCATTTATACATGAGGCCCCAGGAGAGAGTCATTGATTGTTGTGGAGTGTAAATCATAGTAAAGTATTGTTAGGTTTTTTCTGTTTCATTGTTATTTTTGCTTTGCCTTTGTGCTAGCTTTGAGTTGCCTTTTCAGGCATGCCCTATTTGTAATTATTTTTATTCCTGATTTCCTTACTTAGTTTTTGTTCTCTTTTTTATTGTTTAAAAAATTAATGAATTTAAACAACATTGTTTAGTGTTTTTTCCCACCCAAAAGCAAAAGATTATGGTCACCTTCTCCACTGAAGGACAGTTTTATGTATTTTTGAGTATTTCTGAGATTTTAAAAACTAAGCTCCATTTTGGACTTGTCTAAGCCAGAATGCCCATTGTGCTGTTGCAGTATCATACTAATAAACATATTCAGTCTAAGACTTATCTATTGTCATCCAGAAACTTCAGCAAACCAAATTTAAGAAATTTTACGCTAAAAGTTAACAGTATCTCATCTGCCCCAACTGGGGTGCTCATACTAAGTCCTGTGGACCCAATGTGGCTTTTTGTTCCAACCAGCTTGTTTTTAATTGGACTCCTAGGCTAATTAAGTGAACTGTTATTTCTCAAATTCTGTATTTTGAGAACAATATAGGAATTAGAAAACTAAGTTTGGTAAAACATTTTTATTAAAATGTACTAAGCAGTTATATGGGAATAATGTATTTTTTTATTTTTTATCAATTTTTTCTTCATTTTATTCTACTTTTCCAGGTGTTCTAATTGTTTAATTAATCCATTATTTACTAATTAGTGGGTCTGATGCTAAAGTAGTTGCAGCCTTTCATGATTCAGTGTTGTTTGCCTGGGTGTCTGCTCTGCTAATTTTTAATTGTCATTATTAACATACAATCAAGGGAGCATACTGCACAGAGAAAGGGCAACATATAATGAAATCAGCGAAAGAGAGTTAAGCATTTAAATCTATAACAAAAACAGAAATATTTCTAAATGTCTTACAAATGTAAAAGTCATGCCGCTGTGCATTTCTGAATGTAGAATAAGATAAGAGAAAAAATGACAGCTAATTAAATGAGATCGGTGTTATCAGTTGATGTCACTGATTATGAATCTGGTTAAAACAAAAACCTGAAGCCATAGTGAGACCCCAGGACCAACTTTGAGAACCCCTGCTTTAGATCACTGCTACACTTTGATAAAAATTCTTTATTGTCTGCTATTGCACCCTACCTTTAAAGAGAGGAGCCATTATTTGTTATAGCACAGGACTAAAGAGGCAGAAAAAATTGCAGGATTGTTTGCTTTTGCAAAATGGAAGATAATATGTAAAACGTTATTTCTCCTCTGGGAGAAATGTGACTTTTTACAGAAGCTCATTAAATAAATAAATATACACATACTATGGTTTGAACATACACCAGATTGACTACATAGGAAGAAAATTAAAAAGAAAGATGTTTAGACACTCCTCATCATATCTTGATATGGTAACAGGATTCTTGAGAAAATGTCTGGATAACTGTGTTGTTACAAAATCAATTCACATATTCTCTAATAAGAAACTATGGAACGCTAGTAACATCAAGAATTTTACACCCAACTGTGTAAGAAAAGCAGGTATGAGCTCAGAAGAGCAGTTATTCATTACTTGAATAAGCTGGAGACTTAGTATGAAGGCAGCAGTGATTCATGCAAAGTTTTGGAAGGCTTAGAGTAGTTTACGGATTACAAAATTAAGACTTTTCCAGTCTTATCCACATGTTCTCTCTCCAATGAACTTAATGCCTGTTGTACCAGCTTTGATTGAAATAACATGAAGAAATTCTCCTCACTGAAGCAATACATGATTTACACTTCTGTTTCTGTGGATGATTTAGGGAGATTTTTTAAATTCCTTAATTTCCATAAGACATCCAGTCTGTATTGCATTATTATTATTTTATATGCATAATTTGCTGTGTATACTGTATATAGGTGGTACAGAAATCCTTGCTTTAAGCAGAGATAATGTCTCTACTATACAAAAGACACAAGATAGGGATAATTAAAGGGAAAACAGAATACTATCAAATTAACAAAAGATAAAACAAATGCTCGCTGCCCCAAGTTGAAATTCCATTGTGTCAGGTGAGGGGGTTTGCAAAATATAATACCACAAGAAATATATAGCTCTCTTTTTCCCAAACCTTTCAGATTCTTTCTCCTTTTGTTTCCACTCTAGTTGCACTACCATCCTGTCTGGCAAGCATTTACTCCCACCAACACCATAACTCCATTCTTAATAGGCTTCTGAGAAGACGTGGGCTTTAGAGAAGATGGACAGATGTAATTTATATGTCAACTTTGCCCATCCCTAGACCACCTCTCCCTCACATTATTTCCATTGGAGTAATTATCTACAAGACAGTTCTCAAGCCTTTGACTCACTCATATACAGACTCCAATAAACATAGACTTTGTGGTGTCTTCACTATTTCTTCCTCCTCTCCCTGCTATCCAGGTAACATGTTGAACAATGTAGCTATATACACGCTTCACCTGTCTTGTGGCACAATTGAGCGATTTAATACCCCTGTTAAATCCTTTCCTAAAAATGCCACATGCACTATGAATATACTTATATACAGTAATACATTTATTTGGATAATACTTGTATTGTTTTGAGCTGATCTGCTGAGAATACTGTAAATTTTGTTCTTTTGTAAAACATACGTGCAAGTGTACATTATTTTTTATATATGCAGTGGAATTGTGTTATTTTTTTGCTTAATTCATGACTCATTTCAAAAGGAAAAATTGTGAATTAATGTGAGTCTTCATTTTGAATGCGTTATGTTGATATGATGGTTAGTGCCTTTTCATAATGCACAAACTGCCCTACAGTCTGTTTTTATCTTAGGAATTCTATAGTATACTTAGTGAAAGAATAGTATAATCATGTATGGAGAATAGCTTTAAGTAGATAAATTCATCTATAAGTCTGCATCCAAGCATAAAGAAATGCAATTAGAAACTTATTTTGCATCACAAAGAAACCAAACCAAATACAGCCGTTAATCTTTATGAAGGGCCATTTACAAAGCACTTTATCTACCTACTGTATTGACATTTAAATAAAGTACCAAACTTACAGAGTAGCATAACACTGTTCCACATATTTGCATTAATTTTGCAAATAATTCTAAATACAGTGTATTGTTTTGGAATCTTTGACAATTTCCATTCCTTGCACAAGATTTTCTGCACAATGCCTTCACTTCTGCCAGCTTATGAGAACGGTTGATACCAAGAGGGCCACAATCATAGAAAAAAATGTAAATGATGTTCTCTAGAAAAAGAAAAAAGTTTAACTGTAGTAGTGGCACATCCTGCTGAGCTGTCAAGTCTAAATGGATTACAGTACTTCTTCTTGTCTAGTCATTCTTATATAAAAAAAACAATTTCAGAGGTTAACAATAATAATTTTGTATTTTCTTAAGTGCACTAGTGTGATGAATAGGAATGACAAAATGAAAGAACTCTTTAAATCTGTTTCAGTCTATATTGGTTAAGGGAAAGTAATGATTACTAAGGTTTAATCTAATTTCCGTGGGGATCTACATAACCATGGAACTATATCTAACTTTCTGAAAAAAAAAATCCATGTGGCATATTAGGTTACAGTGTGCATTGGTGAGTTTTTGTAGTATTTTTCTGTCCTCCCTGGCCATCGTACCTTACTCTTATTCTATATTAATTATTGACTTATTTTTCTTACTGTGTCTTTTATTTTTCTATTCTTCATTATGTAAAGCACTTTGAGCTACATTTTTTGTATGAAAATGTGCTATATAAATAAATGTTGTATTTGCACAGAAACTTTATAGTGTTTACTGTATGTTTGAAAATAAAAACCTAGAGACTGTGAAGTATTCAAGAAATGTAAAGCATGAAATGATAACATAATCCAGTGGACAGACTGCAGTTTTCAAACAATCGGATGAAATAGAAACTGCTAGCTTTTAGATTCTATATGCTGCTTTTAATTCTGCCTTGTATTGTGTGATAGTTCATAGTTCCAGTGAAGCTGCACATTTGAATTCAGTTATATAAATCTTTATACAAATGTAGCACACTTCACAACAGTTTATCTCTGCTTGCTTTGATGATTTCAAAATAACGTGGCAAAGGATGTAACATTTATATTTACTGGTAAAATACACTTTACCCTAAATTTGAATTTAACATGAAAAAGGAGACTATAAGACAAAAGTACAGAATAACACTTTTTAGTTTGGGGTTATTTATTGTATACTGTATTTGGAGTTTGGCTGTTAGGTGTTTCTTATTGGCCAGATGTTTCCTGATTTATTGATTGTGCCGTATAAATCAGCCGAGACTATGTAGTGTTAAATGTAGCTTGTACTTTTTCCTTTGGTGTCTGTCTTTGGAGTTGGTGGCATCAAACAACATAACTGTGCTTTACAATGAAGCAAGCAATTTGAAAGTGAATGTAAATTTGAACTTTTTGGATGCAAACCTCTCATTAACCCAAACAACCTACAGCAGAGGTCACCAGCTCTGGTCCTGGAAGGCCCCAGTGGCTACAGGTTTTCATTCTAACCCTTTTCTTAAGTAGTGACCTGTTTTTGCTGCTGATTAACTTCTTTTAAATTCATTTTAGAAGACGCCAGTGGTGGTCAGGAAAGGAGTCAATTTCAGCTGTTGGTACTGATATCTTGCCTCCCTTGCATATAACTGGGAGATGGGAAAGTGAGAGATGAGCGAAGAGCGAGAGAGAGAGAGAAAGTGCAACACTAGGAAGAAGAGTTAAAGGCCAATTCTAATCCTGATTTTACCCTTGGTTTTATTGTATATTTATTGGATGGAATTATTTATTGATTTTAACATCCTCAGTAGAGCATGGTGTTTTTATGTATTATTTATTTATTATTTTTTGAAGATTTTGCAATGTCCCTTTGTACATTATTGGACCTTCTTTGTATTAATTTATTCATTAGAATAAATAGCACAATATCAGATTTACAGCAATCTTCGTTTGTTATGCATCTTCATTGCCCTAGCTATCCCAGTTATGACTATCAATATCCACGTGCAAGAAGAAGTGATGCCAGCTGCAGGCTACTTGAGCATCACATCCACACACTGTACTCTATGGTGGTATCTAATGTTTAAGATTTCATGCATCTGATATGCACTGTAACCATGAATAAATTGCATAACTTGCTACTGCTCCAAAATTTAAACATTAATGTCACGATAACGTCAGCTTGATTTGAATGAAATATTACAGTGAAAGAAGTTGCTTTATAAATGTGAGGTATATGGTTTTGAATTTATGCAAAAATAATTGGGTTTAGAATAGTGGGTACAAGGTTAATGATTCAATAAAGTTTGATGCTATTAACTGACAGAAGTAATGTTATGTTAATTAGTATTGGTGTTTTTTTATATTTTATTCACAAAACATAGGAAAGTATTTAAGTGGACATTGTGTCTATTTATTTTTACTAGGAGTGTGGACCGCAGCTGTTTTGGGGAGAATTTTCCTGCTACGACATCCTCATGTTCTCTACTTCTGAGCTTGTTCCTGGGAACTTGTGCAATGCTGGTTAAAGAAACTGGTGTCACGGTCTTTGGAGTATGTGTGACTTATGACCTGTTGATTCTATGCCAGAAGCAACTCAAATTGTAAGTTGTACAGTAATATATCATGTTGGTGTAGTGTTTTGCTTCATTTTCTTGGCTACACAATATTAGTAGAGAGCTCTTTCCTGTATTCTTCTTTTATTCATAATTTTGGATATGGATGAATATCTGTTTCAAAATTAAATGCAATCCAACTTGTAAAATACATTAATTTTATTACAACTGTTACATGTCATAATTAAAAAGAACTCAATCAAATGATTGATTTCTTTTTCAATATGACATGTAGTATTCATGCTAGTTTGAAATACATTACAAAGGTGTATGATATTTTAATTTAGGTCCATTTGCCTTGTAAAAAAAGCCTTAACCAAATGTAAAGCCAACTCACTAGTTTTCTCACGGGGTCTACTTGGAGCGTGCTGCATTCCTTTCCATGATCATGTGTTAATCAAGCCAAAACTAAATAAAATTAAATTCAGTGTCAAAGAATTGGAACAAAGGACATCAGCTGTAGAGGCTAGAAGGTTTTTTAGTCAATACTGCATTTTGGTGCTCCACTGCTACAGATGTTAAAGAGATGATGTAACTTTAAGAAATGTACTTCTGTTGCCTGTTGCCAGTTGTCAGTGTGGTAAAATTTTTGTGGTGTGGACTACTATCTGTTTCAACTAAATACTGAATATAGTCAAACATTTGTCAGTGTTTGTAGGCTGAAGCAAGGTTTAAAGATGCTCAGTGTGTCACAGTGGTCTCTGTGTTTAAGATGGTTTGCACCCTAGCTTTGCACTCATGCTTATGAAATATTGTTCTTTCATATGCAGTAAACAATGTAAATATTATAAGTTCTTGAGAAAGTATTTTTGGGCTCTCCCAGCAGGAAGGAAAATTAAGTTGTTTGCTTGACCTCAAGAAAAGAGGTGACTAATAGTTAGAAATTAACTGGTTTATTGTCCAAAACAATATTATCATAATATTACACTCTGGAAATTGGAGCATCCACCACCATTGGACCCCAGACATACTAAAGCACAACAGCTTCTAACCTGCTTAACCTTGAAACTTTGGAATTGCTGCTCTTTGTAACGTTACACTCCTGCCTCTACACACTCCTGTAGCATTTGGAGAAGACAACAGCTGAAGCATCAAGAGTACCTCAGCTAACTGCTGCATTTGTGTCTGTGAACTTTTATTTTGGTTCTCCTGACAAAGCCTGACTGCGGATTTGTATGCTGAAAGGTTCTTTAATAAAAGCTAATCGTAAACATATTGTGTTGGCATTGATATGTAGTGTTGTTGTGGTTATTTTGCTGCCGTTGTGACTTTGAGGTGCCACTATTGGCAGAAATACCTTTCTATAGGACAATTCTCAGAGCTGAACTTGATCAATTCAAGGAGCTAATGCTCCCTGCTGGACACAGTATTAATGTGATCACCAAGCTTTTTTTTTCTTACTCCTTGAGTTAGCCATATATTATATCATTATATTCTTCTAAACTTTGCTGAACATTTCACAGATGATGATGTCTTTGAGTTACTTAGGCAAGCTGTGGATGCATTGGCAGCAGTGGGCTAATGAAGGCACTCCAGCAGCAAATGAAGCTAGTGTAAGCTTTACCCCAGGCCTAACTGATAGTAGAGTCTGTAGTCCTACCTTATGAAGAGCTTTTCTTTTTTCAAATAATATTGTTTGGGGTAAGAGATAACAGTGTACCGAACAGCTAACAACGATATTTATTGATCGGGTGATGACTGCTACCTGATGGACAATGTCATTTCTAGAAACATCCCTTATTATGTTTCCTTATGTGCATTCTAGAGAGCACTGTCCAGGGGCTGTGCACCTGCAGCACACGTGATTTGAATAGCAGCACAGGTAAGGAGGAGAACCTGTATGAAGGGGCCTCCAGGGAGGATGGAAGAAGTTTGCTTGCTTTGAGTAAAACAATAAATACACCTATTTGTCTAAGGGTTTAAACTGTTTATCTTGTATGATGTCTCTGTTTCTCTAATGTCTCAGTGCTTGTTACACAATTATTGAGAACATACATGAAATTACTTTAACCCCTGCTGTTGATGCCCATCACCAAACTGCTTGATGCTGATTGGTCAGTTCATTTCACTTGACTATTGCTGCAGACAGGAAATGGAATGTGCTCCATTACATGGCATATTGAAAAGCAATGAATCATTTGATTGATTTCTTTTTAATTGCGACAATAATGAAATGTACAAAATGAATATGTATTGCATTTCAGTTTATTTTACAATTTTGATTACATTTCATTTATGGCATTAATAATCTTACATATTTGGAGGTGATTTACATGCTCATTGTCACATACTTTTAGGCAAATCGATGTCAGTGGCATACCAGAAAGGTCCCAATTTCTAATTTCTGTTGTTTTCAAATGTATGTGTAATGTAGCACTTTAGAAGAGACATTATTGTGACCAGTAAGTTCCTTCAATGTAACAGGAACCAGGGATATGTATTGCATATGTATCATTCTGAAATGAAATTAATACATTACTGAAGAACATTCTGATAGGCTGTTATAGCACATTATTAGATTTTTGCCCCTTTACTTGTATGATCTTTATTGTAAGTTTTTCAGAGAAAGCAGGCAACCATTTAGCACAGGGACTTTAAGTTAACAATGCCTATTTCAAAGCACTATAGATAGCCTGGATGTTTTATTTCTTCCTAGAACATTGTTATCTCAAGTTAGAATCAGTTAGGCAGCAGCTGTTTTGTTAAATTATTTTCTGTTATATTGCTAAATTCTTGATAGGAAGTGTATGGATCACTTTAGTAGTTTATTATTGCATATTTAACTGGTAGGTGTGCTTATTATTTAAAAGTTGTTTGGTTTTGTATTTTCATGTTATGGTTACACATTTGTACATCTTTGTGAACAGACAGCTCAAACAGCAAGGATACAAAGTGGATATGTGCCAGTCTTTGGTTACACTAGAGTCTGCAATTTTTTTTAAGCACTTAAAGTGTACATTTTATTTACTGGGTGATAAATAATGTCTGTGGCTTACAGAAGACACCAGTGTATGAGAACTACAGACTTTATGGTACAGCCACTGGCCTGAGCCATACTCCAATAAAAATGGCCACTTTCTATCTTTTTCCAAAAATTTATTAAGAAGGTGAACATGAGAGTTTTATTTCTTGGAAGGAAGAACAAGTTCTGTAATGGACAAAAGAGTTTATCACTTTTGTAGAAATGTAATGTTTTTATAATGTTATATTTTTATAATAAAAACTGTATTAGTAAATGTAGTTCCCCGCAACTGGTCTCCTAATGAAAGAAATTACAGAGAGAGCAAAAGCTATTAACAAAGGTCTTTACACAGATGTTGGTATGTTATCTTTATTTTTCTGTTCTTATTCAATTAATAACATTTAAATTAGCACAATTAAAGACCACATCTCAAATCCCAAGTACATTGCCAATCAGAAGCCAAGCAAATTAAAAGGAAATCAAAGCCAAAGTAAGTTACTGTGTCAGCTGCAATTGAAGTCTTTCGAACATGATTTTACTGAGGATTTTGTCAAAGCATGTGCTGTAGCAGACCTTTTGTAAAGAAATTTTGTCTTCAAGGAGCATTGTTGCAAAAAAGGACTGACTTTGCTTCATTTGCCTAGTAGATATGCTCAAGGCATGCATGAGAACTTTGCTAGCCAAAGTGCATTAACATCCCTTTAGAAATGACTAAGAGATGACGTAAAGTTGTTCTAAGCATGGTTTTTAAAAAATATACAGCAGTGACCAAACAATACTGTTTAATAACACCTTACCTTCTGTGTTTAAAGTGGTGAACTATTACAAACAGGGATATTATAGATAAAATAGTCAGTTATCACGTGTTGTCTCCTTGATGAAATTTCTCTGCAACTTCAACAAAATGCATATTAACATTTAATTTGGTATTTAAGATCTATTGAGTCTCAGAAATTATTATAATTTGTTTCTTGTTTGTAGCATTTATTTATTTTACAGGTAGGATTGGACAAGAAAGAGAATGAGGAATGCAGAGAAACAAATAAAAAAATACCAGAAAATAAAAGTGTTAATAATAGAATATATGCCGCAATCTTAAAATGGGACACTCTTACTGCAGCAGAATGTTTGCCTTCATTTTATATGTGCCTCTGCTTTGTTAAACTGTTTGCATTTCATTTAATCATTACAAATTTGCACATGTCCTTTTTATTTTCCCTTCATCATTTTCTGTACCCAGTTTTGTTCTGTGTAGCGTCTTAAGAATTTGAAGCTATACTTACAGGAATCCGCTTAAGTCAATAGCAAGGTGACAAAACACTTGTCCATGACATGATGCCGTCACTAAGGTGTAAGTTGACAGTTAATCTTACATCTTGTTTCTGGAGAATGAGTGAAAACTCTTACTCGTAAATGACCAGGGCTGGATTAAGCCCAACTGATGTCCTAAGAACAGCCCAACAATGGTGCTCCCCTTAGAGCTTCCACTGCTTAATTGATAAAACATTAAGACTTACTTAGTGCTGAAGGTGAAATAAGAGATTAGAACTTACCTTGCTTATGTGACAAATCATTAACTGAAATAATAAAATAAAGAGCTTAAAGGTGATGAGTTTCTTACACATACTGGCTGGTGAGTTAAATCCTTGCCAGAACAAGCCAGCTGTTTTTACACTCAGTGAAGACAAAACTATTACGCTATGGGACTGGAACAAATGTGATATCTGAAGATACCTTTAAACCAAAATTTTTAAGTTTAGCCACTGCCTATGTAAAAATAATCTTTTGTATTTTAATAGTGTAGAGTAAAGTCTAATATGACAGGTAAGGAAAATTACAAAATATTCTGTTGAAGTCGAGTGTGGTAGTGAAAGACTGGGGAGAGAAACTCAGTAGTGCCCTCTTTTCTTTGGTGCCTTAAGCATGTGCTTATTTTGCTTAATGGTTAATGCAAAGCTGTAAATGATATACATATTAAATCCACACAGAGAGTATTCTAGCCACTCAGTTAATTTTATTTATTTTAATTGAACAACTAGCAATGTACACATCAGAAAGCCATAAAAAAAAAATTCTTGAAACCTTGAAGGGTTTTTTAGTCTCTCTGACAAGCAGCCAGCAGGTGTAAAATTGCATAGCACAAAAATAGAAGCAATAAATATTTTATTGCAGTAATAAAAATGTGTCATTTATTATCCTGCCGTATGAGTCAAAAGCAAACTGTTTCAGAAATAAAAAGATCCAGAGTCAACGGGTAAATGATATCTTGTTGTTTTATTAAAAAGAACATTTGGTTTGCTTTATAAATGGATTTTTCATATGAAGTGAGATCCTAATCGCTTTTTTATTCTTCAGCGATAAGCTAAGTAGCAAAAACATATCTGGTGATTCACAGCATTGTTTTCACACAGGAGACCTTTGCTAAAAAAGAATTTTTTTGAACGTGGAGCAATCAGTAAAGGCTTTTACCTTTTAGCTCTATTCATGGGTATACTTTGTGCTTACTAACATACAGACACATCACTTTAATTTGAAATGAGGAAGTTTACTTCTAGATGTCATCAGTAGCTGTAGGTTTTTCATTTTTTCTGATAGTGAAATACTTAATTCAGCTTGTGATGAAACCTCTGGCCAACTCATGTGTATGTTAGCAAGCAAGCTAATCATTTGTGAAGACTAGACAACAGTGTGACTGACCGATCATAATTAATATGTTATTATTTACATGGGTTTCTGTATTTTAGAAATGTATTGCTTTGCAGAAATCTTTTAAACAAAGGTGATCTGAACTGAAAACAATTAAAACTAAGTACAGTAGTGGATTTTGACTAACAAGACAAATAAATATGAGAGAAAATTTGGTAGACGTCAACAGAAATAACCCTATAATTAAAAAAAGGTAAAAACAGTGGATTCCAAACATATTCAGACCCCATCATTTTCTACACTTTATTGTGCTGTGAAATTAATTTTAAATGAATACTGTGATAAAGAGTCTTCCAAAATAGAAAAAGATTTGGGGATCATCCCTATATATTGTCGTCCAGACAAAAATGAAATAAAGAATGATTCAAATGACCTTTCAGTACAGAATGAATGTTTTACTGTAACAAGATGGCGTTTAAATAGCAGATTGTATCAAGGGGAAGTGGTTGGCAGGAAGTGACGATTGGAGGCAGGAACACGGAACCAACGTCATCAAGAGCAGACTGAAGTAGTTGAGTGTGGAACCGGAAGTGACGCCATTGGAGTGGAACCGGAAGTGACGTCATAGCAGCCATTTTGGAGTTGTAAAAAGAGGGATTTATTTTTCTTCCAGGTTTTCTGTAGGTAGAAAGAGATTCAAGTAAGTACCACGTGACAGACCCTTGTCTCGCGAGATTTCACTCACCTTTAGGCTCTTTGACTGCCTCCAACTCGCACGTGTGTGACAATACATTTTCCATTTTTTACCTATCAGTCTACACTCAATAACTGATAATGTCAAAGTTAAAACGTGTTCAGATATACATTTACCCATTTATTAAAACTAAACAACTAAAACCTCTCACTCATATAAGTATTCAGACTCTTTATTTAGTACTTTCTAGAAGCCCCTTTGGCAGCAATTCCAGCTTTGAGTCGTCTTTGATAGGTCTCTATAAACTTTGTACACCTGGATTTAGGCAGTTCATCACTTTTTCTCCTGGAAGATCGTTTCAAGGTCAATTAGAGTGAAAGAGAAGTGCCTATAAACTGCCATCTTTAGGTATCTCCATAGAAGTTCTACTGGGTTTAAGTTTGGGCTTTGCCTTGGCCACTCAAGAACAGAAAGAGACTTGTCCCAAAGGTTCTCCAGTGTTATCTTAGATGAATGCCATGGGTGATTGTTATGCTGAAAGGTGAATCATCACCCCAGTGTGTGGTTGCATGCACCTTTCTTCAAGAATCTCTCTGTATTTGGCTGAATTAATATTTCCCTCAGTTTTGATCAGTGTCCCTGTCTCTGCTACTGAGAAGCACCCCAAGTGCATGAAGCTTCCACTTCTATGCTTTACCATACAGATGGTATTAGGCAGGCAATAAGCAGTGCCTGGTCTTAGCCAGTCATAGTACTTGGAGTTCTGCCCAAAGAGTTCTTTTTTTTAATCAGAACAAAACATTTTCTTTATGCCGTTTACTGAAGCGTGGCTTCTGTCAAGTCTCTCTACAATAAATGCCTGATTGATGGAGTGCTGCTGAGACTATTGTCCTTCCAACAGGTTCTCAGTTACTTAGTTTGGTCAAAGTGCCAGCTTGATAAAGAGTCCTGGTGGATCCATACTTATTCCTTTTTAGAATTATTGAGACCAGTGTGCTCCTGAGTACAATCAGAGCTTTAGAAATAGTTTTATACCCTTACCCTGATCTACGCCTTACCACAACTGTATTGCAGAGACCTAATAAGAGATCCTTGGATTTTTTATCCTGACATGCATTTTGACTTGTGGGACCTTTATATACACAGGTGTGTGTCCAATCAATTCAATTTGTCACAGGTGGACTCCAGTCAAGATCTAGACACATGTCAGGGAGAAGTAAATCAAACAGGTTGCACGTGACCACAATTTGGAATACCACAGCAAAAGTATTTACGTATATGAAAGATTTTCAGTTTTTGATTTGTAATAAATCTGCAAACCTTTCTAAAAACATGTTTTAACTTTGTCATTAAGAGTTAATGAGTGCATGTTGATGGGCAAAAATTTGAAATGTGTCCATTTAAACAATAAAGTGTGTAGACGTGAGACGTGGCCTGAATACTTTCTGAATCCATTATATATAAAGGTATCTGCAACACCTGCCACCCCATAAAAGGGGTTTGCCAAGCCTAATCCAAAGAACTATTGGAATAGGCAGTTGACCATTATAATTTAACACATAAGCAAAATGTCCCAACTGCTTGTTTTTATTGTTTGAGTACTTTGAAGACAACTAACATCCTTGTTTTTTTTATTTGTATTTTCTTTCTTTATTGGCCAGTCTGCCAAATGAATGTTGCTTTTAGAGGTGGATGACTTCTCTGACCTCAAGTAACCTTTGGCAGACGTTTTACTTCCCTTAATTGTTGGATTGGGGCATAAAGCTGAAATTCTTTTTCCAAATTACACATTAACAAAATTAACTTTTAAAAAAATAGTATAGATCCAATGAAAAGTGCTTTGATTAAACTCAAAAAACATTGAATCACTATTTTGAAGTAGATATTAGCATCTTGTGTCCCTTTGTTGTGACTTTTACTGAATCTGATAAATCTAATGTTATATCTGATGAGCATACCAAGATTTAATGGTGTTCTGTTTCTACTTTTTAGATTCACACGCAGATATTTATCATGTTCTTTTGAATGACAGTGTCTGTCTTTTATTTAAACTTAAAAGGGTAGTAGTCACACATGTAGGCGAGCCATGGTTATTCAGAAGCATTTAGTAACCAGGGTTGAAATGCTCCAAGGGCTTAAAAGGTGGATCTGTTACCTAATATCCAGTCCACAACCAAGAAGATAAGCTTCCGCTTCCATCCATCCATCTATCCATTATCCAACCCACTATATCCTAACTACAGGGTCACGGGGGTCTGCTGGAGCCAATCCCAGCCAACACAGGGTGCAAGGCAGGAAACAAACCCTGGGCAGGGCGCCAGCCCACCACAGGGCACACACACACCAAGCACACACTAGGGACAATTTAGAATTGCTAAGGCACCTAACCTGCATGTCTTTGGACTATGGGAGGAAACTGGAGTACCTGGAGGAAACCCACGCAGACACGGGGAGAACATGCAAACTCCACGCAGGGAGGACCAGGGAAGCGAACCCGGGTCTCCTAGCTTCTGCTTCCAGTAACAAAAAATGCAACCATACAGTGAGGGGAAGAGCATGAAAAGGTCCGGTTTTGTATGATGTGACTTAATGGAGGAGCTTGGAGCAATGATAGTACCATTTACATTTTAAGTTCAAGTTATTGCTATTATAGTTTACAATACAATGAAAGGTACTTATGTGTTATGCACACACCCAAATCAATCAAATCAGGCAAATAAGACAATAGAACAATGAGGCAATAAAATTAGGTGAGCGGCAGAATGGTTGGTAACAGCAAAGAAATTAGTTTTATAATTTATACTTTATACAGCATATTCATTTTGAATGCAAATATAAAAAAGAGCAGTCACAGGGATCCACTGAGGAACAGGCTGGCAAATTCCAGCAGCTGTCTAGGACTACACTGAGTGCCTCTCTCTCAGCCAGCCGCTCCTTCTTGTTCATGCCTTTTTGAATGATCACTCCAGTTTAATTTCTTTCATTCATATAAATAACTGCAACAAATCCTGTTAGTGTAAGTCTGTCTTTGGAATGTGGAAAATCAAAATTTCATGAGGTGTACAATAGTTTTTCAATTTTTTCATCTGTGTATATTTTTGAATATTTATTCTGAGTGTATCTATGGGTAATTATAAAATATAAATTATTGTAATCTATATCTGCTTTATTAAGTAATATAATTATTTTTAAATGTATACAAGTTTCTGAAAAGAGTTTATGCTAGACTGAATGTTTCTGCATTTTTTCGTGCTTTCGAGATACAGTGCTGTAAGATCTTAACCTGAATCCTGGCAACAAGTAAACTGAACAGGAGTGAACAAATTACTTTATGTGCAACAAAACACAGATTTAATGTTTCCAGGTCTACATTCTGATGCAGTCAAAAATGCTTCCACAAACATCTTTCAAAACAAGTATGAGATATCTTGTTGCCAAATTAAGTTCTTGGTTTTTTGTCTACATTATTGGAATCGTATTATTCAGAAAATTCCAGTTTAGACTCACCTATATGTAAGCTTGAGAAGTGCTGGGGATCCTTCAGATCCATATTTTGACAAACTAGAGTTTGGGACAAGATATAGAATATTAGTGGTGAGACCTTCATTATGACGATGAGTGCTAAGGTCTGGGCAGGCATGCCCAAATCATCTTTGAAAAATATCTGACGTATTAAAACAATATGTTTTGTGTTTTTAAGTCCAGAAGAAGTGTTTTTAAGTCTTCTCAATCATGGTATATATTTCTTTGCTTTGTGTTCTAAAGTGAATCACTTTTTATACATTGAAAAAAATACCTTTTCCTTGTTCTTGCTTTTTAAAATAGAGCTGAAATGGCAAGGTCCAAATGTGAAAACAGAAAACCTTAAATCTTAGCAACATAAGCAAATGTCAAAGACATGTTGATGAGACCCACTGCATCAAATATTCTAGGACAATGCTAAAACACAATAAGAAACTACCCAGGTACATTTTTGTTAGATAGAGTGTAAGTGGGGGCTGGGAGGCCTTTTGGCCTTGGAACCTCCCAATCCACAGCACCCCGCAGATATTTTTTCTCCAGCACTTTGACCCTGGAAGTTTTTGTTTGTCCCTGGCAATCTAGCCATGGCATTGGACATATGCTTAGAGATTAAAAATGAGTCTATATTTAAGGACTCTACTTTTTCTATTACATATACAAGTATATTTGTGTATTGTAAGTATGCATTGGTTAAGTCTTATCTACTATTTTCAGTATGTAATTTATTAATTCTTGTTCTTATCTATCTGTAATTTCCTTTGATTTTTCTAGCAACTTGTTCTTGTAATGCATTTTAGCTTCATTCTTTGTAAAAATATGTGCTGTTGAAATAAATGATGGTGTTCTGTTTTAACTGGATTAATTAAACCAGAAAGTATTTTATCATACTGGGACACTGCATGTGAAATACTTTGTATAGCAGTAAAATAGAAAAAAAAATGTACTACAACCATGAAGGTCCGTCCAAATTGAATTTTAGGAATATGCAAATTTAAAAAAATGGGGATATGAATTTGTTTAACGAACAGTAAATTAAATAAATAAATGTGAATATGTTTTGTAAAACTTCAATGCCTTAATATAAAAGCTATCTTGTTCTATCAGATATTTTAATTATAGACTGTTCCTGTTAGTAAACCTTTTTAAAGAAAATTTGA
Source organism: Polypterus bichir lapradei (assembly GCA_026402145.1). Taxonomy (NCBI): domain Eukaryota; kingdom Metazoa; phylum Chordata; class Cladistia; order Polypteriformes; family Polypteridae; genus Polypterus; species Polypterus bichir. The sequence goes on along the minus strand of JANRMT010062791.1, from coordinate 241,401,824 downwards.
CTTGGAATGATGAAAAGGTTTCAGATTATGATCAAGGTATAATCAAATCCATGAGAGCACTCTCCACTCCTCCTTTTTGTTGTTTTGATTATCCAACCTGAGTGTTTAACTTATAGTTGACTGCTGTGTCAGCAGCTCCCAAATTTATATTTTGACTGAATCAACTTATGGTGGTAAAACAAGGATTTTTTCATTGTTATTATTTTATGTCAACATTGCATGAGGCAAGCTGCCAGTGATTCTTATGCCTGGGGTCAAATAAGTTTTCTTTTTTTGCCCATTATATTAAGTATAAATATATATTATATTAAGTATAAATCCCTAAACACTTGTAGATGTGCATTTAATGACATGCTTGAAGAGCCAAAAGCTCAGTGCCAATAAATATTAGTTTTGGATGTTGTCTTTGCATAAGGAAAGTGCTTTGTGATTGGGCTTACTAAGGGAGGTACTTTGAGTATGTAAATTAAGTGATAGGTGGTAATAGTGGATCAGGTCTCCTAAAAAAAAAAAAAAAAAAATCCTTGTTGAATTTATTATAACTCATTCACCTCTGATAACCCACCATATCAGACACTTAGGAGAGGTTTAAATGGACTGAAATATTAGGTAGAACTAGAGGTGCCTGGAGCTTAAAAGCATACTAGGTTTAGAAATGCCTTTCTGTGTGTCTAGGCTTGGCTTTAGACAATATGCACCGTCTTAATTAAAATTAAGGATATTGTGTTCTATTGTATGTATTCTGAAAACATGTCTGCCCAAGAGAAATGCTTTCAGGTTTTTTCCCTAAAAGATTAAAAGTGCTATTAAAATTATAAGAAGGTGAATCATTAGATTTTCTGTTCCACCATCATAAGTATAAATATAAAGTAAAAATCAAGCAAATTTGTTATAGAATGCTCCAAAATAATCAACTTAATGTAAGTTCACATGGAAAAGAACATTTAAATGATCAGGAATAGGCTGACTTCTCTTTTCATTTTTCTAACATGCCTGCTAATCAAGTCTTCTTGTCACCTTCTGTGTATCCTCAGTTGTGTTGTTTCCAGGGAAACAAATTGAAAGAAGCCTTGGGGGCAGATTAGCTTCAATGAATGTGAATATTTGTGCTTTGTTTGTTTAAACTTTACTGATCCATAAAGTAAAATGTGTTGTTGCATACCTGTGCTTTGATATACAGTTTGCTATATGTTGTCTTACTGGAGAGACATTTGTAGAAATGAGACCATCAGAGAACTGCTTAATGGTACTCTCTAATAATAAGATGGTGTTTATCTTAACATGTGTCAGCCAGTCACCCTTAATTTATCTTCTCTGATGAGTACTGCTTCCTGGTTGCCCGACGTGCTAGTGTTTGCAGTGATGACGTAGACTGCTTAAATTAATACTTCAAGCAAACAACCTTTACTTCACGTAGAGTGTTTCATAAACTACATTTCAAGGTGATTTATAAGTACAAATACATTATTTTTTGGGATAGTTGTAGCCTTACCAGTATAACAGAGGGTCAGAGGTAAGAATTGAATCTTGCGATTTGGATTCCAGCTCCACATTCACTATAATGCACTCTCTGTCCAGATCAAGCAAAATGAAGTGACCACATGTCCTTTTATTAGTGCAAAGTTAGTTGACTCATTCTGGAAAAGGGAGTGTGGCTAGGAATGTGGGAAGTGAATTAGAATATTGAGAACTCAATCAGGCCTTGTGATTGAGGGACATGTGGTCAAGACATATTTACACACAAGACAAGACAAGAAACCATCAAGTAGTGGGCAGCTGTGAGTTTTTTCCCTTTTGCTTTAGAATAGCTTATTTTTGTATCAAACAACAAATACAAATACAATCTTTTCTTTAGTGCTACAAGAAGAGGTTTCAAATTAACATATTCATTTTATTGTAGTAAGCAATTTAGAATAGTTTGGGGCCTGACTGTCTACAGTCTACACTGTTTACACTGATAACAACCACTGTCTACCCACCTGTTCCTTACTTACTGAACAAGTGATAGTAGTACACAAGAAAACAGTAAGCCAAAAATAAGTTAAGGAATTTTAAGCTGTTCCAAGAACACTGTTCCTAATTCTAGGTGCACTAAGGTTTAGTTTTTTGACTGATTCTGATCTTGCTGTTTTTTTTTTTCTTCTGTCTGCTTACTTACTGATTTCAAGGTGCTACACTGTGCATAATTTATGGATGGTTCAAGTCAGTGTAATGCCAAAATCAACATTCAATACATGTGTAAGTTTTTTAAATACCAATCAAATTGTGTATTTAATTTTCCCATCCTTCAGTCCATCCATTATCTTATCTGTTTTTCCTAGTTGTTATTGATCTCAGCAGCATGTTATACACTGCACAATTCCTTTCAAAATATTTGTTTCAATTGTTATACAATATATTTACTCTCTGGGCATCACTCTGTGCGTTTAGTCCCTGTCTGAAAAGGGAGTGGCTAGTACATTGTAGGTGTCCCAAAGGACAGATGGGCATCGTGCCCAGGATGGAAGAGGATTCCTTACCTGGCCGGGATGCCCTAATGTAAGGATGGAGTAACTGGGGGCAATACCCAGCTGAGATGCCTTATTACTGTATTCCTATCCTAATTGGGATGCCTACAGACTACAGAAACCATTAGGGGATCAATTCATCCCCCACCATTCTAGGTGGCAGTGCTCAAATAGAGTGCTAGTCTGGACACCCACAGGGCTGCATGGGAGTTGGAGTCCAGAATTGCAGCCCTGTAGGCTGTAGGTTGAGAAGGAAGAAGAATTGCCTTGATTTATCATTTATTATATTATTGTGGCTTGTAATTGGGAGAGGTCTGAGAAAGTGCTTTGGAGAAGAATAAAAAATAATTTATTTTATTCTATTTACGTGTGGTGTATTGCTGGATTTGTGGTTTGGGGCTCTCTGCTGCCCCCGTGTAGTCACAACATCTACCACCCTTTAAAATATAGTACGAAAGGCACCAACAATGCTCATCCATTCTCTCCTACTCTCTCACCTCCATCTCAGGCCACTCTACCTCCTTGATCAGTTTGAGCCCTTGTCTAACTCACTTTTTGACTTTAAGCTTTGTGAGCCACTAGCAAGAGCTGGTCTTTAAACCCCACCATAGGGTTACTTCTGGATCAATCTCTGGTACCTCTTCATGGCTCTGGTGCACTGTCTAGAAGCCATGCTCCTCCTGGCAGCCCCAGGTTTTTCTGTTACTGAGCTCTGATGCTTATTTAACGGGTCAGGTGCCTTTAGTGCTGTGTCTGTCATGACAAACAGCTACATTTGTACCAATAACGTGCCAAGTTCTGATACCTAACAGAGTGGGAGAACAATCTTGGAATTCCACCGATCCCTCAAAACCTTCTGGTTAGTTGAGTCCCCATAGTACATTTTAGGGTGCACAGCTGTTGACCAGCTATGTTCTCATATTGTTGGTTTCCTTAAGAACTGTATAAGCCTAGTTGCAACTGACCACATCATCACTTCTTGCCACTTTTTACCCTATTACCATCATTCCACTTTATAACATAAGGCTACATTTTAATAAAAAAAAAATCATGGCTGATAGCTTACCTTTTTTATTCTTTTCTTGAATAGTGAGCTGAAATGGGCACAGCATACCCAGATATATTATTTGGTTGTGAATTTGGCAATATTTGCAGTTTTTGAGTTTTATATTCTTTTGTATTGCTAATTTTTGAAGCATAGTTTTTTTGTTCATTTGTATAGTGCAGAAGCAACAAGAAAATTCAGCCTCCCCGAGGTTTGAGATATTGTTACAAAAAAGCAAGACATGCAGAGCTCCTGTTTACTATTAGAAAGCAGCAGTGTATCAGATTTAACACATAGGATTAATGTACCATGAAAATATCTTAACAATTACAACTTAATATCAGGAGAAAAAATCATGTATTAATGTGTTTCATTTGTCACCTGGTGTAAATATGATGTCTATTTGTGTGTTTTGTGACTCCTCTTAGAAAATGTGGACAGCAACAACATTATACAACATATTTACTTTGTTAAAATAGAAAGCTGCCATGTGTTTCAGTAAAATAGTAAATATTTGTATTTGCACATTAATAAGGCTTTCTTAACCTCGACATTTAAGTTTAGCTTTAAATTTTAGTGATTGAGGCAGTTATTTATGAGAGGTAAGGCACAACAGCTGAAAACCAAAATGACATACAACTGGCAAACATGGAGGCATATCTTTCACTTTTCATTAATATTAGGGGGCTTCGCCCCTGCTCACTTTGCTCGCCAACCCCCGTGTTTGGTTTTTCGGAAACACTTTTAAGAGGTTTTTTTTCTTTGAATTGTTGCTATTTCATTAGTTTCTCTTTTATTTCAGAACTTCTGTAAAAAAAATATTTGGAATCTTTCGTGTCCCAATGTGCTGAATCTTTTAAATGAGGTCAGTGAGACATGTGTTTAATGACTTTGTACCATAATTCAGGATAGGTTTCTCTGTTTGGAATATATGTCTATATATTTGATCTCTGTTTGCATTTTCATTATTTCTTCGAGTAATAATTTCTCTTTGTTTGCGTTAAAGCGATGTTTACTTTCTTTTTTTGACACTGTTGTTTTTTTCTGCTTTCATATTCTGTATCTTACTGTGCATGTGTTTCGTGCCTACATTTTTTTTGAGTCTTTTGAATTCCAGTCTGTCTTTTATTTCTGACCTTGCTTTGTCCTGCTTTATTTTTCAATGATAACTGGTTCATGGTGATTATTTTCCATTTTTCGAGTAATAATTGATGTCCATTTGAATGGAAATTGTTGAAACAAACCAAACTTAAAACTTACACAGATCTAATTTTGGAAAAATGATTCCAAGAAATATATTGTGAAAACCAACTAAGTAAAATGCAATTTTTTAATAGAAATGTGTCAGTAAACAAATAAAGACGAGAATGGAAACATCTGGCATTCAGTACTATACATCATCAGATGAGAATAGACAGTTAAATGAATCTTGCCAAAAAACCCAAATCCACTAGTTAAGTCTCTATGTGCTGTGCACATAAACCTTTGTAGTGACAATCTATTTGCATTACTGACTTCCTCTCCTTACTGAAATATATGGATGTAGCTCAGCTGTCACAGAGAACATTTTTATTTTCTTATACTCGTTTGTTACTGAAGGTTGCTTCTACTTAATAAGAGGAGAATAAAAGGTAAGCTCAAATATGACTGAAGTTAATAAATTGTGTTATGCAGACTTTGGAGCTTACAGGAGGCTCTTATTAACAATTTCACATTTTTCGCATTTAAACATATTAGCATCTAGGTAAATAGATATAATAACAAACAAAATATTGATTTTACCAATTATTCAAATTTAAATTATTTGCTGTGATTCCATGAGCTTTATTTTTATAGTCATTTAATATTCTTGTTAAGACAGATGATTTAATGCAAAACACCAAATATAAAGGAATATTGTTACATTTTATAATGTACTGAACTTTTCTAAGACAGCTGCATGTACACCTTTTAAAGCTGAATATTCGTTGTAATAAGTTACATCCAACAGACAAGTTGATGCACATAATTTAACTATAAAACCCAAAGCTTCAAGGCATTAAGTTGGTTTTCATGTTTTATAAAATATCTTTTTATTATTAAAAAAATCCTGCGAGAGAAAGACGGGAGATGAGATGTGATCTTCACGTGAAGATCACGGAAGAACGTTAAAAGACCCGCGAGGTCTCACGGGGACCTTAAACATGAGACTTTGTGACAAGAGATTGCAAGTAGATATTGCTGCAGACCGATTCTTGCAAGACACGCCCTACTTACAACCAATATCAAATAAACCACGGGCAGCAAAACAGTCAGTTGTGTAAAGGCTGCACACACAGATCCAGGGCTCTCAGTGCATATAAAGTGTAAGGACAATACGTTATACTGTAAATGAAACGTCGACAAATAAGCGAAGAAGTAAGCAGTGCGGAGAAAACTGACGCAAAAGTGTTGGGGAGAAAAAAGAGCAAAAAAGAAAAAGAATAATCTAGGTGCAAATTCAGAAAATAAGGAAAGTAATTATCAGCCCGGAACAAGTGGAATTGAAAAAAGCACGTCCAATAGGGCTCAGAATTAAAAGACAGAGATTAAAAGACAAAATAGAACTTCATAAAGACGTTCACAAACGTTGGCGCTATACACATGCAGAGCAGGTTAGAGATTATGAAAGCAGTGGAATTCAAAAGGCTCAAAAAAAAGGCGCGATACACATGTGGAGAAAGTTAAAGAATATAATGTCCGAGAGGTGATCTATTGGATTTAGGTCTGCCGAGCGTGGGGGCCAGTCAATGGTATCTATTCCTTCATCCTCCAGGAACTGCCTGCATACTCTCGCCACATGAGGCCGGGCATTGTCATGCACCAGGAGGAACCCATGGCTCATCCTGGAGAAGTTGGACTACCTGTACAACCTCTGTAGGGTCCATGTATCGCCTCATGCTACCAGTAGTGACACTAACCGTAGCCAAATGCAAAACTAGTGAAAAAACAGTCAGAAAAGATGAGGAGGGAAAAATGTCAGTGACCTGCACCTGTTAATCCATTCCTGTTTTCGGGGTTGTGTCATTATTGCCCCTCTAGTGCACTTGTTGTTAATTTCATTAACACCAAAGCAGCTGAAACTGATTAACAACCCCCTCTGCTACGTAACTGACCAGATCAAAATCCCAGAAGTTTCATTGACTTGATGCTATACTCTGATTAAAAAGTGTTTCTTTAATTTTTTTAAGCAGTATATTATTATTTTATAAAAACAAAATACCCCAGAGTTTTAAAAACACTTTAGCTGATTTCACTGAAATTTGGTGATGTTATAAAAAAGAAAACTAGCAAACCCGTGTTTTTGTACTTGTCGGTATTTGTTAGTAATAATGTTGTAGAGATTGGGCTATTCTTAGACACTGTGTCATTTTTCCATTTTAGCACATAGAAATACCTGTAGTACTTTCAGTTCATGCAAATGAGCACGCCAGCATAACAGAGCCCTGACCAGGCTGAGGCTATAACTGTGCACAGAAATGGGTCTGCCACTTGAATCAAATGAACCCGCTACCAGAACAGAAGTGGAAAAAAGAAAGTTTGTCAAAGTTCAATAAAAGATATGCTCAGGAAGGTGTGTTTAAGGGTATAAGCTGTACTCCCTATTCTGTCAGCTTCTTCTTACTCCTCGTGAGGTGATATAAAATACATACATATTCAAAGGTGGGTTGGAGTTGTCCCTAGTGGAGTGTTGAATACACTTATATACATATACTTAGAACAACTTTAGAGCAGCTGGAATTATTAGGTGTTTAGAATAAAAAAAAAGTAGTAATCCGGTGGTACAGAGATGCAGGTGCATCTCTGCTTCATACAGTATGCTTCTTAGTGGTAGCTGTTTATTTTCAACTTTTTTCCACTGATACTCAATTGGACTGTGATCTGGTGAGATATGTTGTCTTGATGAGGCAACTGCATTGAGGTAAACTGATTATCAAGTTCCTGTAAGCAGTTTGCTGATGGGTACATTGAGGCCTTGAGAAATACTTTTGAATTCAAACAGGAGTTTAACATGTATAGGACACTAAATTCATTTTAAACTTTAAGCCAAATTGCAGTGAACTTTACTGCTGAGGTTCATCAACAGCACCATTCTAAAATTCATTTCAGTTGCAACAAATCAAAAAGTAACAGCTGCTGCCCTCTTGAGTCTGCCCTCTTGAGTCGGATTAATTTAAACCTCTCTCCTTGCTATATTTTAACCCACTTAATACCACTCTTTTATAACTACAGATTGTATTAGAAGACTCCTTAAAATATTGAAAACAATTGGCCATTACATACTTATGGTATTGTATGGAAAGTTATGAGAATGCTCATCTAAAATTGTTTAATAGTTAAATCACATTTGTGATATATTTGTATATTAATACAGTATTTGTGTATAAACTACAAGTAATATTTATTAATAATGAAGTTTAATGTCAGTCTTTGTTAGTATCAATAAAATGCTTACAAGGTCATAGAAACAGTGTTTTTGTTTCTCAAGTTATTTCACAAGTTTAGTTTCTAGTTCTGTTATTATTTAAACTGTTACCTCTACTGTTCAATAGTTGGTGTCTATCATAAGATAGTAATAATAGTAATAAAAGTGTTTGCTTGTTCATTAGTACTATCTTGTTAAACAAAGAAAATCTCAATAATAAGGTTGTATTCCATGTTAAACATGCAGCTGCAGTTCTCATTTGTAATAGGACTAATTACAATTGACTGTCTCATTAGACAGTCCTATACCTATCTTCATCTGGTATATCTGGATGCAAATGCAGTTTTCATGTTAAAAAGTAAATTAATTTGTCAGGACAATGAAGCTTAATGTAAATATTATTTAAAGTTCTAATTATATAGTAACATGGCCTCTATTTTAGGTAACTTATCAGATTAATTTAAAAGTTGTGATGCACAATCCCCTGTAGTTTGGACTAATTATCACAACATCAATGACAAGCCCTTGGAACCAGACTAAGCACAAGTTCAGCCATACTCCAGCATTGTTCTTCTCTGCAACTAAGCTCAGAACTACAGATGATCTTTAAAAAGCTATTTGCCCTTGGTGTTTTCACCACATCTATGTCTATATATTAGATATCCCTTCAAAGGAATTTATAAGAAACTGGGATTTATCATAATTTGGAATTTAATACCTATGTGTCTGTTGTAGGCACATCATTGTGGTCAGCAGCAAGTTAACTGGCTGTAACCTGTTTGTTATTCTTAAATTTTGACTGTCTCACTAAGTTCCTATTTCCATTTCCATCTACAGAACCGTTGCTATCTTGATGTTTTTTTTTGGGTGTTGGCCTTCTTGATATAATTATGTTATGATGTTTGTTAGAAATGCAAGTTCGAATTTCATTGTATTTGTGCATGTGACATTACTACAACAAGTATTAATAGTAGTACATTTAATATATTTTCTTACTTTAAAGCCCATTTCCTCTCTGAATTCTCACACAGTTATAGGTATTGTCACACTTGGGTTACACAATTGCACAGATTCATTCAGGGTTTTCAAGAAACATAAACTTTATTCGTAGACAGCATAATAAGGCATAAAGCAGAGGATGTCTAGGGAGAAGTGAGAGAAGGCAATAAGCAAAAAGGACAGCTGCTGTACAGCTTTTTAATTATACGAAGCGCTGCTTGAGAAGCATATCACGTGACACAGCAGCAGCCCAGCATCTAACGGAGCAAAGAGGAGGTAAACTGTATTTGTTCTCATTGTATCAGTGTTTAAGAGGGGGTTTCGGAGGAGTGACCGTGTCTTCTAGGGGTGCGTTCAGCTCCCCTCTTCACAATATCTGCTTATTAACTTTAAATAATGTTATTAACATATATTATTCACTTGGAAAAGCAACTGTACCTAAAAGAACAAAACATTGACCACTCATTCGGAAGGTGGGTGGAAAATCTGAGTAACCTGGAAAAAATTATGCAGACACAAGGAGGATGTGCAAACTGCAAATAGACAACAGAGGGCTGTGGGTTTTTAACTCGGCATGCTTAATCCGTGAAACAGCACTTCTAACTACTGAACTACTTTGTCACTCTGAAATGCATGTAGTACAGTTCATATAAATACAGTTAAGAACACTTCCTGTGCTGGTGTGAAGTGTGAGAATAGCATGCTTTTTCCCTTCAACATTTGTACCATTTCACAGTGGAAACAGATTTATATCAATATATATTTAGTCATGGATGCCAGAAAAAGCAAGTACCTGTCAAATAATTGGACAGTGGAATGTTGTTAATTATTGCAAAGACTAATCACCCTATTTTGAAGCTAATGACCATTAGGAGCAAAATTTTCCATTCAGGCAATATTTCCCCTGCCTTTGATCCCTAGAGCTGATTTAATTGTCACTGATTTCATTTGAATTTAATTATAGACTAGCATCTGCTGGGACAGACGCCTCCCTGCTGAAAGTGTTTATATGTTAGCTGTTTTATCACACCACATGGAGCTGAGGTTTGTAAACAACTGGTGGTGTGTCTCTTATGGTCTTGCAGGTAAATACTTCCAAATCCAGGTGTGCTGTACTGTATTGGAAATCTGCCAAGGCATATTTGATTTTTAAATTCAAAAGAGTGAGGAATAGCAGAAAATGAACAGTGACTCAATTAAAACAAAGTGTTCCTTTGGTTTGGTTATACTTTACAAGGTTTATAAGGTTTCAGCCTGAACCTTTCAGTGAAAAAGTTTAAATTCTGCCAGCTTTGCTTCAATTCTGGATGCTAGGGCTGTAACCATACAGAACTTGGTCAGTTCCATGTACATGGTGTAAATGGAGTAGGCTTCTGCACATTGTGAAATAAAATTTGGATTAAACAGGTTTAGAAAGCAGGTTGAATGGATCTGTGATGTTAGGAATATATTAAAAAAAAATAGGTGTGAAATTGTCTTTCAGCTAGAGATGCAATATGTAGAAGTTCACTTGTTTTATCCAAAGGGATTCCATGTAGAGGTTAATAGAGCTAAACCAGTTACTCTTTATTGTATATACAGTACTTCCTTTCCTGGTGAGTTGTATAGAAACTATTTACAATAATGCTAATGGCCAAGCTGTCTATACCCATCCATGCAATTTTAAGATAATCAACAGGAGGGCATTTTGCTTTGAATAAACTCGGCAAGCTCAATATATGTTTAAAACTGTTCTGTAGTTAAGCATTCTGGCTTTCAGTGGTGCTTTCTGAAAATTCACTTTCTCTCTCAATAGCTCTTCAATCATCTCTAATTATGATGAGGTGAAATGGCTACAAATTACACCTTGTTTACCAGAGTTTCTAGTTATTATTTACCATTTGCTCCTGAAGTTTTTCAATGGAAATCCTTTTGTTAATACATCTTTTCTAGAGTAGGGCTGTCATGGACTGGTGTTTATTTCTAATTTTTGGAAGTTTTTTTTGTCTCTAAAATTTATTATGTTTTATTTTGGGGGTTTTATAGGTCAAGTAATCTGGTCATCATCTTCATCTTTCAAATTACATACTTTTCTAATGGAGTCAAAAATTAAGTATGTTCTTCTGCATTGCCGTCTTGTTTTTGTTGTGGGCACTGTTATTTTGAACACCTGTAGTTAGGGCCACATTCGCAGGTTGCTAGTAGATGTCTCCTGGATGGTGCATGAATGACATCATCAGCATGATAAATTATAAGTTTGTCCAAGTTTGTGGGTACAACCTAATTCCTTGGATTTTTTTGAGCATTTAAAAGAATCTCTGGTTTTGAAATCTTCTCCGCATCATGACTAAGATTTATGTCTGTCTTGGCTTCAGATGTCTTAGAACACCTCAGTTTTTCCAGTTTTTCTTCAAATTTAATTAGTTGAAATGCAATGAATGGCCTAAAATGGGGAAAAAGTAAGCAGTACATTTAAAGTTTAGGTTAGCAATAACTGATAAAAAGGAAATTTCAGAATTTTACAATTGGACCCTTTTCAGGGAACAACTAATAGGTTATAATCTGCAGTAAATTAAGCCTTGCAAGTTGAAGCAAACAGTTTCCAGAGGTGTCCCTACATCTGTTGATAACTTAATAACCCTCTGTCTGTCTTAAAGCAGAGTTGGAACAGACTGTGTTACTACATTCACTGAAGAAGTACTTGGACAATATTACACTGTAGAAAGTTGTAAATTCCAATGATAATAGCAAGAAAATGGCAATTAACAAATGAAGTGATACAGGAGCATTTTACCCTTAGAAGTGTAGGCCTTTCATTTAGAGAAGTTGTAAAAAAAACAAAGTGTTAGTGAGTACAGTGGTGTTGTACACAATCCAAAGGCAATTGGAAACTGGAAGAAACTCTGATGGATAAAGATCTGGCAGTCAGATCACAACCCAATCAGAAGCCAATTTTCTGAGAGTCATCAGCTTGCATGATAGGTGCCTCACAGCACAACAGCTTCAAGCACAGCTTAACAGTGCTCGATAAAAGCAAGTCTCAGTTTCTACTGTGAAGAGATTTTCTGCCGCAGGTTTGACAGGGCAATTAGCAGGAAGAAAGCCATTCCTTAAATGACAAAATAAGGCCTTAAAATACTGGCTGTGGGCTACTGCAAACAAAAAGAAAGTCCAGTGAATCAAAATTTGAAGTATTCGGTTCATCACGCAGGGTGTTTTTTGCGCTGTCAAGTTGGTGAAAGGTTGGTTCCTCAGTGTGTAATACCAAATGTCAAACATGAAGGAGGAAGTGTGATGGTCTGGGGTTCTTTTGCTGGGGGCAGAGCTGGTGACTTACACAGAGTGACTGTCATTCTGAATCAAAAGGGTTACCATAGTTTGGCTGTTTTATCACCAAATGGTCACTACTTTGATGAATCAACATTTTGTACACTTAATGATTCCTTGAACTATTTTTTACTTTCTCATATACAAAGTATAGGGAAAGTATTGTAATTGTCCAGAGATTCAAGATTTAAATTATCCCTGACTTTCTCGTATCCGAAGTATAGGGAAAGTATTGGAATACTCCAAAAAATCCATTTCAAGATTTTGGTGAATCTCGAGGTCTTAGACCCTCCCTGAGTCCGAAAATACAATTTTTGGAATTATGTCTGTGTATCTGTATAACTTGAGTGTGCTTTCACTTACATCAATAAAATTTTGCATACAAGTATTTAGGTACAAAATGTAGATTTCTGTCAACTTTTGGGCTATTTCCATTAACCAGAAGTGGAACTTTGTCTGATCTATTCAACTTTACTTTTATAATTGTTCAGTGTATTATTAATTTGATTCGATTTGTTGTTGATGGATCTTTAATGTACATAATATTAAAATATAATCATTTTCTTGCTATTTACTCCTCAAATTTCCATCCCCATATCTGAGTATACGAGAAAGTCTAGGAGAGACCACTCTCGATTTTTTGTATTTGCCATTGTTTGTTTGTTTGTTTTATGCCTTGATTTCATGAAACATTAAGAAGATAAACTGCGTACATTTCCATAAAAACTGAAAAAACTAAGGTGTTCTAAAACTTTTGACCGGTGGTGTACATTCCTTTAAAAGCTCGTAAGTACATTTAATTAACTGAGTTTCTAAAAAAATCTCTCGTCCTGAAAAAGTTCCTGTGGTAGGAATGCACCTAATGGCATTGGGGATATTTTGCTTCATTGAGAACTATCCCCCACTGTTCTTCTATTATCTTTATACTTTCAGGATACAATACTTAAGGGCTCCCTCCATATACAAGTGCATAGTGACCCTTTTTGGTGCTTATCTATTTATTGACATAATCTCTTATTTCCCATACAGTATGTTTAGAGCAATATATAGCCAGACTCGTTACCTGTGCATGGTTTGTAAATACCTGGTTACTGATTCCTCACTAAGTCACTCTCCACAATGATGTAACCTTCACAGTCAGGCTCATACATATGCCATTTGAAACCATGGCAGTTTTGTTTGTTACCATGAGGTGCTGCTTTACTGCATTACCCACTCTTTGCAGATTTCCAAAAAGCACCAGATGGTAAATTGCTTACTTTGAGAACTCAGTATGATAACATGCAAGGCTTACAATCTTTTTTAAATCCTACCATTGTTCTTTTAAGAGGTTGATTTGTTTTCCCATTTATATGAAGTAAGTTATTGTCACCACTTAAAATTTTTTTGAATTGTGTTATTTCACCAATATGATTGCTTTATTTCACTAATGTATTGCTTGCTTATGACCCTTTGCACTGCATGTGTGTTTGTCTGTTTTACAAAAAACCTGAACATGATTCAGTGAAAATAATTGCAGCCAGTGCAGAAATTTATTTTAAACTTTCATGTATACATTCCAAAACATGCATTAAACAAATTATGTTCATAAAGCATATATAAACTATCAATTTACCTTTATCAGTTTCAAATAGTATTTTAAAATGGGGCCAGGTTTAATTTTAATTTGGTCACAGTCTGTGCGATTGCAAAGGTGCATAAGCACAAATGACTGCAAACATGGGCTTTTACACTTTTTTTTAATGTTTACAGAGAGCAAAACTTCCTTGCATACATATAACAGGTACAATCATGCATACATGTTCTTTACAATGGTAACATGTAAAGAAATATAGTAGTTTCAACATGTAAGTAAAAGTAAGGTGTGTGTATCTTAAAGTCAGGGTATTAAAATACAAATTTCATATTCATTGAATGATGGCGGTAGGTTGGCACCCTGCCCAGGATTGGTTTCTGCCTTGTGCCCTGTGTTGGCTGGGATTGGCTCCAGCAGACCCCCGTGACCCTGTGTTCGGATTCAGCGAGTTGGAAAATGGATGGATGGATGGATTGAATGATGCACTGTGTTGTGATTGTGTACAATATGTAATGCAACATGTTCTTGTACATATTCAGTATGTAGTATAACCTCACAATTTATTCTCTGATTTTGCTGTTTTTGAAGGTACAAAATGCCATTCTTCACTTATTTTGTACTCCTTTTTATGATGTGATTATTTGTCACCATTTTATTATCATTTTTGGTTGTCACTTCGTATTTTGTCTTTTGCCTCCCTTTTGTATATTATCATTGCCTCCATTTTGTATATTATCCATTTTATATACTATAGTTTTTCATGATGGCCAGGATCTGGGGACTGTGCTTTGAAATTAGCTAATAATAAAATCTATTTATTGAGTTTGGACATTTGTGTGATATTTTTTACTTTGATTTTTGGTGTTTTTTGGGCATGGTGATTTGGTGCATTTGACTTTTTGGCTTTTGACCACTGCCTGTTTGCTGACTATGATTTTTCTCTCTCATTTCTTGGTCTTAATTTCATCCTTGCTCTAATGTCCTGCAAACTTCCAAATCAGGCAGTACATACGCCTTTTAAAAGATAATGACTATGGTTAAAGAGTGTTATGTTTTGTGTTCTTATGTATTTTTTCCCTTGCTTAATTAATGAATTATATTTTATCTTAATTATTCATATTTTTAAAAGTTTTTGGAGTCAGAGAACCAATTTACTTTTCTGATTAAAAAAATTATTTTCTAATATTTATTGTGTCTTTTTTCTGGTGCCTCTGTCATTTTGTGGATCCCATTGCTGGCACATTATTCCTGTTTGCAAGGGCCGTGGTCGCAGAGGCCACAACATCTGACTTCATTAAGGCAACAGTTCCAAAAAGTTGGTGGCCATGTTTCATCCAAATTTGCAGATGATTCAAAGAACTCTTAGCATATTATTTTTGTTGGACTTTTTGGTATATTTGACTTTTTTTGTTTTTACTTATCTTTGATTTTCAGTTTCATTTGAGGATAGGATTGTCTCTCAGTATTAATTCTTTTTCTGGTGTTTTGACACCTTTTTTCCGTGTCATCTTCATTATTCAGAAATTTTGTATATTTTTCACGGCAAACATAATAAAGACATTATTTGGGGAGTGCACAAACAAATATGTAAAGCTGTTAAATCAGTGCAAAACAGGCTAGTGATGTAATGGCTCCTTCCAACAAATCATTCACTGCATTCTATTGTTTACTTAGCTATACCTAATAGGACTAATTTTGCTGGTTGCTCCACATGTGCAAAATCAGAACCATTGAGAAAATAAGGAAGGGGTAGTAAAATGACAAACGCAAAACAAAGCGTAAATAGCACAATAGTAAGACACTGAAGAAAAATTAACAATGCAAACAGAACAAAAACAGAGATGTAACAGTGTTGCATTCATAGAATCCAAACTGTGTGACAATAAATGTGCTGTGTAAATTGTAATTTAAAATCTTTGGCATATCCTTTAAGTCATCTGCTTTGTGCATGGCAAAAGTAATTTTTCCAACCACGTTCACAGGCAGATTATTTCACTTTTTATTGACTATATCACAATTCTAAATGTATGGTTTACTAGCAAAATACCCGCGCTTTGCAGCGGCGAAGTACTGCCTTAAAATTTTTATTAAGAAGAAAATTAAACCTTTTTAAACTGAGGGAAAATATACCAATAATAATTTGTTAAGGATCTCTTTGTATACCACATTGTCAGTTTGGCCCTCCGGCTGTAATATGACCAAGCTGTGCGCTGAGCTTACTCTTGAGCATGCAACGTACAGTTGGCCATGTGAAAAGTAATCTTGTCTCAAATCTCACAGATTGGATTGCTGCTGTCACAATCGGTTTGAGTTTCATGGTTTGTTTCAATTACGACAGAATTTACAGTACTTGTGTTGAAGTGACATTCAGCATTTGTCAAGCGTTGTAAGCACACAACCGGTTTCATCGATAACTTCACATACAGCTTTTGAGAGTTTAAACATTCATAAACATCATAGTGTCCCCTACTGAAATCATCGCCTGTGAATCTAAGATGTTTAAGAGGCATTGGCGGTTGTCGAAATAAAATATTTGGCCATTTCGGTACACTTGAAAGCGACAACCGAACAATTCAGTGGCAGCCATCAACTCGCATGCAGAACCATAGTTGAAGGGCTTAAGCATTTCACACTTATAGTGCTCCTGTGTAGTATAATTATCTCCTGTACCGTCATCAGTCCACACCTTGAACCTGTCCCAGTCATTCAGTACATAAGACACAATGTTCCTCCGGATATCAAGAGTGAGCCTGATATGGCCGTGCAATATGTAACAAAGAGAATGGAAAAGGTAGGTGCCATTTCCGGGCATGGAAACCACTCGGTAAGTGACAGTTCTTTGATCGATGGTGATCACCTCGATAGACATGTTAATGGGGGCACGGTTGGAACGATAAAGGAAATGGGTACATGAACAATGTAAAGTAAGTCTAAAATACCTATACAATAACTATAATCGTAATAAATGAACAATAAAACAGCGGAGAAGCCATGGATTAAATAAAAAGGCTGTAGTTATCAGCAGGGAGACGTGAATCCCGTGGCGAAGCAAGGAAGGGAATGTAGAGACCGGAGCGACAGACGGCCTTATATAGGCAGGCAGCCAACAATGTGGGAGGCGTTGGGATGGGGGACCCAACGCCGCCTCACAAGGTGACCGAGCTGCAGGCTATGGACGTATATATGTACGTAAGTAGGATTCAGTTAGCGTTGGGAACCCGCGTACCAAATTTCTTGAAGATGGGCCCATAAGTAACAAAGACCGTTGGAAAGTTCAATATGGCAGCTGACAGTGGCGTCATACCACCAAAATAAGTGTGTACATTGGTTTTGGTTAGTGCAGGGAAGCTGCCTACCAAATTTCGTGACGATGGGGCCATAAATAAGAAAGTTCAACATGGCAGACATTGTCGACCATTATGACCATCACGCATAGAATTTCGAAATTTGAAACCTGCTTAACTTTTGTAAGTAAGCTGTAAGGAATGAGCCTGCCAAATTTCAGCCTTCTACCTACACGGGAAGATGGAGAATTAGTGACGTTGGAAAGTTCAATATGGCGGCCGACAGTGGCGTCATACCACCGAAATAAGTACGTACATCGGTTTCGGTTAGTGCAGGGAAGCCGCCTACCAAATTTCGTGAAGATGGGGTCAGCCTTCTACCTACATGGGAAGTTGGAGAATTAGTGACATTGGAAAGTTCAATATGGCGGCCGACAGTGGCATCATACCACCGAAATAAGTACGTACATCGGGTTTGGTTAGCGCAGGGAAGCCGCCTACCAAATTTCGTGAAGATGGGGCCATAAATAAGAAAGTTCAACATGGCGGACGTTGTCGACCGTTATGACCGTTACGTGTAGAATTTCGAAATGAAACCTGTTTAACTTTTGTCAGTAAGCTGTAAGGAATGAACCTGCCAAATTTCAGCCTTCTACCTTCACGGGAAGTTGGAGAATTAGTGAGTGAGTGAGTGAGTGAGTGAGTCAGTCAGTCAGTCAGTGAGGGCTTTGCCTTTTATTAGTATAGATTAGTATAAAATCTGTGGAGGAGTTATTAAGTGAGTTTTATAGAATTCACCCTAAGTTTATGTATACTTCTGACTTCAACTCTTTGTTAGAGGAGGATGACTTGGGACCAAATAAAACTTACATGCAGGCCAACATTTGATGATCCTAGATGCAGAATAATTGTTATATATGATAGTTGCTATTTTCATTTTAGAGTTGGTGTGTTAGACACAAAGTGGTGGCAGTCACTGCTGGCACCACATAAATCCACTTTCTTATTTCCAGTGTTACACTAAGTCGGTCATTTTATGTATATTAGCATGTTTTCTCAATGTTTGCATGTGTTTTACTCCAGGTATTCTGGTTTTCTTCAGACATCCCAAAAGTTTATTTGGGACATTAAATTATGTGCGAACAGGTGGACTTTGAACTGGCATCTGACCTGGATTAAAGTCCTGTTTTCCCCCACTGAGGCCATTAAAGATTCTGAACCCCCACAACCTTTAACTTAATTAAGTGGGTTTGAGAACATTGTTTCTCTCACTCTTACCTATAATCTTTGTTTCTCCCTCTAACAGAACATGTTTCTGCTGTGTAAGAGAAAGTGTGAGATTCCAGGTTTCAGATGAGCAATGTGAACATGTCCTATGTTAGATTGGTGTATGGTTGTTTCCCACCATGTGCCTAGTACTGCTGATATTGTGAACAGGTTGTTTACATTATGAACAAGATTGACAATCTTGGGATAACAATAATTGTCTATTATAATTAGCACAGTTAGACAAGATGCTTTTTTGGTGGTTTTATCAATTTCAAAGAAATTGACCTATGTAATTAGATGTGCCTTCATCTGAAAACCATATACAAGCACAACCCTTTTCCAGTGATGACGGTGTTGGTGAGTAAACTGAATTTGCTGCAAATGATACAGAGATGCATTTAAGAAGAAGCAAAAACATTTATGTGCAAACTGTGACAATTACGAAATTACGCAAGTATAACCATCATCTTCGCATATATGTATAAACAGGCACAATTCGTGTTTGTTAAAGCATGTGGGAGCCCTTAACTGGGTCCTATATAATGTTTTGCAAACATAAAGAAATTGACTCAAAACTGAACTACATTTCTAAAAAAACAAAAAAAAAACTTTTGTTTAACTCGAATAAAGATAAAATTTCTTCATGAAAGTGTGCATATTCTTAATGAAAGTACAGTGTTTTTTTCTAAACAGTATTATCCATAATTTAACACTTGAAGTCAGAAGATATAGACTGAAACATCAGTTGAGAAACTGAAGCAAATATTAATTGAATTAAAAGCTGTAGACAATCCACTGGAGCTAGTGTTTAACCTAAAGCTGTCAACTGCAGAAACCATGACCCAGTTTACACACATGAAACTGTACCTACATTTTTTTTATTTTTTATCATTCTTCTTGCCAAATTCTGAAAATGAGATCCTCTAAAAGAGAATTTCCAATTTGAGATAACATAGAACATTGGTTTATAGAGGATAGATTGGGATTTTTCCAGCTGCATGCAAGTAGTGCAGTGTAAAACAGGGATCTGCAAAGTCGGTCTTAAGAGATCTGTAGTGTCTATGTTTGTTACAACCCTGTTTCTTAAGTAGAAAGCAATCCTTACCAATAACAGATATTATTATTATTATTTTATGTATAGTGTTTCCATTCTGCCATTTTAGGTCATTCTTATGTTATAGAATTTTTCATTTCCATGGATATCATACAAATAATTTGTAGCCTGAAGCATATGACTAATTTTTAGTCCTTTACCTTTTTTCCACTTCAGTTTCCTTCCAGATATTTTATCAAACCAGATAGTTCATGATGAATACACATAGGTGTAAAACGGAAACATGATGGAGAAATGCTGGTTCTTTTGTGTTATTCTTCTTACTGCTAATAAGGAGCAATTAAAAACATAAATGCAGCTGTTTAGGACTAAAATAAGCAGTTAACAAGTGGGACAACTGAAATGAAACATAAAAATTGTACTTGAGCAATTTGTACTTTAATAGCAATAACTGATTTCTCATTTGGAACAAAAAAAAAAAGCATGCAGCCTCATCTGCCCTCCATGAGCAACTCTATAAGACCCCGGTATAGAAAATTACTGCTACTCTTATCATAGCAGACGATATTAAATCAATATTAATATTAATTTATTTATTTATTGCTTGATTGGCTGTATTATTTCTATGTGAGTCTCTGTCCTTGTTTCTGCTACTGTAAGCTACTGCATTTTCCAATGGGATTAATACAATTTATCTATTCTAATTTCCAAAACATGATATAGCTGTACAGGCACTTTAAGTTATTGGTGATAATATAGATTGCTCTCTGTGAACATTCTGGACAACTTTTGATGAGATATTTTGTATGTGTAGGATGAAGAATTTTTTAATTGAAATACAGCATGTTTAGTGCGTATTGAACAGTGTTTTATGAATGGACAATTTCAATTCCTTTACTGAAATTTTAATTGAGAGATACTTTTCCCAACATTCCACCAGTAAGTTCCTTGAAAATTTTTGATTTATGCTCAAGATGCTGTGTGAATCTTCATTCACATTAGCCAGTATTACCTCAGGGATAGAGATAGATTTATTTTATTAAACAAGTACTGAAACATCAGATTACTATAACACTTTCAAATTTGCGTAATGCAGTTCTGCATTATAGGGGAATGGAGCATATTCCAGCTGTATCAGATGCAAGGATTAAACAATCCCTAGGCATAGTGCCAGTCCGTCATAGAGAAAACTAATTAAGAATTTAGAGTTCAAAACCTTTAAGTGTACATACAACTCCACCTGTTTTGCATGTGTGTGTTTTTACACTGTCGTTAGGATTATAAATGGAAGAAATTTGTTTAATCTGGGTTAAAACAGTACATCTTCTTGCGGTAAACATATTTCCGCTAGTTTTTATTTTAATACATCCATTCATCCATCCATCCATCCATATAGTGCTTATTTTTTCTGTTTCTGCTGTATTTGGACTTAAGTACACTTAATGACTGACAAATACATGAGAATGTTTTTACTTAATTTCATTAACTTACAGAACTCCTGAATTCCCATCATATTTCACCATTAGATGCCACATAATACTAACAAAACACAAGCATTTAAGGTGCTTCTTGTAAATTACACTTCAGCTTGCCATTTTTGATGTAAGCTTATAGTAACAGGCTAATTTGAGTGGTCTGCTTTGAAAAATTAGAAGCATTAGAAGAAGGCTTTTGAAATCTTGATTTGTTCTTGTGACAACTGAGAGGCTTAGTGGTTTAAGAACATGTGCAGGCTGTTCTGATCTTATTGCATGATAATACACCTCTGCTCTAGAAGGGATGACCCAGAGCAACAACTGGCTTTAGAACTTCCTTTGACATATGTTTTTTTTTGGCTGTAGCACACAAGGAATTCTTTCTTCATGTGCCTAAGTTACTGTGACCTTGTTTTTTGGCAACACTTCATAACATGATTATGTATTTTGTCTGAAATATCTGGGAAAATGAAAACTTATTCTACATCAGAATTGAACCAATGAAAGGATTTCACTTGATTTTACTAAGTACTTCATTATTGTTATTATGTTATTAACATTTTCATTTTAATTATTTGAACTGTTCTGTACCTTCAGGGTGAGGTTATGTAACAGAGTAATTGTTTATGCACTTAAAGTCAAATACTACTGTATACAATGCAATGTTGTCAAATGTAATTATACATAAAGATTTATGTGAGCAGTAAGTATTCAGTTTACTGTAATGGCCCAATAACTATTCTGTCTTGATTTTTATTATTAAAAGTGCTATATTGTCAGGTTCGGGAGCACGTCCTGTCATTAGTCAATGGCTGCATCTAATGTGGTTCCTGATTCCTATTTCCTGGACTGTAAAGGCTGTGTGTATGAAGCAGCAGCCATTTAGCCTTTGAGCTTTAATTTGTAAAAGTAATTACTAAACTGGAAAAAAATATTACAGATGGTATGACAGGCCTGGCCTCACAAAATGTTTTGGTTTTAAGTTTTGTTTACTTAAGTATTTTTGCTCTGTTGTTCATTGCAATGGCTTTTTAGATCAATAATGATTCTGTTTTCCGTACTTTAGTCCCCACAGTAGTATAATACTCTGCTGTCCAGTGCTGCAAGCAGAAAACACCAATTTTTAAACTGATTTTCTGTTCATTTACTATAGGGAGAGAATTAACTCGTTAGAAAGTATCCAAATGAATCCGCTCTCAAAAGGCATTTGTTTATAAAATGAAGATTATTTGCTTCTCTCTGTCCAGATTTTGCTTTTTTCAGTTCATTTTGTAGTATACCAAATAATATTTTATATTTGGCTGAATAATTAAACCACTTCCCAGTGAAATACTTTAGGCATAATGCCTGGCCACCACAAAATTGTGAAAACATTTTAATATCTTTCTGGTAGATAAAGTTACTTAGATCTCAGACATTTCATTGTCTTTTGCAGTATATTGCTTTTCTTTACCATTTTTACTTCTTGCCCCCAGCTGTTATAAAATTGAGCTACCATTAGAAGCATCGTAGTTGTGAGGTTTCCTAAAATAAGAAGGGGGAAGGCCAGAGTCCTAACCAATCTGACCCGCAGAGGCTCATCTGAACACAGGCAGGCCATCAATACTACCTAGTGGATTTGTTTTTAGCAAGCCCAAATTATGGGAAGATGGCAAAACAACTACAAATTTCATTAAAAAATAACAGAGATCTACACAAGAGTGAATAGAAACCATTGTATTAAAAGGGCAAATAATGAATAAGTGATTTATTAACAAAAAAATGAAAAAAAGAAAGTTAAAAAGTTCAAAAAGTGGCAAAAATGAATAGCCTGAAATGCAGTCCTGAATAAATAAGTCCAAATTAACAGCCAAGAAATTAAAATACTTAAAATAGAAGCAAGAAGTTGTGAAAAAATACACAATCCAAGAAGAAATAGGCAATACTTACAGAAAACTCCAACAAACTAATCACCTCCTACTCCTGAGCCTTCTCAGTTCAGTTAAATAGCCAGAGGGAGGGCTCAGGAATGGTGACACAAGAGTACAGTACATAATTAACCAATAATAAACAAAATTAATGGAAATAACAAAATATGAAAAATAATGATACAAACGCACCAATAAAATACAAAAACAACTTTAAAATACAGTTTACGATGCACATAAATTCACCCTAATACATAACATAGCCCATTATTTAATGCATATTGAATGCAAATATGAATTTGCATAATAGTAATAAAACTTAAAATACTGCCCTAATACCAGAAAATAAAAAAATAATAATTAATCTTGGTGTGTCCATGAAATGAAAGCATGCTATTATTTTAAACAGTAGGAATATACAATATGTCTGTAAAACAGACATTTCCATCAAAATAAAATAAGCCAGATAAATGTCTTTTAAAAAATTAATTTATAGTTACTTAACTTAAAAAAAGATTTCTTTTACCTTCACTTAAGGTCAAAAACACATTCTGGTTGAGTTCAAAATGATTTTGCGACCAGTAGACGTTAGATATTCCTGGGGTCACACATATATTATAAGAGATTGAGCCATTCACTGAACATTAATATTCATCAATCAGTAAATCTCCTCATATGTATAGGGAATATACAGACTTTACACAGAATCAAACTGGACCCAAGACCTCGAAGGCTGCAGCATACCACTGCTGTTCCATCCACATGTGTAATCGCTTGTTTCAAATCTGTTTATTTAGTTCCCTCAAATGACCTACTTTCCCAACATGAAATAATTCTGCTGTCATCTATTGTCATGCTCCTTACTCTAAGCCTCTAATCATAAACATGTCTCAGTACATAGTAAGAATAATTTCAGAGCTGCCTTGATGTAAACAAAACTCAAAGGTTTCACTTTATTTTTAGCTTTAATTAAACAGTTGTCATTAGCGGTTTTCTGACTCTGATATCATGATTATATACACTCTATGTGGTATCCAGGATTTTTTTATTTTATCTTACATTATATAGATTTGGCCTCACTTTATTTCTTTTCAGACAAAACAAATATAGTATTGGTTCTTAACTGATGATTTCTATAGATAGATAGACAGATAGAAATTCACATACTCCAGCAGCCTATATTGAGATACTGTCAGTACTAACATAAAAATAATTTCATTACAAAAAATATATTCTCTACAGTATATTTTAACAATGAGCCTATTAAAACTATGAACATTTCTTCACCACAAGTGCACTCAGGAATACATAGTAACATCAGTGGCGACGATGTGGTTTTTGTGTTTACATTTCAAGTCAAATTTCAGACAAAAATTAATGCATTATTTATATTTTTCTGTTTTATTTTTTTCATTTTATTCTGAAAACAAGGGCATTTTCATTTTATTTGGGAAACTGTTTAAAATAATCTGAGCTGTAGTATTTTTAAGGCATTTAAGCAAAATAAATATGAAGATATTGGTTTTGTAGTCTTTACAAGGTGTGTGTAAGTACATAAGAGTGTGTTCATACTTATAATGAGACAGGCCAAAATATTTTTTCAAGGATTTGTTTTAGCATATCCTACTCAATCAAGGAACCTAATCCCCAGATAACCACAGATATCTGCTGTATTCAAATGGGTACCGTAGATCCCGGAATATAAGCCGACTCGGTATATAAGCCAACCCCCTTTTCTACCTACTAAATTACATGTATTTGCCGATGACCGGTATTTAAGCCGACTCCCTTCTCCAAGCAAAATTTTCTAAATTTCCTTAAAAGTGTCTCTTCAGGTATATTTATCATGTTTATCGGCGAGAATTTGAGACTGCCGGCATTTTTGATGGAAACCAGGAAGTGATTGCGGAGAAGTTTGGTAAAATGAAACCTTTGTGTTGAAACTATATACGCAAATACGGTACATCGGCGGTTGGATTTCCGGAGACTCATTATAAATTTGATTAACTTAAATACGCAATACAGTGGACTCTTGACTTACGAACTTAATTCGTTCGCGAGGGCTGGTTGTAACTCAAGTTGGTTGTAAGTCAAGACTATTTTTCCCCATAAGAAATAATGGAAATACCCATAATGCGTTCCGAACCTCCCACTGCAACACTTACTTAACCTTTTCATAATAAAAAAGGGTTGTATAATGTGCATAATTTACCAAAACACCAATAATTTTTCTAATGTACTAACCAAAAAGTTATAAAAAGTGCCTAGCCTACCAGAAGTAGGCTAAATTAAGCTAGGAGCATGGTGGCGCGCATGGTCACAGCAGCTTAGGGTTCTCCTTTTCAGTGTACTTTTTTGTTGTTTTTGTACTTTTTTTTTTGCTAGTTTGTGCACGATCAGTTCGGCGAACATCCGCTACACCCGTCAGAACCTTATAGACATCGGTGTCCAGAGCCAGACATCTGTTTTGAGTGTTTTTCATCACACGCACACCATCCCAGACAACATAGTGAGACCAGCAGGCTCTCCGTGGATTGTTGACGGGTCTAGGCGATGACGCAGACGGAGGAGAGAAAAGAAGCAGAAGTGGGGCCGCAGATCCAACGTTATGCTAAGGCTAAAGAAACAACCATACAAGCCCTATACAGAACTGTTTTTTTGCAACTTCTTTGCATCTTTTCGCACCATTTGTTTATTTGTTTATTTACTTGTTGTGTTCTACACATATGTCTGCACTGAAGGAGCTGCTTTTAATCTCATTGTACATGTGTATAGTGACAATAAAAGGCATTCTATTCTATTCTATTCTATTCTAGAAACAACAATTTCATACTGTACTCACCATTTAATTTGACATCTTTTGGCTGCAGGAAGGGAGGAGGAGGAGGAGAATGAAACGGAAGGAGCCTCCTTATGCAAATCTTTTCTTTGTAAAATTGTCGAGATGGTGGATTTCGACATGCTGTACATATTAGCGAGATCGAACAGCACTCTCATATTTCCACACAATTTCCATCTTCATTTCGATTGTGATCGCTTTCTTTACCTTCGTTACCTTCACTTCCTTCCTTAGCAATTATGTGTCTTGCTTGCATATTCTTAGTGAATTATATATATAGGTAAATCACTGCAATGACCGAAATTACATTCACAAACACATGTATCTGGGCTGCGACTGACGCTTACTAACGCTCTCGGTTGTTTGTTTACAGTCGCACAAGCGGATACACGTGATCGCATTCGGGTCGTAACGCAAGATGTTGGTCGTAAATCAAAACAATGGTATTTTATTTTAAACTTCCCGATAATTTATTATAAATTTTATTAATAAAATCAACAACTAAAACACTTTTTTGAATAAACTCTTTATTTAATTTAAAGTACCGGCATGCAAAGTTACTTCATCTGAAAGATGGCGCTGTGGTTTCATCATTAATTACTTCCGTATTCATCGGCAAAACCGGCATTGCGCTGGAAATCTTGAATCTGAAACGATACTCGTTGTATAAGCCGACCCCCAAACTCCAAGCCAAAAATCTAGGACGAAATTTTCGGCTTATATTCCGGAATCTACTGTATATTCTATTCATTACTTACCTTTCATCATGACAAGTTTAAACATTCCTTTCAGAAAAGCCATTTCCTTTGCTGTCCATAAATTTCATACTTCCTTTAAGGCAGCTGAAGTTGTACACTGTTGCATTAAACTTTTACGAGCTCCCTAGGGCCATCATTTTTTATTTGGGTTGTTGCAGTTGTGGAATGTGTGAGTGCAAACTGACGATGAAGATTTAATCAGTAGCTAGCTAGACAAGGCTAAACACCACAACCATTTTTTGAAATTTAGGAATGGAAAGCCAAAATGAATGTTTCTGAAGCTGTCAGTATGTGTTGGACAAATGATAGCTCTTAAAATACTACTCATGTCTATAAGTCTGGCTCTCAAGCTTCCATTACATCCTAAATCTAGTGATGAAATTCACATTACAACAAAATACTACAATAACACAGCATTTTAAAATAATCATATCTGCGTAATTGATTTCATTTTGTGGTTTTGCTTTGCTTGGTTGTCTGTCTGGTAATGGTGTGTCAGTGTTTAAGCAAACATAAAAAGTCCAAGAAATGGTGGAGGATCCAACAAAGTTCAAAGACTTTATTGTACTAGGTAGGTGGCTCCAGAATGTGTGCTTCTTTAAATGGAGGACTACTTAAACCCCAAGTCAGAATATGTGATTTTTAGTTATGCCGAATGTGTGAAACTTATCAATCAGTTGCTGATCTCATTGTTGAACCATGTTAATTCAAATGACTGAAAATTGCTGGCCATGTTATGTTTATTGACTTAATGCTGACCTTCCAATATAGTTTTTTGTGATAGCCCAATAACCTGCTGCCTGATGGAGATAGGACTGTACATAAGGTTAACAGATGCAGCGAGTTCTGCCGCATTCCTCAACTTTTATTTTATTTTTTCCATTCGTTTGTGTTAAAACATGAGACATCAGACAGGTGACCTTGTCTTCTTTTTGTGAGGTCCAAAGCTCCCATATTCCTTATTCTTTTTCTCTGCATTATATGCATTGTACTTCCTTATGAGAATTAATTTGTTGTTAGCTCTCATACACACAGAACCTGCCCCTATGACTAAAGACAAAATCAATTTATGGACTAGTTGGATTTACTGGACATGTCATATTATGCAACTGGTTTAATAACTGGATGCCATCAGCTTCCTCCAACTTGCTGAGATTATGTAAATGAGGTTACAAATGAAAATCACTGCAAAAATGCCTAATGTTCCATGGTGCTAAGGTGATCTTGGCATCTAGCAAGGATGGTATACTGAGCCTGATCGACTGTGTTTAAACATTAAGGAAGACTGATTCTGGAAGGATTATATTTCACAACTGGAATGTCAGTCTGTAGAAGGTGATGTGGTGGTGTGTAAAAGGCAGATAGATGGATAGCTGGATGGATACAGCCTTGTTAGTGGCATGGTCATAAAATATGTAATACTCCTGCCTGACAGCTCCAAGAATCAGGGTTTTATTCTAGCTTGGGCTTATGTGGAGTTTGCAGTTGTTTTTCAGTGTTCACATTAGATTTTTGCCATTACTCTGGTTTCTTCTTAAAGATATGTGTGACAGATTGATTGGCATCTCTAAACTGGCCCTACATAACTTATTGTGTATATGTCTTATCCAATGCAGTGGTTGCTTCTTCCTTGCTCCCGGTGTTTCCAGGAGGCACTGTTTACTTACAAATTGTAATGGACAGGAAGCTTCATTAAATGAAAAGTTGAATGAATGAATGCTTGTGTTACAGACAGTAGATATGAATGGGGTCTGAGGTGTCTTCTTTTACTATTCCATAAACTCTGAATTTTCTGTAAATCATATTTAAAGACTTATCCAGCTTCTTTTTAATACTTGTTTTATTGTAGTTTGGAATGCTGAATGAATTGTTTGTTTTTTTCATAACCAAAACTTTTGGTGCCAGACTGCTTATTCACTGCATTCTTGACCTGGCTAAGTAAATAAATACCTTTTCTGTGGTTCTGAGAACCCTTTTTTTCATTTGTTTTGTATTTTGTTTTTACTTAGCTGATGTGCCTTTTGTGTGGAGCCTGCATGCTCTCTGTATTGATCATATATTATGGGTGTTCTTTTGTAGTCAGGTCATTCAGTGGCTGAATCTAGATTTCACAGATGTGAGTTTGACTGTTTATTTTCTCTGTGGTGGGCCACATTCCAAATCAGTGAAAGATTTTGCCTCATGTTTGTTACTTCTGTGTTTGATTCAAGCTTTGAGAGAGTATGATCATTATAAACTGTTAACAAAATTGATACAAAGAATATGGCATAGAGTCCTCTGCTGCTTACAACAGCTCTACAAGGCCAGGTTGTAATTAAGCACCATGCCCACAAATTTTAGTTTCAGCTCAGTGTTTAGTTAAGTGACATAAGCATGATGAGTTCTTATAGTACACCTTCTTCTAGCAAGAAAGACACAAGGGGGGCAAAATATGTAAAAAATGGTGAGTTTACTAAGTAAATTAACACAAGGCAAGGACGAAAACAAGGAAAATGCAAAGTGTTTCTGTAGCACAGATGAAAGATTAAACCATGTTGCTTCTTAGGGGCTATATTCATAGTTCAGCCCTTGTTTGCTTAGACTGGTTGCTTACCCACTTACTCACCTTAAAAGCAAAGCAAAATTCTTGAGTCTGCTCTTTCTTTATGCTGACAATAGGCCCATGTCCCACCTCATTTCCCTTAGAGGGTCTTTGACAATGCATTGGCTTAAAAACTCATTCCATGGTTAATTATAGAGATGGCAAAAATGATATGCTACTCAGGATACTAGAATGAAAGTCACCAGTTTTGCTGCTTAGCTAAAGAAGAGCTCCATAAACTATAGGAAGATATGGCCACCTAGGTTTTGACATGATGCTGCCAGTTACATGAGCAATGTCTCTGAACTGACACTGTTGTGGTCTTGTGTCTTAAACGGGAAATCTCCCAGTCTGGATTATTTGCTGCCCTTAATGCTCTAAGTTTTTTTTAATCTTCTTTAGAGTTCCCCACAGCTTTACTGTATTTAAAAAAAAAATATTTAGGTATCCCTGGTAACAGCTGGGTAACATTTTATGTACTGTTCTGAGGAAACCATTTATAATTTTTCCTAGGTCTGTCTCTCACTCTCTAACCTCTGTCTCTAGCAGGGTGTCTCATACATTTTCAGTGCTTACCCTTCTGCTGTTAGGTGGTTTCTATTCTTCCTTCCTGGTATGTCGATATGTGTTGTTAGTTACATTTCATACTTCTGTATGTTCCATCTTGGAGCTTGCTGAGCCTTAACCCTGCCTTATGCTACCATACAATTCCTACATGCACTGATTAAGTCCACCAAGTCAACTATTACATAAGGAATCATTGCTATCAATAAAAGTAAACAGTTTTTAACTGTCTTCACTCAGATTTCTTCTAAGATACCAACTGTCATCAGGTATCTGCAGAGGTCGGTAGAGTAGCTAAAAATTGTACTCAAGTAACAGTAGCATTACTTCAAAATAATATTACTCAAGTAGAAGTCAAAAGTAGTCATCCAAACAATTACTCAAGTAAGAGTAAAAAAGTATTTGGTGAAAAGACTACTCAAGTACAGAGTAACTGTTTGACCATAATAAATGATTTGTTTTTTAGAAATGTTATAATAAGACAGACAAAAATATAAAATAATGTGCAAATTCTGCTATTTCCAAATAATAAAATAAAAAAATGAGTAAAAATAAATAACATATTTACAAAAATAAAGATGCACAAATAACACAAAGTTCCAAATCTCAGTTTTTCACAACAAAAGCTTTTGAAGCCAATACCTACAGTAGGTAACATGTATGTCTGAACAGTGCAAACTACTTACAGTGACAAGGTATACTGTACACTGACAGTATAATACTGCATATTCACTTACCCTCCAAATAGCACAGCTGATAGAAAATAACATTAGAACAAGGCAGCTTGTGCACATACAAGAAGTCTCACTTTACCTTGACTGTCTGTGCATGTTTGGTTAAAATGTGCTGGTTAAGCTTCAGCAGGAGTTGGCTCTCATTTTTTATGTACAAGTGGAACCTTGGATTGCGAGTAGCTTGGTTTGCGAGTGTTTTCCAAGACGAGTAGTCCGTATATGCTTTGTCTGCCGAGCGTCACCTTATCGTATCTGAGCTGATGATTCTTCTCTCTCTCGTTGCGGGATTCTGGGCAGTCGTCAGTCGGCGTGCCTCACTCATATAGTCAAAATCCGTACTAGCGTATACTGTTTACTACAGCATTGTGACCACGTGTGTGTGCTGTGACGTGTGAGTCCCCATCTTGCACCCCAAAACATGAAGCTCAGTCTCAATACTTTAGCACCACCATCTTCATTCAGCTTGAAACAGGAACAGTGCGGTTATTTATTGTAGCGGGATCTGCCACTCTCCTATACACAGACACAGCAGTCAGGCAGGGTCATGCCCAGGTTAGTGGCAAAGTAATACCATGCCCTGCGCATTTATAATGTTCCTTGGATCACCCATCAATGGCAGGTGCTTATAGCATGACCGCGATCTTTTCAGATTCACTTTTACGGCGAACTGCTACAACACTGGGAGTCTGGGGTCGCATCGGGACGCTCTTCTGTTTAGAAACTCACTCACACCAGCCATGATTCTTTTCAAAGGTAAAGTGCAGGTTAATTTGTTTTATGTATTTTTACTTTAGATTTTGTATTAATCATTTTTATATAAAAAGTTTTGGGTTGTGGAATGAATCATCTGAGTTTCCATTATTTCTTATGGGGAAATTCGCTTTGATATATGAGTACTTTGGATTGCGAGCACGTTTCTGGAACGAATTATGCTCGCAAACCGAGGTTCCACTTGTATTCTTTCTTCTATCTGCTGTCTGTGAGGAGTTTGTGCCGTTATGCTGCCACAGTTTGTGTGTGGTCAAATGACTGCATGGCTACGTCTGATTTGTGAAACGGAGCCATGTGATTATTGTTGCTACGTCTGATTGGTGAAATGGAGTCTTGTGATTATTGTTGCTACGTCTGATTGGTGAAACAGTCATGCAGTAGATCCACTGGCGGCTTCTCTCTGGCAAAAATACAGTATAACATATCCAATGGAAAAAAGTAACGATTCGAGTGTTGCCCAGTGTAGCAGAGTAAGAGTAGCGTTTCTTCTTCACAGATGTACTCAAGTAAAAGTAAAAAGTATGGTGCAGTAAAACTACTCTTAGAAGTTTAAAAAAGTTACTCAAGTAAATGTAACAGAGTAAATGTAACTTGTTACTACCCACCTCTGAGTATCTATCATAATGGAAATGTGAATAATGTAATCGCAATAATTTTATTATGCTATTCCCTGTCCCCAGATCATCGTTGCCAATACCGATTACCAATGGCCGATATATAAATTTTTTTTATTTACTTCAGGTATTAATGTTTTAGGTATGCTGAAAATATATTGTGCATTATCAAAGAAACAACAGTAGCATGTGAAACAGGGTTTAATTTTTTATTAACTTGCTGGCTTTCGAGGCAACTCAGGCCCCTTCTTCAGGCAAGATGTCTTGCCTGAAGAAGGGGCCTGAGTTGCCTCGAAAGCTTGCATATTGTAATCTTTTTAGTTAGCCAATAAAAGGTGTCATTTTGCTTGGCTCTTCTCTACATTCATAATGGCTAACACGGTACAACACCCTATTATTAACTTGCTGAAATTTATGCTCTTCTTTGCTATATAAGAAGCCAGTACTTTACGCCGGGGAAAAAGAGCAAGATATGGCTCATCTCTATAGAAAAAATACTCTAGGTCATGTACAAAAATCTGCTTAACATACACATTCTGAGTAACTTAAGCACATCAAGACACCATGACATTACATAACATTTCATTGGGTATATTAACAAAAAAATGAATGCATATTCTTTGTGCTATAATCATTTATTACTTTAAGTAAAACTAAAATAAAGGGTACAGTGAGGCCAGTAACCCTGGGCTTAAGTTGGCTTCTTTATAAGTACAAATGGTAGGTTTTTCTTAAAAAAAAGAAGCATTTCTGCCTTTTTACCAGCAAGCCTGTTTCTCTTTTCATTCACTATATTTAATACAGCTGATAAAAGGCATTCACTGTGTGCACTGGTACAAGGTGCCGATAGGTACTTGATCACTGCCTTGGCCAAGGCTGGGAAACGGGTTGCATTGCATATTCCAATACTGGAGGGTGCAGTTATTTCTGGAGATAGGGGGCTCGCTGAGATAGTTATTGAGCTGAAAAACAAAAAGTTTACAAACGTTTTCCTATATTATAATAAGAAAATAATAAATTATTATTAGGTTGACCAGATTTGTGGTAAAGACAAACAGGACAACCACCTGTACCAACCACAGCCGTTAATAAAAACTTGTGATGTTGAAAGCTTGATGCATAATGATTTGGGTCATATAAAGGGCATATAAAGGGCATTCTTGTTGACCAGCCTTAATTATATCGGTTGGATGTATTGGTTAAAAGTACACATCTAACCGATTTTGATGTCCTCAATTTTAATGAACATTGGCCGATAACAATACAGTTCCCGATATATCGTACATCTCTAGTGTTTTTATAGAAGTTGCTGACGGCTAGTATTACAATAACCCTAGCTGTTTTCCAACAGGAACTTGTGATTGCTGACAGCAGTCTTAATATTCAAAGATGATTTGTTTTCTTAGCAAGAATTAATCATTTTGGTGGTGGAAATTAAAAAAAAAAAGTTATTTTGGTTTAATTATAAAGTGGATGGTACAAAACAGCATTATTATATTAACTTCAATTTCGTAGAGCTCCTGTACATGAGCAACACATACAAAGTATCCATAACATTGTTTTTAACATAATGCACTATGTAACATTAAAAAAAAATATCTTTTAGTGGTGGCGTGGATTTGTCTAACACTGAAGACATGAAAATGGGATAAAACTGAAATCCTTATGCATACATAATTCTGTTTAGAGGAAGCTTTGGCCAAAGATTGTCACTGATATTGGTGGTTATCATGCTGCTAAGATTCACACTGCTGCAAGGAAGGTGATTTATTTATTTTTTCGGTGGGTACCCCAGGAAAACACTAAGCTTTGGCCTGACTTGCACCACTCACACATAGATACACAGAAACCGAAGGATTAAACAGTAATCAATAAAAATGTTTTAAACAAAAATAGCAAGATATAATCAACTACACAATGAACAAAACAATCCCTCCCTCAGTTCCCTGCTAGCATTCACCCATAATCCAAAGGCAGACGATACTGATGGCAAAACAGAATGGGTGAACACAGACACCTACTCCAGTCTACTGAGTCTCTCTTACTGACTACCCGGCTTCCCTTTTCATAGCTTTTGTTGGCTGATCTTGTCCCAAGCAGCCCCTGCAATGTCACAGCACGCTCTGCTGGGAGTTGAAGCTCTTAATACTGGAATTACTGAACCATACGAAAAATCTTGTAATTCTGACCCACCTTAAATTCTTTCGCACCTCTCCAACAGTGTCTTTTGTGTTGTAAATGTGTCGATCAGCACAAGCAACCTGCTACTCCATCACCCCGCCTACCACTGCCGTTCAATTTGCAAAGAAGGTTCTCAGTGCTCTGTGTTTATCTTGGAGTGAAGTTCCTGGAGTTGTAGAGGGTAAATAATATATCGTCATTTGGAATATTTGCATTTCATGTGTGTTCCGTGTCTACAACGATCTATGCAAACACATCATGAACGAGTGAACACTGGTGCTACTGGCTGCCGCTGCTCTGCTCTATTTACATGGTTATTGGCAATCTTCTTTGTCCAGCTGGAATCTATGGTACGGATTGATGAGCTGCTTCTTGGGAGTGAGTTTGCCTGGATTGTCCTGTTTTTAATGATTCATCCAGTGACATTGATTTACAAGTATATGGCAGAGGAGCTTCTTTGATTTCGGTGTTGCCCATCTGAACCACCTTCACCATTGTACCATCACTGGGAAATTCTCCATCTCTCCTGTCGGAAATACATTAACCGTGGTTCTCAACGGATCTTCAACTACTATGACCACAGGCTAATACGGTCCTTTTGGTCTAATTTCCCTCGAACTTCACGGTGATCTGGACGGACTGCTGACCTTAGTGTGCTAGCTAACCTAACGAGGTTGGCTATAGTAATACATGGGGAAAATCAAACTTGCCATTGAACTATTCAATGTCTGTTCACTCACCGGTAAGGAGCCTATACTCTATGATCTGTTAACGGACTGTAAGTTTGATTTTATTTTTTAATTAACTAAGACCTGGCAACAACCCAGTGATTTTTATCAGCTTAATCATGCTGTTCCCTGGGTTTGTTTACATTTGCCAACCCCGTGCCTCTGGTCGTGGTGGAGGATTTCCAATAATCTACAGCTTGGAGTTGAAAGTATGCTCTAAAACTGTGCCCCAGTATGCCTCGTTTGAATCTATTGTCTTGCAAATCAATGGACCTACTCCCACTATACTTGCCATTATTTATTGACCGACCAAGTTGAATAAGAACTTTTTAAATGAACTGTCTGAGTTTGTATATTCACTTTGTTCTTTCTATGTCACCTAATGTTATTTTGTTGGGTGATTTTAATATACAGTACATATCGACACTGTTACTGATAAGCAGAGGGATTTTGTATCTTGCCTCAATAGTATTGGTCTTTAGCAATTTATAGACTTTCCTACTCACTCTAAAGGCCATATTCTTGATCTTAGTTGTTTCTGTGGTGTTACTCCTTATAATTGTACAGCAGCTGACCTGCGATATCTAATCACGAACCAGTGTCTTTTAATATCGACTTAATATTATCTAAATTGAATCTTTTCCATACTATCTCATTTCACAATATTAAGAATATTAATCTAATTGCCTTCTCCAATATAGTCGACAGCCTGACCTGTGACCAAATTTAGATCTTCTTCCTCTATCAATCTTATTATACCTCCTGCTCGCTTGACTACCATGGGTTTAGAGCTTTCAGTTGAGTGGCCCCTCGCCTCTGGAACTCTCTCCCACAAGACATTTGTAATATCGACTCTCTTCTGACCTTTAAATCTCATCTTAAAACACATCTTTTTAAGATGGCTTATTCTGTCTGATAATTTTAGCTGATAAATTTAAATTCAATTTTATTATTGTATTTATCCTGATTTTATTGTACTATAATATTTTATTAATTTTATGTTGTGACTGTTATTAATGTGCTCTGTAAGGTGTCCTTGTGTGCCTTGAAAGGCTCCTATAAATAAAATAAATCTATACTAATAAAAGGCAAAGCCCTCACTCACTCACTGACTGACTGACTGACTGACTGACTGACTCATCACTAATTCTCCAACTTCCCGTGTAGTTAGAAGGCTGAAATTTGGCAGGCTTATTCCTTACAGCTTCCTTACAAAAGTTGGGCAGGTTTCATTTTGAAATTCTACGCGTAATGGTCATAACTGGAAGTTGTTTTTCTCCATTTACTGTAATGGAGATGAGCTTGAAACCCGTGGGGGCGGAGTTTCGTGTGACATCATCACGCCTTCCACGTAATCACGCAGTACGTAGAAAACCAGGAAGAGGCCCAAAAAGCGCTGAAGAAAACATGCATTATATAATTGAGAAGGCAGCGAAACAATAAGAAGCGAGCGAGTGACATATACAACCATATTCATGAGTTCTGCTACTTCGGAAACAAAGCACGATGTAAACCTAAAGTTTAAATTAAGTTCATAGACAGGCTGCCGCTGGCGTTTGTAATTTAGTGCCTGCCCATATAAGGCCGTCCGTCAGCGGCAATCCAATAGCAAACTGCCACGGGTAAATATTCACGGGTGAAGGACTGTGCTTATGCAGAGGAAGATGACATGGTTAGGGTGGTGTTTGGCACAAACTCAGCGAAACTGCGAGAGAAAGTTTTAAGTGCCGGGACTTCGAGCCATGGACATAGCACGACATGGCACCAGCACAGCTGAGAAACTTCGATGCATGTACACCGAGCGGCTCACGTGAACTGACGCAGTGCACAGACAAAAAACATCAGTTCCAAAGAGCGCTGAACAAAAACCGAATTACACAATTGAAAAGGCAGCAAAAAAATATGAAGCGTCTGATACATACAAGCATATTCATAAATGATACATACAAGCATATTCATAAATCCAGCTACTGCGGAAACAAAGCACACGGTGGAAAAAGTCAATGTCCCGCTAAAGGAAGACAGTGTAAAAAAAAACCAGTGCATGCAGTGTGTCAGGTCTCAGATAAAAAAGAAGACGAGCTGTTTATTGATGCAGTAAGAAACGAATCGATGAATGAAACCTGTCATCTTTACAACGATTGACAAACACGGAATGTAACTTGAACACAACACATCCTACAAATACGAACCTGATTGAAAGAAATAATGATAATCAAATCCTTGATGACAGCAACACTCAGTAATACTCACAAAACAAATACTGTATATTGACAGTCATGTTACGTTATTTTTAAAATGTTCCCTTTTCTTTTTCATAGCTTCTTTAACACAGTACTTCCCTGCTGCGATACGCGGGTATATATATATATGTATATATATACCCCGATCTACATACTCGAATAATGGATACTTTATTCGCAATCAATGATTGTTTTGGTAAAGCCATACTCAGTGTATTCATTAGATGAACGGTAAAAAAGTAAGAGCGAGGGGAGGATGACTTATTGAGGCATGCAGGCTGTAGTGCGCGTCAACTCTATCTGAATTGCGCGATCACATTTGAAAAAATATATCTTTTCAAGTTCTATTTAGTCCATACAGTATGTGTCAAACTCCAGGGCCGCGGGCCACATCCGGCCCGGCGTGTAATTATATCCGGCCCGCGAGATCATTTTATATACTGTATTATTGTTATTAATGGCCCGGGTATATGAAGCGCTGGTAACACAATAAACTACAGATCCCATAATGCAGCACTTCAGCTGCCTTGCCGAAGTAATGTGGAGCTAATGTGGCTGTAATTACAGAATTTAATCTAAGACGGCACTATGAGACAAAACATCAGGGTAACCTGAAAGACCTGAATGCAATGCAGAAGATACAGAAAGCAGAAGAATTAAATAAGAATCTGACACTTCAGCGGACGTTTTTACCCGTGCACAATCACAAAGTGATTTCAAGTGAAGCTGCTTTTATGGGAGACACAAATTCACCAGTGCAACTTGCCCCACTTTCCCTGTTGCCAAGTAATGTTGAACCAAGTCGTCACTACGGTGTTCCCAAATACGCACTTTGCTGATAAACTGAGCGCACGGCGCTTTAGTGACTTTGAAGAACAAAAAAAGTCCGTCTACATGCGGCTCGAACCTTGTGCATGTTTGGTAGCACATATCTGTGTGAGAAGCTCTTCTCAGTGATGAAGACTAACAAAACAGCACACAGGAGTCGCCTCACTCATGAGCACCTGCAGTCCATCCTGAGAATCTCCACAACACAGAACCTCACACCAAACATAAACGAACTTGTTGCCAAAAAAAGATGCCAGGCGTCCAGCTCTAAAATGACATATGAGCAAAGACAACTGAATGATTTGATTTGTTATTGCTGAAAGGAACACATTTTATTTATATTTCCAGGTTTTGTTATGCAGCATGTTCATATTTGAATTTGTATAATTTTGACAGGATATATTTTTATGGAGAGCAAAATCTTTTGGGATATTTAAAATCTAAGTTTATTTTTTATATAAAATTACATAAGAGTAAAGAAATTTGAATGTTTGTTCTTTTAACGTTTACTTTATTTCTAACTTGTATAATTTAGACAGGATATATTTTTATGGAGAGCAAAATATTATAAGTTGTTTAAGGTTTGAGTTGATTTATTCAGGAATAATATTCCTGTCTGTTTTTACCATTCCTACCAAAGATATTTCTGTCGACTAAATAAAAATTCCTTCTATTTAAAATTTAAATAGAACTTGAACAAATACGATAGTTCATAATATCCACGCAGACTTGCACGTAAGAGCGGGAGTTATCCGTTTTAACAAGCAGCGTATTGCACTCATACGAAATAGCTGTGTGTGTATATATGTAGATATGTATGTATATGTATATATATGTTTATATATGTGTGTGTGTATGTATATATATATGTATTTGTGTGTATATATGTGTGTGTATGTATGTATGTATGTGTGTATGTATATGTATGTGTATATATGTAGATATATATATATGTATGTATATATGTGTGTGTGTGTATATATATGTGTATATGTATAGATATGTATTTATATATGTTTATGTGTGTGTGTGTAAATATATATATATTTATATATATATGACAGCAACACTCATCACTCACAACAGTGACAAAACAATTACATTGACAATCATGTTACGTTGTTTTCAAAATGTTTCCTTTTCTTTTTCATTGCTTCTTTAACACACTACTTCTCCGCTGCGAAGCGCGGGTATTTTGCTAGTCTATACTAATAAAAGGCAAAGCCCTCACTCACTCACTCACTCACTCACTCACTCACTCACTCACTCACTCACTCACTCACTCACTCACTGACTGACTGACTGACTCATCACTAATTCTCCAACTTCCCGTGTAGGTAGAAGGCTGAAATTTGGCAGGCTTATTCCTTACAGCTCACTTACAAAAGTTAAGCAGGTTTCATTTCGAAATTCTACACGTAACGGTCATAACGGTCGACAACGTCCGCCATGTTGAACTTTCTTATTTATGGCACCATCTTCACGAAATTTGGTAGGCAGCTTCCCTGCGCTAACCAAAACCGATGTATGTACTTATTTTGATGGTATGACGCCATTGTCGGCCGCCATTTTGAACTTTCCAACGTCACTAATTTTCCAACTTCCTGTGTAGGTAGAAGGCTGACCCCATCTTCACGAAATTTGGTAGGTGGCTTCCCTGCGCTAACCAAAATTGATGTACGTACTTATTTCGGTGGTATGACGCCACTGTCGGCCGCCATATTGAATTTTCCAAACATCACTATATCTCCAACTTCCCGTGTAGGTAGAAGGCTGAAATTTGGCAGGCTCATTCCTTACACCTTACTTACAAAAGTTAAGCAGGTTTCATTTCGAAATTCTACGCGTAACGGTCATAACGGTCAACAATGTCCGCCATGTTGAACTTTCTTATTCATGACCCCAACTTCACGAAATTTGGTAGGCGGCTTCCCTGCGCTAACCGAAACCAATGTACATACTTATTTCGGTGGTATGACACCACTGTCAGCCGCCATATTGAACTTTCCAACGTCACTAATTCTCCAACTTCCCGTGTAGGTAGAAGGCTGAAATTTGGCAGGCTCATTCCTTACAGCTTACTTACAAAAGTTAAACAGGTTTCATTTCGAAATTCTACACGTAACGGTCATAACGGTCGATAACGGTCGACAACGTCCGCCATGTTGAATTTTCTTATTTATGGCCCCATCTTCACGAAATTTGGTAGGCGGATTCCCTGCGCTAACCGAAACCGATGTATGTACTTATTTCGATGGTATGACGCCACTGTCGGCCGCCATATTGAACTTTCCAATGTCACTAATTTTCACAATGTCCGCCATGTTGAACTTTCTTATTTATGGCCCCATCTTCACGAAATTTGGTAGGTGGCTTCCCTGCGCTAACCAAAACCGATGTACGTACTTATTTCAGTGGTATGATGCCACTGTCGGCCGCCATATTGAAGTTTCCAACGTCACTAATTCTCCAACTTCCCGTGTAGGTAGAAGGCTGAAATTTGGCAGGCTCATTCTTTACAGCTTACTTACAAAAGTTAAGCAGGTTTCATTTCAAAATTCTACGCGTAACGGTCAACAACATCCACCATGTTGAACTTTCTTATTCATAGGTAGAAGGCTGAAATTTGGTACTTATTTCGGTGATATGATGCCACTGTTGGCTGCCATATTGAACTTTTCAACGGTCTTTGTTACTTATGGGCCCATCTTCAAGAAATTTGGTACG
>JANRMT010062791.1:241305668-241326390 GCA_026402145.1 Polypterus bichir lapradei | reverse complement strand
GAGGCAAAAGTTTGGCGAGCTTTTTGGTCGTGAACTGAGTTGTACGTGAACCGGGACGTTCGTGAACCGAGGTTCCACTGTACTGTGTTTTGAATACTGAATTTGTTCAAAATATTCCTCCATATGTGACAGTTATTTTCCTTATGTGTTTTATTTTTACAATTTGACTATTACATGTTACTCCAACTGTGCCATGAGTCTCCAACCATGCAATGAATTAGATGCCAGAAGAATGCACCTTGAAACCTTTTGCTTGCCATCACCATCCACTTTCTTAAAGCAGTCATTTCAGTCAGTCATTAATTGATGAGTGCCACCAAGAGTGAAAGTAAGATTCCTGTTCCTCCTTGCCCAAAGGAGCAAATACCGGTCCTGCTGATGGGTTAAGGACATTCTAACAATTCTATTAGACCTCAGTGCAGCATTTGACACTGTCAAGACATGACATTCTACTGTCCAGAATGGAGAACATGCTGGGTATCTCTGGCACTGCCCTCCAGTGGTTCAAGTCCTCTCTGACTGATAGGCAAGAGTTTGTCAGTCAGAAGATGAAGAGTCAACACTCTCTGTGCTAAATATGGTGTGAATCGTTGTAAGT
Source organism: Polypterus bichir lapradei (assembly GCA_026402145.1). Taxonomy (NCBI): domain Eukaryota; kingdom Metazoa; phylum Chordata; class Cladistia; order Polypteriformes; family Polypteridae; genus Polypterus; species Polypterus bichir. The sequence continues at coordinate 241,325,792 of JANRMT010062791.1, read as the reverse complement.
GATGACAGATTCTTTGGTGTATGAAAATAATCTTGGTGCCCGACATCATTAAAGTAAAAATGCATCTTTCTGCATTCTGATTCACAAATCACTCCTGGTGACAATTTGATTACATCCTTTCAGACAAACAGACAATTATGGTGGTTTGCATGTGCAGTTATATTCCCAGAGTGTCTTGTTGGCATGTGGTGCAGAAACACAAGCGTGTAGCCACTTATGCTACAGAGAGTAATCACAACCTACAAGGATGTGTGGCATCAGTCATTTCATTGAAAAGCTGCCTTCTGTGTAATGCTGATGATGTGTCATCCCAATTAAAACTTAAAAATAATTATATATATTGTCAGGGATGCCAGGGGCAACGACCCGGCTGGGACGCCGTGAGGGACCGGATGTGGGTCTGCGCCCACCCTGGATCACGTGAGGGCCACCTTCCTGGTTGCTTTGGGGGCCACGGGTTAAGGGCATGGAAGCCCCACCCTGCAGGGGCCCGTGGTCACCGCCAGGAGGTGCCCCAATGCCTTGGGGACCTGTTCCCTCAGCACTTCCGCCACACCAGGAAGTGCTGGGGGGAAGATTTAGAAGGGCACCCGGAGAGCTGCCGGGAGAACAGCCAACGAGGGAATGCCGGGAGCCACCTGGAACTCGTCTGGGAGAGGATAAAGGGGGCCGTCTCCCTTCATTCAGAGCTAGAGTCGGGTGGAAGGAGGACAAGGCAAGAGAGGAGAGTGGAGGCGGCCCGAAGAAGAGGCATTTGTGGCCAGGACTGTGTTTGGGGTGTTTTGTGCACTAGTGGACTGGGTCTGAGTGACCTTTTTTGTAAATAGTATTGTAAATAAAACGTGTGGTGGTTTGAAAAACAACATGTCCGCCTGTCTGTGTCCGGGTTGGCTCCACAATATATATATATATATATATATATATATATATATATATATATATATATTTGCTTTCTTTATACATTCACACAGCAAGTAAAACCACAGTGAAGTACGAAAGCCTACAAGTATAACACAAGGTTACATGTGACTGAAATTTAATTAAATCACAGAGAAATATAAAATGTAGCAACCTGAAGTCCCCTCTTTAACAGTCATTTTATGGAGATCCCTATGTTGTGGTAAAATATGTCTTTTTATCATTTGAAATGACTGCTGTGACTACTATCTGTGATATCCAGATATGTATATAGTTAACATAGTACATTTACTGTAGACTAAAATAGGGTCCGCATCTTGTCACAATCACATTTTCTGGCTGTTTTTGCAACTATCTAAAAGGTATTTTCTTACACAAGTGCTAAAGTGTATCCTACTGAATGTTGGTCAGATTTTCTACTTTAAAAAATGTAGCTAATGTAGTCTTTTTCAGGAAGAGTGAGCCAGGATTGTAGAAAAGATAAGTGGTTCTGATGGTAATAAAATGTATGACCGAAAGACTGCAGTTTTGAAATTTCATTTTTTATTATGTTTAAGTAGGCTTTCCCCAGATATGTGAACATGCATGCATTAATATATTTATATTAAATTATATCTGTGCATGCATATAAATATATTAAATTAATTATATACTGCTCAAAAAAATTAAAGGAACACTTTTTAATCAGAGTATAGCATCAAGTCAATGAAATTTCTGGGGTATTGAGCTGGTCAGTTAAGTAGCAGAGAGGGCTGTTAATCAGTTTCAACTGCTTTGATGTTAATGCAATTAACAACAGTTGCACTAGAGGGGCAACAATGAGGCAACCCTTAAAACAGGAATGGTTTAAAAAATGGAGGCCACTGACATTTTTCCCTCCTCATCTTTTCTGACTGTTTTTTCACTAGTTTTGCATTTGGCTACGGTCAGTGTCATTACTGGTAGCATGAGGCAATACCTGGACCCTACAAAGCTTACACAGGTAGTCAAACTTCTCTGGGATGGTACAGCAAAACATGCCTTCGCCAGAAGGTTTGCTGTTTTTCCCAGCACAGTCTGAAGTCCATGGAGGAAATTCCAGGAGACAGGCAGTTACTCTAGGAGATCTGGACAAGGCCGTAGAATAATAATAATAATAATAATAATAATACATTTTATTTATATAGCACATTTCCCATGCTCAAGGCACTTACAGAATATAAGAAAGAATGGCAGGGTATACAGTATATAGCATTGTACAAACCAAATAAATAAATAAAGAGGATTAAGACAGTAAATTCAGAGAAAAGCCTAACAGACAACATAATTGATGGTCTAGTACACACATACAGGTTACATGAGCATCTTCACATTGAGGGAAACTGAGAGAAGAGTAATAAAGTCAGGTAGAGCTAAAAGCCTTCCTGAACAGATGAGTTTTGAATTGCTTTTTAAAAGAATTCATGGAGTCAGCTGATCTAATTAATTTCGGTAGGTTATTCCAGAGTCTGGGCGCTATACAGCTGAAGGCCCTGTCACCCATGGAGTGAAGATTAGTGTGGGGCACAACAAGATTGCCAGAACCAGAGGACCTTAGTGAGCGGGCAGGCACATAGTGATGGAGAAGGTCACTGATGTAGTTTGGCGCAAGGTTATTTAAGGCTTTGTATGTTATTAGTAGGATTTTATATTCGATTCTGTAAGACACAGGGAGCCAGTGAAGACGGAGCAGGATGGGTGTGATCTGCTCGCTGTTGCTGGTTCGAGTAAGGACTTTTGCAGCCAAGTTTTGAATAAGCTGGAGCTGTGATACAAGATTAGAAGGGGCACCTGCCAGCAGCGAGTTACAATAATCGATGCGGGATGTGATAAAAGCATGGACACGTTTCTCAGCATTAGAAAAGGAGAGGAAAGAGCGAACATGGGATACTGTATGTTACGGAGATGAAAGTAAGAAAGTTTCTTAATGTGATTTATGTGGGCGGAATGAGAGAGGGAGGAATCAAAAATGACATCAAGATTCATTGCAGTAGAGGCAGGTCTGATGAAATCACCGCCAAGATGGACTGGGAAGGAGCTCATTTTATTAAGTTGCACTTTAGTCCCAATTTGCAGGAGTTCAGTTTTGTTGCAATTTAATTTTAAAGAGTTCAGCTCCATCCAGGTTTTACTTTCACTGAGGCAAGCTGTGAGCTGAGAAAGGTCTGATGAAGTTCCACTTTTAACATTGAAGTAGAGTTGAGTATCATCTGCATAAAGATGATAGCCCAGTCCATAGCTACGAATAATATGGCCAAGGGGAAGCATATAAATACAGAAGAGAAGAGGGCCGAGGACAGAGCCCTGAGGAACTCCTTGTGTGACTGGCACTGAGCTGGATCTGTTGTTGCCAAGACTAACAAACTCTTGTCTATCAGTCAGAGAGGACTTGAACCACTGGAGGGCAGTGCCAGAGATACCCAGCATGTTCTCCATTCTGGACAGTAGAATGTCATGTCTGACAGTGTCAAATGCTGCACTGAGGTCTAATAGAATTATTAGAATGTCCTTAACCCATCAGCAGGACCGGTATTTGCTCCTTTGGGCAAGGAGGAACAGGATGAGCACTGCCAGAACCCTACAAAATAACGTCCAGCAGGCCACTGGTGTGAATGTCTCTGACCAAATAATCAGAAACAGACTTCATGTGGGTGGCCTGAAGGCCCTACATCCTCTAGTGGGCCCTGTGTTCACTGCTCAGCACCGTGGAGCTCAATTGGCATTTGCCATAGAATACTAGAATTGGCAGGTCCACCACTGGCGCCCTTTGCTTTTCACAGATGAGAGCAAGATCACCCTGAGCACATGTGACAGACGTGAAAGGGTCTAGAGAAGCTGTGGGGAACGTTATGCTGCCTGTAACATTGTTCAGTATAACCAGGTTGGTGATGGGTCAATAATGGTCTGGGGAGGCATATCCATGGAGGGACACACCGACCTCTACAGGCTAGACCAGTGTTTCCCAACCTCGGTCCTCGGTAAGCATGTTTTAGGTCTTGCTGAAAAGGTTTATACTTATGCTATCTAAAGTTTTAGTTCTTTTTATACATGTTATAATATACCGTGCAGTAAATTTCTAAGATATGGGATGTTAGCAGTTTTAACTGAATAAGCAGTATAGGAAAACATTTGTTAGCATCACTGAGCTTGGTTTCTTCGTAGCTTTTTATTCATACCCTCTGTGATAACAAGATATTTATAATTATTCCCTAATTTTGACACGGCAAAGAATGAAAAGTCCCCATTAACCCAGCTGTTGATGCCCCTTGCCCTGCCTTTTAATGCTGATCGGTCATTTGATTACATGTATTTACATTACATTTAAGCGTTGTATTGAATCGACATGCAATACGTTTACTGTGCTTTTTTACATACGTCATTTAAACTATGAGCATGAATTTAAAATGCAATATGCTTTATATTGCATTTTAGACTGACCCAAAAATTGTGTGCTGAACTGAAAACGAATGATCATTTGGCTCATGTGTTTTTAAAAATTGGAATGATAAAACTGCACCAAAATGAAGTTAACCACATGCATTTATATGCATTACATGGCAGTGTCGATAACACATTGAATTGCATTTAATTTTGGCACAAATAATCTTCCTCATAATCTGTTTGCAGTTTTTCCCATATTTGAAACAATATAGAAAACACTAGCAAAAAAGATTTTTTTGTTTTTGTGTTGCCCCATGTTTTTTTTTTTTTTTTTTTTTTTTTTAAACTAAAAAACAGGAACAGCTTTCGCCCTGCAGAGAAAGCCATTCTTCTAGTCTATACTGGAGCTCACAGTTCCACTCACTCAACTCACTTTGGGACTATAAAGCGACCAGTTCACTTAGCATGAACATTTTGACAAGTGCAAGGAAACTGGTCTACTTTGAGACAACACATGAAAGAATGCTCAAAATCAACACTAGATGGTAATGAGGCCCATTTTCCTGTAGCTATGAGACAGTAATGCCTGTCAAAGCTCCATCACGCCGAAGCCAACTAAATCAAATAACAATTTAAGCAATTTTCAAGAAATATAACAATAAATTATAAAAAAAGGTCAATCTGCCTTTCAGATTTAACTTAATTTCTGACACTTCATGAATATGATTGAGCATTTCATTTTATAGACAATAGTGCTTAGAGATACATTCTGTCCGTCATTTCTGATGCATTACTTTCATTTACTCTTCATTAAGACAACTTAGCATGCATATGTTCTCACATGTATTTATTTTTCCACACTCAGTTTCTTTGTATGCTGCAAAGCTTTATGATAGAGTACTTTATCAGCAAAGATTTCTGAAAGTAGGAATTACTCAAGAAGCAGGCATTTTAACAGAAAATCATCTCTTTTCCTGTTCTTCTGTAGTCAGCTTGTCGTGAAAGTTGCATTTTCTATGATAATTTTGCGATTTCTAATGGTTTTTATATTAGGAAGTGACATCAAATTATGCAGTACATTTCAATTTTTTGCTTTCTTTTTATTTGACTGAATAATATACCCATAGGCAAAGAAATGTCACACCAGAGTATTTACGGCAGAAATTAAACATTATTGTGTTTAGTATTAAAAAGATAATATTGAGCTAAAGAGCTTGAACTAGGGGAAATTTAAGAAGTGTTTCATAACTAATTTATTTTGCCATTTGTAATACGCAGTCAGGGAAAAAGAGGCAAGAAAAGATGCTTGCCACCCGTCGTCTTCTTCATAACAATGCTCCTCCTTATACTGCATGGGTTGCATGTGCCAAACCTTGAAGATAAAGAAATATCACACCTAGATATGTTCCGATCTGACTACCACCATTTCCCTAATCTGAATAATATGTGTTATGTGCTGTGCCAATAATGAAAACTCCCAAGTCATCTACAGAAACGCTGGTGCACAAGCAAGGAAAAACATTAGTTGGAGTGGAATAGATAAGCTTTATAAACATTGTAACAAGAGTATTAGTGTTTACAGGGATTATTTAAAAAATGAAACTAGTTTCGTTTGTAACAGGATTTTACTTTATCATTACCCTTCATTCATTGTCATGAGGTACTTATAAACTATTGCTGTTGTATTTTAACAAAAAATGCTCATCAAAATATTTTAAATGCTATTTACTTCTCAAATACTTCTGTATTACTAATACTCTGTATTAATTACACTTAATTAACAGTGTAGACCTGCAATACTTTTATTATTTTGCTGGCAGGTCAGGCAAAATTTCCACTTCCTGCAGAATGTTTACAATGGAAGTAAACAATGTGTCAATAGGAGTTTTTGAACAGTACAGCTAACACTTAAGTATTAATCATTTTTCAACATCCAGCTCCTGGTTCGTGGAGGAGCAGTTCAAGTTTGTAGTGTGCTTGAGTACTTGGTTTTAATATTTGGTACACTGTATTAATCCCCGAGGGGTAATTGTCTTTTCGCATGACCTTTGGGGGTCAGTGATTATACAGCACCCCTGGAGCAATTTTCAGGTTAAGGGCCATGCTCAAGGGCCTAGAGGAGTAGGTCTCTGCTTGCATTAATGGGATTTGAATCGGAAACCTTCCAGATACCAGCACAGATCCATAGTCACAGAGTCATCACTCCCCCTGATGACAATGCTTGCAAAGTGCACATTTCATTTGAAGTTCTTTTTTCACTGTAACACTGTGTAGTGACTTCACATACAGTGTAGTAAGTGGGATTTTCTTTTCTTGTAAGGTGTATTGTGGCATCACTCTGTGGCCTGCTATATTTTTCTCGATTGTGACTACAAGCAGAGGCATGCTGTCTTTTTGAGACGTAATGTGAGTGTGTAAAATTCAGTTGAAGGTAAGGGGGGAAAAAGGAGAAAGACAAGGAGTATTTTTATTTTTGGATTTTAATTTGATTTTATAAGGAGTAAGTGTGGAGCTATGTGGCATCTAGGTTGGTAGTATTACTGGAAAACTTGTTAATTGTCTGATTCTGTTAATGACTGTTTCATTTTTTTAGGCTCTTGCACCTGGACATTTTGTTAAGAATTAGTAATTTAGGATTGCATTGTCAAACTGGACTTGTTAAAACTTTTAAGATAGTGCTGTGTATTGTGACATTGCTGTGCTATGGTCATGTGTTGCTTTGATATAATGTTCTGCCATTCTTCATTTCTGTGAGTCATATATATTATTATAAATATAAATGTGGTATATTATTATATTTAATGTAAGCTATTTAGTAGTATACTCTTTTATGTCTGCTTTCCGGAGGAACTGACTTGGTGGCTATGGATTTTCCTTCACTTACTGAAAAAAATGAAAAGTATGGTGCATCTGCCTCTTAGTGAGGCAAAAGCAAACTAGACCTCTACAACTATAAAGCTTAATGAACCCAAATATCCCCTTATATGTGGAATGAGTATTTGGTGTAGGTAATGTAGAAATCATACATTTTGTTATATGGGTCCCAATAAAATACATAACTTCCACATTCCAACAGATGATGCACTACAGAAATTAGTACTGCTGCAGAGATTCTGACACCTATACATGGAACAACAAAAAAGTAAAGAAAGAAGAACACTTAGTAAACAATATAAAAATAAACTATTTAATGTTTCATTTGCATCATAAAAGGTTTCAGATTTTTTGTTACACTCCTGCATAAAAATCACATTTTATCAGTTTGTTATGTTAATTTTCCAGCTTGCTGGTAGATCTCATATGTGTTTAATGTAAGCAGAAACACATTTATTTTCTTACAGTAGTTCAGTTTGCTTGTTCCTTAAATACAGATAGTCTGTTGGTGGAGCTAACAGTTCCAGAGTAGAGAATGACAATATTCAAATTAGCTATAGAGAGAGATACAGATTATTTTTATAAATACATCTTTGTTTATGTTACTAATCAATTTCTCAATATATTAATATATATATATTTTTTTAAATAGTTTATTTTAAAATTGTATCAGAATTGCCTCTGTGTTTTGTTCATGTAGACACAGAAAACTTTACTAATTAAGCTTTGCTAATAGATTTCTTTAGCAGTAAGTTGCATGTTTGTACAAGTGTAATCAAAAAAATTAGCTCATAACTAGAATGGTCTACATTAGTGTTTCTTAAACTGTGTTCCATGGAGCCCTAGGTTTCTGCAAAAACATATTTGAGTTCCCTGAGCCTTCATTCATAATGCCTTGTATCAGATGCAGCTCCAAAAAAATTAGTGGAAATCAATAAATAGGCAAAGTTTGACACAGCTCTCATCTAAGCTCACCCAAACCAGAAAGCAGAGTTCCACTGTCTATGCATGCAGTGTTGCGTTCAGTGAAGAAGATATGTTAACTGATCTTCCCTAACCCATTCAATTTAAAATGTAAAGACTAGTTGACTTCTTGATAATTTTTTGGGAAAAGCACATTGTGAATGTTGACTTTTAAAGCAAGTAAGCTTTAAGTTTCTTACTCCAGTTTCCTTCTTCATGCTTATGTGGCTGCCACTGCAACAAAAAAAAAAACTATGAAAAAAAAAACAACATAAAAATGTAAAATGTAAAAATTAAAAACAAATTATAAAAATAGATTAAATATGACACCAAGATTAAGGTTATCTTTAACATTAAGGTTGCATATCTCTCTATTATAAAAAAGAAATCCTGGAAAGGAAAAGCAGGGCGACGAGACGTGATCTTCTCGGAAGTTCTCGGAAGACACTTAAAAGACCCGCGAGACACAACAATATAAAATAAGAGCACGGCCAGCAAAACACTCAGTCGTGTAAAGGCACATAGCACACACAGATCCTGTGCTCTCAGCACATATAAAGAATATAAGGACAATATGTTCTAGATGAAACGTCAACAACTAATTAAAGAAGAAAGAGCAGCGCTGAGAAAAGAGACCCAAAAGCGTTGGAGAGAAAAAAAGGAAGATAAGTGATTATGAAAGCAGTGGAATTTGAAAGGCTCAAACAAACGATGGCATGATACACATGCAGAGAAAGGTAAAGAATATGAAAGCAGTAAAATTCGAAAGTATTGTAGTGTCCCAGCCAGGTTGAAGCCTTTTTTGTTTTAAGTGACTGTTAGGTCCGATTGAGGGAGGGCGGAGTACAGCACAGAAGACTGATAGCGGGGTATTGATTGATGCGGTAAGGGGGGGTGGGCGAGACCCGGGGGATTAGGGGTTGGAGAGGGTGCTAGAAAGTTGTGTTTGGGATTACGAAGTCAGCGATTGTTCAAGTAAAACTTTTGAGAAACTTTATTATGTCAGTCGCTAAAAGGACTAAAAGGCAGAATTCTACGTGACCATCATCATCAAGCCTTTCCGTGAGAACCCTAAATCCAAAGATGACTGTTTCATCTATGTTAGGTAGAATGCCCAGAGGGGACTGGGCGGTCTCGTGGTCTGGAATCCCTACAGATTTTATTTTTTTTTTCTCCAGCCGTCTGGAGTTTTTTTTTTTTTGTTTTTTCTGTCCCCCCTGGCCATTGGACCTTACTCTTATTCGATGTTAATTAATGCTGATTTATTTTGTTTTCGTATTGTGTTTTTTATTTTTCTATTCTTTATTATGTAAAGCACTTTGAGCTACTGTTTGTATGAATATGGGCTATATAAATAAATGTTGTTGTTGTTGTTGCTACAGTATCAAAAAAAAGATAGTAAAGATCGCATTAGCGCAACATAAGGAAATTAATCATCAGGACAAGGTGTAATTGAAAAAATAGCAGGACAAAGCGAAGTCAGAAATAAAAGGCAAAGAGCAGAAAACATCTTTTCGCCTTCGCATCATTCAATGCACAAAACGTAGATTTACACAATAATGGACTGTACACTATGAGAATCTGGGGTCCCGCAACAGTTAAAGCAATGACAAGTTTAATTTCAAAGAAAACACAATTCGGTCAGGTGTATATTTATGATCACGGAGAAGCGATGCAAATTTTAACAGGCGACAAGAAAGGTAATGTAGTATATATTCCGTGAATAACATTAGACACCAAAGGAGATCTTGATATGCCATTCGTATTAAAATGTTTACAGTTTCCCATGAGAATAGCTTTTGCTATGACAATTAACAAATCACAGAGACAAACATTAGTAAAAGTCGGATTATTTGTTAGAGAAACAGAAACAATATTCACTCACGGTTATATGTTGCGTTGTCACAATGTGTCTCCAAAAACGGAATGAAAATTCAATGCGATCTTGAAGAAAAGGTAATTCCAAATATTGTTTTAAATGAAGCTTTAAAGTAAAAGTGCAAATAATGAAATTGAAACAATTCCAAAGGGAAAAAAAAGCTTTTAAAATTGTATATCCGATTACCCGCAAGAGACACTTTAACTTGCTCCCAGGTCTTAAAACAATGACAAGCAACAAGCAAAACACGCAATTCACGGCAGATGATCCGACCACTTCTCCTTGCGTGCGTTCAGCCACTCTAAACCCCCCTCTTCACAACGCGAGCAGCAGAGACACGAAGTGGCAAAAAGGACAGCAGCTGTACAGGCTTTAAAATGATCGACGGGCAGCACGACAGCAGCTGCCCCTCCCTTCACAACACGAGCAGCATTATACGTCCTGCGAGAAAGAGATTTATCCACGCCCGGGGCCAGAAATAAAGGACAGGTAGACATGATGTTATACCACCACACACGTTTATTTACACTAATATTTACAACAGTGACACGCACATCCCAGTGCCGCAGTACCAATCACCCCAAAGTCCAGGTCCTTACACAATGCCTCTTCTCTCTCTTCTGGTCCGCCTCCACTCCTCTCCTCCGAGCTCTGTCCTCTTCCACCTGACTCCAGCGATCGAATGGAGGGAGGCGGCCCCTTTTATATCCACCCGGATGTGCTCCAGGTGCACAACAGGCGGAAGTACCAGCCGCGCACCCGGAGGCACTCCATTTGTCCCTGGTCGTCTTCCCCCATCACTTCCGGGTGTGGCGGAACTGCTGAGGACCAGGGCTCTCCAGGCATCGGGGCGCCCCCTGGCGGTGACCATGGGCCCCTATAGGGTTGAGCTTCCAAGCTTAGTTCCCGTGGTCTCCAAAGCCAACAGGGCGGTCGCCCCCTTGTTGTCTGGAGGAGGCATACTTCCTTCTCCGGTCCTTCCTGGCATCCTGGCTGGGTGCCACCCCCAGCCACTTGCCACAATATGCATGTGTATATGTACCACGGAATAGAAATCTTTTTATCCTTGTACCCAAGAGGCAAATTGGTACAATAGTGCACCAAGAGGCAGACCAAAAAGTGAATATTAACAATTATGAAATCTTTTGAAGATGGGTGTTATGGGCAGAATCTGTGCCTGTATTGCTGAATTGTTGTAAGACTCTTATCTTTATGAATTTATACTTTAACTGCATTTCAGAATCTAATATTAATAAACAAAACACCAAGCTAATGTATTATATCTTATATTATTTTCATTTAATCTTTATTATTGTACTTTGTGATTTAAAAATTTTAATATTAGTTTGGTCCAGATATAAGCATTTTTCTGGGAGCAGGGGTTCTGCTGTGAGAAGTGCCAACTAAGGGGTTTCATTGAAAAGTTAAAACAGTGATATGTACAAGAACTAGAGGCAACAGGGCTTTTGGGCCTATAACAAATAAGCACATCTGTTTAAGCCCCATTGCAGGGTGCTGGGACCAGACATCTGGAACATAAGATCACCATTGACTCCAGATCTCTCATCCCTTAGCCTGGAAAAAGATAGAATGATAGCATGGGTATATTCCAAAATATGGCTCTAGACACCTTCTGCTGCTAGTTTGCTTTTATTTGTGAAATAGAAATTCAGAGAATATGTCATCATCAGTCAGTCTGCTGCCATAGTAACCTGCATGCACAGTGCATCTTTATTGCTGTAGAATTACCATTTAATTCATAGAAGCCTTTAAAATTATTTTCTTAGATTTCAGAAAGAGTAAAATCACACCTACAAAATGAAGTAGATGTTTCTACTGTTGTAAGGTTGCCTGGTATATTCTCTGTGACAGTCTGATGAAAAGTGAGGCAGTTTTGAATGACCTTGGAGCAGAGCTCTTCCACATTGCAGTATGCCATTTAAACTTGTTTGGCTTTCTGGTGGTAATCAATATTTTCTTCTAGAGGTGTAACAGGCATGGCTTGCGGTGAGAAGACTGCACATCAGACCCAGAATATGCCACAGAGGTTCTGTTATACATTTAGTGTAATAACACATAGGAGTCCCCAAGGTATGTGTGGTCTACTATGTTGAGCATATTGCCATGCAACTGTCCTCTTAAATAAGTGATCTAGAATATGGAGAACTAGATCATTTCACAAAGTAATTGCAATAGCTTCGTCTGTAAGTTCTCTTAAAACATTTCACCAGGAAGGGTGATATGAATTTTACAAAATCAAGAGTTTACAATATGGTAAAACTGTACCCTCAAGTGATACCGCCTTATCATAAAAATACCCAGATGTTTTAGTAACATTTGGTGTACCTCATCTTTGTCAATGGTATTCATAATCTTCAAAAGGGAATAATTAAAAGCCAAAACCTATCCTGTACATCAAGAGTTCCCAAACTTTTTTTGACCGCAGACCCCTTTACCAAAAACTTTTAAAACCGTCGACCCCCTAGTCATTTACTTTATTTTCAAACTAATAAATTTGTACAGTACTCGATATTAAATATTTCACTAGATATCAAACTTTTCATTTTAATCACTTGTAATTAATGATTGAAAAAGATAAAAGTACTACGGAATATGGCATTATCTTGTGCAACATTTAATATCGAAACCTGCACTAATGAAAATTAAAGCAAAAAATACAAGCAGAGTTGTTTTACATTTTTGACATTTATGAAATAAATATGTAAATTCAAAATAAGTACAAATAGTCCAAGCTGTACTGTCTGCATTTCTTTTTTGGTTCAGTCATATTATTATCTGAAGAAATAAAAACTTTTATTAACAAACAATTTTGACAGCCACTGTGATAATAAAAAAAAAAAACAATAAAGTATGTACTTACTTGAAACAGAAGATTTTTGTTCAAACTCGAATAAATAAACTGTGTCCTCTGATTTTCTTTTTCGTAGTACTGCTCCTCAATAAATAATTATATTCAAAGTTCAAATCACAAATAAGTACATGTCACATCAAACAAACCAATTTATAGTGTTTTATGAAAGGATGACCGTACAAGACTGATAGATTCTGCTAATATCGAATATCCATTGTCTCGTTCCACCGCGAGTAAGTGTGGACATGCGGTTTTTCATGTCCGCACTTGCTTTGATACGTTCGATAAGACAATGCACAGACATGTTTGTGATACATGTATTTTCGTGCATTCTTATGTGTGACTCTTTTAATGACACATTTTTACCTTTTCATTCGCAAGTTTGATATGTAATGTGTTTTTATCAAAAAAGTGTTTTTTTGAATTATTTTACTTCTTAATTAGATACCTATTGGAATCATAGATATTTTGAAGTAACAAACAAATAGCAGTAGTAAGGGGGTCTATTTTTGCTGTCGTCGACCCCCAAATTTTTTTATTGAAACTATCGACCCCTAGAAAGTTCAAATCGACCCCAGGGGGTTGATATCGAACACTTTAGGAACTCTTGCTGTACATTGTCAGGTAAAATCTGCAAAGCAATGTTCACTTTAAACTGTGCAGACTGTGGAACCTTAGCGGAGTTCCAATGCGGAGTGCGTATTTTTAGATAGATAAACAGATAGATGGGTATATAGGCAGGTGCAGATGAAGGTGATTCCCTGGTTAGTTTTGCTACTGCTTAGCTCCATTGACCCAGGATTTGATTCTTACTTTGGTCATTTTTTTCATTTTAGTTACAATATCATGTTACAGATTTGTGTCCCTTCCAAGTCCTCTTGGTTCTTCCCATATGCTTGATCTTGCAAGAACAGGCCCTTTGTATTATAAAAGTCATTTTCAGAAGATGAATGGATAAAGTAAGCTAGATAGTGTGGCCTCCATTGGTCTTTGGTTATTGACTGGATAGCACAAAGAGAGCAATTCTGTCACCCCCACTAACTTACTGTATGACCCATCTACCTTTTTAGGACAAATTGAAGTACTAAGATGGCTACATTCAACTAGGACTATGTTCACAATTGAAAGTGTGCTATAGAAAACAATTTACTTACTTACCTTCTTAAACAGTATTGTGAATCATATTTTTACATTAAAGGATGAAAGAAAATTGAAGATTGTTATTTTCTATAGTCCTTGAGATTTTCTTTCCTTCCTGTATGTGTTAAATGAGAAATGAATATGTTCACTACAGATTCTTTTTACATGCAAGATTGATTTCCTTTCATTTTTATAGTTAAAGTAAAATTAACTTGTTTTATGTATAAAGGTGAGCTAATGGTCATGGGAGACCGGAGTTACCCTGGCAACATCAAGCACAAAGCAGGAAATACCTCTGGATGGTATATAACTTCAAGTTTAAATAGCAATGTAAAAGAAAGTGTATGAATGACACAAGCCATTCAATGTTCATTTTTGTTCTTCTGTATGTACCTGACTTTGTTACTTTATAACTGTTGTTTTTAAAAAGAGTAAATTAACCTATGGTGTAAGTTGTTAACAAGAAAAATTTATTCTAGTAGAGCCAGAGCCTATTTGTGTAACAAGAAAAAAATGACCTGTTCTTTATTTTGTATAGTGCCATTCAATACGTCTACAGTCACTGTGCACTCTAAATGAAGATTAGCATAAACCAGCAAAACAAATAAAAACTTTAAACTGGAATTGTAAATTGAAGGATTGTGATGCACCAGAACAGCAGTTATTGGCATTACCCTCATTTGCTGGAAATTGATAGCCATGGACTATGATGGACCAGGGTGAATGAGCAGAGAAGAGGAGACTTTAAAATCAGAGTAATTGCAGACTTTATTTTAAAACAGAGAAACAAAAGTGAAAAAAACATTGCAGTCAAATAAACAAGTCCATAAATCATTCAATAAATAATCCACTATTATATTATCCACTATGACATAAAATAAATTGGTGTCTCTTGGGTACAAATGATCCAATAAATAATATTCCAGATAGTTAAAATTAAAATCCGAAATATTGGAGAGTTAAAACTGTTTCGTCCTTCCTGGTCCTCTGTGTTGTCATCAGGACAAGGGGAGACATCAGTGTCGCAGTCTGCCTCATCCCCAATCCACCACATAGATCAGAACTGTGCTGCTAATGTCTTGATTGGTTCCCAGGGTGCCTTGCCCTTCATCGGATGGTGCTAAGTCCACCTCATCCCCAATCCACCATGCAGATCTGAACGGCTACCTCTAACGGTTCCTGCAGCCTTACAGACTTCTTGCCCTTCACAGGATGCCGCCACATCTTGAAAATGCCTCCAGTGACCAGCTTCAGGCTCTCTCAGGGAATACAGCTCCAGCTTCAGTGCAACACTTGGTCTGGCCCTTTCTTATTTGGTCAGCCTGACCAATTCTTCTCTTCTCTCCTCTCCTCTCCTCTCCTCTCCAACCAGTGATCACTCTCTGTTGAAGGGGGGAGGAAAAGGAAAAAAATAAAACCAAAAGATTCTGCCTGTGCTTACCGATTCTCTTTTATACCACTCCATCCCCACCGGGTGCCTTCTAATTACTGCACCATAGCTCAATTATTAATTATCTAATTAAACCATTGCAGGCATTGATATACAAACCTTGCACCAGCACAAACATTAACAACAGGTGCATCAACCTTCAGTAAAATCATTAAATTAATTAAGCAATTAAAACACCCCCCCATATCGGTATTACCACAAGGATTAATGTTTATATGTGAAAACATGCTTCAAGATAAGCAAAAATGTAGAGAGTAATAACTGTATATAACTCCCTGCATGATATTGGGGGTATTGCTGTAAGCCAATGCTTTTCAAACTTTTTCTATGGCGATTAGCCAAGGACTTTCATATTTCTTTTGCAATGGGAAATTATTAAAATTTTTTGTGAGACTTTCTGAATGGCTTTACACAATCTACACATTGATCCAGGTCACTGTTTCCCAAACTTGTTCCTGGGGACCCACTGTGGTTGCAGGATTTTGTTCAGACAAGCTTCACAATGACTGATAATAATTACTAATAACTGATCTGACATTTTCTTCTCCAGCCAAATGAAAACTCTTCATGCAGCTTTTACTTTTATACTATTGCTAACATCCAGCATCATATTACTTTTTTGATTGTGACATCAAACTGAGCTACACAGAGGCTGTCAGCATCCATGAAATCCTATATGTGGCAGCCTTGCAGATTATTAAAGTAAACAGTTAATTAGGAAACTAGAAGCCAGTACTGAGTTAAAAAATGCTGAAAATGAGGTCCATTCCCAGCAGCAGGTGGCTGCTAGTATAAAAAGAAGAAAGATGAGTCTCAGCTATAAATGATTAATTATTACGCTTGGGAGGCATAAGGTACTGTAGTGTAAGAATTTTTTTCTTTTTTTTCACCAGGAGCTTTTGAAGTCATTAGAAGAGGTTCAAGATAAAAGTCTGGAATTTAGATAATTCATTACCATCATCATTATTATCACTTTCACTTTTTTTGGTGAGAGTCTCTCTAGCAACATGCTGAGCTGGAATAATTATTCCCAGCAAATTATTTGAAAGTTTTCTAAATAATACCCAGCAACTACTAGGCAAACATAATTCATTGAATGGCATATACCAGTGGCCCTTGAAGCACATACTCTTAATAGCACTTTAAACAACATGTACACAGGATTAGCAGGCTCCCATTACTTTAAGTATCTGTGCAATGACCAAAAGTTCACATTTTAGCTAGTTCACATTGATTTTTTTCTAAATATTATGCTTAATTGTCTCATGAAGTCTCAGTTCCAGTGCCCTAATTATAACTGCACAGTGCCTGTTTGCCACCTTTTTAAAAAGGGGGCCTACTGCACCTGTCTGCTAGTTACAAGGCACTAATACCTATCTTTCATTCAATTCAAAGAAAGTGTTTTACTTAAAATGCACCCACAATATCCGGTTGTTTAAGCTTTACCATATCTCATTCACCATTTACCTTATTGTTGTGGAGCCTTTTAATCACTGTAGTGACAGCAGCTGCTGAAAAGGACTTAACCTTGAACAATCCTTATGGCACTGCATGCTACAATTAAGGCATATCCATAGAGTTCCACAATGTGCTCCTTCCAGCTCTCAACTGTATCCCCAGTCAACCAGCTAACACCTTTTCTGAGAACAGTCTTGGCAACACCCTGTTTATCCTTCTTGAATCGTCAATGGTTTGCCAGAGCCTGTTTGAGGCTGTTTGAAAGTCATTCTCTACAGTACAGTGTTACCAAACTCTGCCTACACCTTGATAGTTACTTTTGACGTATCTGCCACCTTTTTGGCCTTCTGGTACTTCTCAATCAAATCTAGAGATCCTTTATGTAACTGCATGGATAGACCATTTTTTTCTGCTTAAAAACTTAACTTAACAGCTAGTGTTCACTCATGGATTGTAAAAGTGCCACCATGACAGGTAACAAAATCCTTCAGGTCCACAGCTCTTAGAAGCTTTCTCTACTACTGACATCTTGAACAAGATCATTTTGGGTCCTGTGCCTCTGACCTCTCCCGAGATGCAAAAGAAGCTCTTCTGGAGATGTAGGCAAACTCATTCTGAACAGAGGCAATCTACTAGTTGTTCTCAGCCCACCCATGTGCCTACCCTTCCAAATCCAATGGTGTGCTGTCTGTTCTCATATTTTGTGTATGTCACTCCTTGCATTTTTCCCTCTCCAATAATTAATACTGTTACTACTCACAATTTGGTGATTTTGTAATATGCATATTGATACCTGTAAATTAGTATGAGATGAAGGAGATTAATAAGAGCTTGTGTTGTAGCCTTGTATATTAATTGGAATGTGTGAATATGAATTATACGTTTAAAGCACAGTAATGGGCAAACCATCCATTAAAATGCAACAGGAGCCTAAGGTAACTAGAAAACAATTGGTCTTTTTTCTATAATTCTTTATAGCTGTTTTTCAGTCAAAGCAGGCAGTGCTGTCCTCATTTATTCAAATTCACCTTTCTGAATGATAAGTATACAGTGGATTCAGTAAGTATTCAAACCTCTTCACTTTTTGCACACTTTGTTTTGTTATAGATTTAATTATAAATGGATACATTTTTGTCCATCAATCTATACTCAATAACCCATAACAACAAAGTGAAAATATGTTTTCAGAAAGGTTTGCAAATTTATTAAAAATCAAAAACTGAAAACTCTCATTTAAAATATATAGACAAAATGACAAACTTACCCTTTTAAAATTAAATCTTGAACACAATAAAGTATGTAGAAAGTCAAAGGTTCTGAATACTTTCTGAATCTACTGTATATCTGCACCCAACTGGACATTATTAATTTGTTTATTTTTCTGCATTTCTAGAATTCAAATTGGTTAGTTTGTCTGCTTTTTTTCTTTAATTCCCTTGAGTCTTTGTACTGGAATCTACAAATGTAAATGCATGCAGCTTTAGAAGCAGCTTACTCTTCTAGGTGATAGTGTAATCCCTAGAAGAAAACTAATTCACTGGAAAATTATTTACAAGCCTCCAAGTGTCACTCTGACTGATCTTCACAAGGACCACATGTTGTGTACTGGGTCTTCTTAACAGCATTGTTCAGCTCTCATTTAAATTCTGACATCAATAGAAGAAGATTTAGGTCCTTGAGAAAACTAATTTCTTAACAATTCCCAAGGATGCAATTATCTGTCTGTGTATGTGTATATGTTATATATATATATATAAAAGCAAAGCCCTCACTCACTCACTCACTCACTCACTCACTGACTGACTGACTGACTGACTGATTGACTGACTGACTGACTCATCACTAATTCTCCAACTTCCCGTGTAGGTAGAAGGCTGAAATTTGGCAGGCGTATTCCTTACAGCTTCCTTACAAAAGTTGGGCAGGTTTCATTTCGAAATTCTACGCGTAATGGTCATAACTGGAAGCTGTTTTTCTCCATTTACTGTAATGGAGATGAGCGTGAAACCCGTGGGGGCGGAGTTTCGTGTGACATCATCACGCCTCCCACGTAATCACGCAGTAGGTAGAAAACCAGGAAGAGGCCCAAAAAGCGCTGAAGAAAACATGCATTATATAATTGAGAAGGCAGCGAAACAATAAGAAGCGAGCGAGTGACATATACAACCATATTCATGAGTTCTGCTACTTCGGAAACAAAGCACGATGTAAACCTAAACTTTAAATTAAGTTCATAGACAGGCTGCCGCTAGCGTTTGTAATTTAGTGCCTGCCCATATAAGGCCGTCCGTCAGCGGCAATCCAATAGAAACACTGCCACGGGTAAATATTCACGGGTGAAGGACTGTGCTTATGCAGAGGAAGATGAGATGGTCAGGGTGGTGTTTGGCACAAACTCAGCGAAACTGCGAGAGAAAGTTTTAAGTGCCGGGACTTAGGTAACATTAGATACAGCCATGGACATAGCACGACATGGCACCAGCACAGCTGGGAAACTTCGATGCATGTACACCGAGCGGCTCACGTGAACTGACGCAGTGCACAGACAAAAAGCAACAGTTCCAAAGAGCGCTGAACAAAAACCGATTTACACAATTGAAAAGGCAGCAAAAAAATATGAAGCGTCTGATACATACAAGCATATTCATAACTGCAGCTACTGAAGAAACAAAGCACACGGTGGAAAAAGTGAATGTCCCACTAAAGGAAGACAGTATTAAAAAAAAAACCCGTGCATGCAGTGTGTCAGGTCTCAGATAAAGAAGAAGACGAGCTGTTTATTGATGCAGTAAGAAACGAATCTTTTTCATAGCTTCTTTAACACACTACGTCTCCGCTGCGATACGCGGGTATATATATATATGTATATATATACCCCGATCTACATTAGATACAGCCATGGACATAGCACGACATGGCACCAGCACAGCTGGGAAACTTCGATGCATGTACACCGAGCGGCTCACGTGAACTGACGCAGTACACAGACAAAAAGCAACAGTTCCAAAGAGCGCTGAACAAAAACCGAATTACACAATTGAAAAGGCAGCAAAAAAATATGAAGCGTCTGATACATACAAGATAAGTATGTAATAAGTGCAGCTACTGCAGAAACAAAGCACACGGTGGAAAAAGTGAATGTCCCGCTAAAGGAAGACAGTGTTAAAAAAA
>JANRMT010062791.1:241276052-241295036 GCA_026402145.1 Polypterus bichir lapradei | reverse complement strand
CACGACATGGCACCAGCACAGCTGGGAAACTTCGATGCATGTACACCGAGCGGCTCACGTGAACTGACGCAGTGCACAGACAAAAAGCAACAGTTCCAAAGAGCGCTGAACAAAAACCGAATTACACAATTGAAAAGGCAGCAAAAAAATATGAAGCGTCTGATACATACAAACATATTATTCATAACTGCAGCTACTGCAGAAACAAAGCACACGGTGGAAAAAGTGAATGTCCCGCTAAAGGAAGACAGTGTTAAAAAAAAACCCGTGCATGCAGTGTGTCAGGTCTCAGATAAAGAAGAAGACGAGCTGTTTATTGATGCAGTAAGAAACGATTCTTTTTCATAGCTTCTTTAACACACTACGTCTCCGCTGCGATACGCGGGTATATATATATGTATATATATACCCCTATCTACATACTCGAATAATAAATACTTTATTCGCAATCAATCATTGTTTTGGTAAAGCCATACTCAGTGTATTCATTAGATGAACGGTAAAAAAGTAAGAGCGAGGGGAGGATGACTTATTGAGGCATGCAGGCTGTAGTGCGCGTCAACTCTATCTGAATTGCGCGATCACATTTGAAAAAATATATCTTTTCAAGTTCTATTTAGTCCATATGTGTCAAACTCAAGGGCCGCGGGCCACATCCGGCCCGGCATGTAATTATATCCGGCCCGCGAGATCATTTTATATACTGTATTATTGTCCGTCTGTCTGTGCCGGGGCCAGCGTTCACAGTGGCGTAGTCGGCAGGATACTCCGCCTGGTGCAAGGCGGGGACCTGCATCAATAACAAATAAGTCTGTGAACGGCCCGGCGCAGCAGCGGACCCCACACACTGGCCGCAGGAGCGGCCCGTGCACAACCCCGCGGGAGCGGTTAACCCCCGAGACCGCCGCCGGACCGCAGAGAGGCCATCCCCGGGTGCGGAGGAGGGGACGGACGGACGGACAGCCAGGCCGGCGTTGCGACGCGAAAAGCCACACCGAGGCGGGGGCCTCGGCATGACGGGATCCGAGAGGTGAGTGCCCTGCCCTGTAACAATCGGCCCTTCGGGGTCGTACCTACCTTGTTTCTCGCAGGGAGGGACGAACCGGATCCGCGTTCGTGGCAGGAGCACACCGGGCCACGGGTTGTCGGCGGCGCGGTGGCAGCAGCAGAGCCGGCTGCGTACTTGGAGCCGCTGCGGCTCAAAGAATCGCCGCAGCTGCGGAGCTGCGAAGAGGCACGTCTCCGCACCCAGAACAGGGGCGACAAGATGGCCGCGGGCCGGATGTCCCGCCCGCTGACAGGCACGGGATTGGCTGGTGTGTCTGGTGTGCCCGCCGAGGATTGGATGGAGGCGGGACCTAGGAACGCCAGTCTCGTGCCAAAACGAGACCCAATTGGGCCAGAGGGAGTGGCCCAGAGGAGGCTGGCGTCGCCTGGAGCTGATGGACAGGTAGGCTCACTGACGTCTGTCTCTCTCTTTCCACCAGCGGCTCGGCGCGTGTCGGAGGAATCCCTTCGGCCTGCCGATCCGTCGCTGATGGATTTGCTAAGTGTTCTCGCCGCTCAGTGTGAGCAGCTGACGGGGAAGGCGGTCGCGTCGGGAGAGACGCCGCATGAGACGGAGGATCGGCGCGGCGCTGAAACCGGAGGCCGGCAGAGCACGACGGGGGGGGTGAGTATTACCGTCCCCATAAAGCAAGTGGGGGGGTTCGCCGAACACGGCTGTGACCTTTTAAGGGACGATCAGCTTCGAGTAGGCAACTTCCTGACAGCGGACGCGGCGGTGCAGACGGCTAGCGAAGCGAGGAGGTCAAAAACGCAGGGGCTGGTAGGATCGGGGCTGTTGAGTGCCCTGGGTCCTAGCGCCCTGCGCTCCAAACCCGCTGCTGTCTCCTGTCGCTCTGCCTGGACGCAGATGGGGCTGGATTTGAGCTTTTGCTGTGCTCAGACCCAGACCGTCAGGTCGTCCAAGAGTAGAAGGAGGAACCGAAGGGAGAATGGCGGTTACTCCGATAGGAGAGGACGCGGCGCTGGGTGCGCGCGTCTGGAGAAGGGCCGTCCTCTGCGCGGGCAGAGGAAATCCCCTGGGCGGCTGGGCGAGCTGCCTGCGAGAGCGGTGCCGCGGACATCGTGCGGAGAGGCATGGAACCTGCGGCGGAGGACTTCAGCAGGCAAGTTAGGGGCTGTCAGAGGGGGGCAGGAGCACTGTCGGTACGGGGACCGACGGGGCACTCGGGGTGAGTGTCCTGGCAGTGCTTCTGGCCCTCTGTTTCCTTTTTTCGCAGGCCCGAAGCCCCGACGAGCGCTGAGGCCGACAGCGTCAGGGACCAACCCTCCTGGGACGGGCCGCTCCGCGGGAGAGCTCCACGCCGGGAGGCCTATAGTAGCCCCGCTGCGGAGAACAGCGGGGGCGAGAGCGGCGCAGACCAGAGGGGCACGTTTGCGCCGGCGGGGGTGCCGAAGACGGATGTCCCAGGGTGCTGCGTTGGACCCTGGGGACATGGTAGGACCCTCACTGGGGACGTGCTGCCCTTTCGGGTTGTGCCGTTCGGACCCACGTGTCCTCGCTAGTGGCGGGGCACTGTGGTCCCCGGCCGGGGCTGGAGCCCGGCTGGGACGCCCAGGAGGACGTGAGGTGGGCTTGTGCCTCCTCCAGACCGCGAGGGGGCGTCCGTCCTGGTTCTGTTGGGGACCACGGGTCGAGGGCATGGAAGCCCTACCCTGTAGGGGCCCGTGGTCACCGCCAGGCGGCGTCCCGATGCCGGTTTATCACATCTGGTCCTCGGCCGGGGCTGGAGCCCGGTCGGGACGCCTTGGAGGACCGGAGGAGGGCGTGTGCCTCCTCCAGACCGAGTGGAGGCGTCCGTCCTGGTTATGCAGGGGGCCTCGGGTACAGGGCTTGGAAGCCCAGCCCTGTAGGGACCCGTGGCCACCGCCAGGCGGCGCCCCAGTGCCTAATTATCCCGGGAGCCCCGCACTTCCGCCACACCAGGAAGTGCCGGGGGGAAGACGACCGGGGATGCACGGACGGCTTCCGGGTGCGCAGCCGGCACTTCCGCCACACAGGGGTGTGGCCAACGTCAGGTGCCGGGAAGCAGCTGGAGCCCATCCGGGTCCCCATAAAAGGGGCCGCCTCTCTCCAGTCAGGAGGTGGAAGTCGGGAGGCAGCAGACTGAGCTGGAGAGAGAGGACGGAAGGCGGCCAGGAAGGCACAAAGACTGTGGGCCCTGGACTTTGGGGAAATCGGTGCTGGAGGCACTGGGGTTGCACGTGAGCAAGGACTTGTATATATTGTAAAATAAACAGTGTGTTGGGTGCAAAAATGTTGTCCGTCCGTCTGTGCCGGGGCCAGCGTTCACAATATGTATATGTATATGTATATATGTATGTATGTGTATATATATATATATGTATGTATGTATGTATATATATGTATATATATATGTATATATATGTATATATATATATATGTATATATCTATGTATATATATATCTGTGTATATATATATATATGCATATACACTGTGTGCACAATTATTAGGCAAGTGAGTATTTTGACCATATCATCATTTTTAATGCGTATATTCCAACTCCAAGCTGTATTAACTTGAATGCTTATTGGATTTAAGCACGTCAGGTGATGTGTATTTGTGTAATGAGGGAGGGTGTGGCCTAAGGAGATCAACACCCTATATCAAGGTGTGCAGAATTATTAGGCAGCTAGTTTTCCTCAGGCAAAATGGGCCAAAAAAACAGATTTAACTGACTCTGAAAAGTCAAAAATTGTAAAAAGTCTTTCAGAGGGATGCAGCACTTTTGGAATTGCTAAGATATTGGTGTGTGATCACAGAACCATCAAACATTTTGTTGCAAATAGTCAACAGGGTCGCAAGAAACGTGTTGAGAACAAAAGACGCAAATTAGCTGCCAAAGATTTGAGAAGAATCAAACGTGAAGCTACCAGGAACCCATTATCCTCCAGTACTTTCATATTCCAGAGCTGCAACCTACCTGGAGTGCCCAGAAGTACAAGGTGTTCAGTGCTCAAAGACATGGCCAAGGTAAGGAGGGCTGAAACCCAACCACCACTGAACAAGAAACATAAGTTGAAACGTCAAAACTGGGCCAAGAAATATCTGAAGACAGATTTTTTTCAAAGGTTTTATGGACCGATGAGATGAGAGTGACTCTTGATGGACCAGATGGATGGACCTGTGGATCAGTAATGGGCACAGAGCTCCACTCCAACGTGGAGGTGGGGTACTGGTATGAGCTGGTATTTTTAAAGATGAGCTAGTTGGACCTTTTTGCATTGAAGATGAACTCAAAATCAACTCCCAAACCTACTGCCAGTTTTTCGAAGACACTTTCTTCAAACAGTGATACAGGAAAAAGACCATGATTTTTATGCAGGCCAATGCTCCATCACTTGCATTGAAGTTCTCCACTGCGTGGCCAGCCAGTAAAGGCCTTAAAGATGAAGGAATAATGACATGGCCCCACTTCCTCATCTGACCTAAACCCTATCAAGAACTTGTGGGCACTTCTTAAACTTTAGATTTACGGGGGAGAAAAACAATACACCTCTCTGAAGAGTGTCTGGGAGGCTGTAGTCACTGCTCCACAAAATGCTGATCGTCAACAGATCAAGAAACTGACAGACTCCATGAATGGAAAGGCTTATGACTGTTATTGGAAAGAAGGGTGGCTATATTGGTCATTGATTGACTGATTTATTTTTTTTGAAATATCAGAGATGTTTATTTGTAAATTTTGAGGTGTTTGTTTATTATTCTCACCATAACAGATGAAAATAAACAAGTGAGATGGGAAAATTTTCATTTTTCCTTTAGTTGCATAATAAATCTGCACACTAATAGTTGCCTAATAATTGTGCGCACATATGTATTCCCCTGATGATGTTCACACTCACATTTCCGTTGTGAAACATTCAGGTTTCAGGTTTATTAACATTTTGGATTGACTGATAGCACTGTGTTTGTTCCATATTAAAATTAATCCTCAAAAATACAACTTGCCTAATAATTGTGCACACAGTGTATATGTGAATATATAAATATATATATATAAGGGTTTGGAATTAATTGAATCTAACATTAAGACATGTAATTATAAAATTAAAATATAAATCATGAAATCAATACACACTGAATCACAAAATTAATGTAGAATCAATACAAAGGAATTTAAAAAAATGAATGGCATAGTTTAAGCTTAAACAATGATCTTAAACCTGAACTTTTAACAAAATACTACTTGAGCAAATGCAGTGCAACCTGAATTTCAATGCCTTCCAAAAAGACAAGTCAAAAAGAAGGCAATAAGAAAACGAGGCCAATGTGCCTGACCACTAGAAGCTCACCTGCGGGCATTCCCCACAGGCCTGG
Organism: Polypterus bichir lapradei; assembly: GCA_026402145.1. Taxonomy (NCBI): domain Eukaryota; kingdom Metazoa; phylum Chordata; class Cladistia; order Polypteriformes; family Polypteridae; genus Polypterus; species Polypterus bichir. The sequence goes on along the minus strand of JANRMT010062791.1, from coordinate 241,289,627 downwards.
CTCTAGGAGTAGTCCCTGGTAACCCAATACCTGGCAGGGTACTCTTTTAAAATTTGTGATTTTGCTTCATTAGGGGCTGTGAAACGCTCTTTGTCTGAATCCTCATATGGCACCAATTTGCCTTGGGAAGCCCTACCAAGAGCTTCCAGGGTCACAGAGGCAAACAAACCTCTCCATCATGTTAAAGTGGCAAATCTTATAGAGTTTACATGTTGGATACTGTATTATAAAAACAAAACTAACTACTATATTATTTAGCCAGGATAACAATAATAGACCAAAATTTTCACTTTATTTCTTTGTTGTTTTATGGTCTCTCATTTGCACTTTTATCACTTTCTCTTTCTGGTTGATTTTTGGTTGACTTTAGCCATGTTCAAGACTTTAACCAATCAGGCAGAACAATTTGAGTTTCACATTTATATACCATACATATACAGTATTTATATACTTTATAGATACCAATAATTATATTTCTTAAAAATGTTAGTGATTTTTTTATGCTCTTTGATATTATTTCCACCTGCAATATTAATCTTTACTATGGTATTCTGAACCCTTTTTATAATGTTTATATTTTTTATTATTTTGTATATCTTTTTATGCACTTTTTATGTAAAATCTTCTTAGCTTTTTCTTCATGCTGATATTAATGATAGCATGAGCTGTACATTTCTAGTGACAACCTTTTTATATAAAACTTGTCAGTTTACATTCATAGAAATTTCCTGTGAATGAGCCAAACAAATTATTACATTCTCAAACATACTTTATACAATTCAGGGTCATGTATGGTTCCAGCCTGTTCAGGCAACACTGGGCACAAATTCCTGGGTGAGGTGTCAGTTCATCACAGGGTTCACAAAGCAAGATTCCTGCCATCTAAAAGAAAATTCTTTTCAGTGAAGTAAACCCATCACAAATTCTTTTTAGGGAAGTAAACCCATCTTCCTTACCACTTTTGAATAGGCCTGCATAGCATACCAAAGTACTCATTATCATAAATTGTGTATTTTAAATTAAGTTATTTTAAATCATCCACATATTGATTTTGAAAGGCTTGCATGTTTGCTTCGCACACATGTTGTGCATGCACACGCACATACACACTGATAGATCAATGTACTTGCATTCTGTAATGAGGCCATCTTCATCAATTTTGAGATCAAGTGGCTCCAGGAAAATAGAAAGGTCAGAATAAATGTGGTTTTTAATGGGCCTTCTTTTGTGAAATTGAATTGTCTCTCCCTTGCATATAAATGCTTCTCCATATGCTGCAATTTTCAAGAAACATTTCTGAGCTGAAGCTGAAGCTGATAGGTAAAACAAAGAAATTGTTCAAGTATAAACACGGTGAAAATGTCTTCTGCATACAAGAAATTATGGCTAATACTGATGTCATTTTTGTTAATAAGTAGAGAAGCTTCCTTAAGTGAATGATTACCTAAATACTATAATGGAAATTGTAACTGTTACTAGCTATGAGAGATATCTTCTTTTAAGAGCTGTGTGCTTATATACTGTAAATAATTAAGAAAACCTAAAGTTAAGCTTGTATTAATCCAAAAATAACATAAATGAACACACATAATAAATAAATAAATGACACCCATTTGTCAAAAAGACTGTAGATGTAAGGGGCATTAAGACCTTGGCAAACAAAAAAGTGAGTCTTCCCTAACTTGTCCAGGAAAACAAGAACAGATAAAGGTAACAGGGGAGCTCCTGCAGGTTCCAGTATGTGTGCAAACAATACATAAGGCATCGTATGCAAGAGAGGACTGGACAGAAGTGTGAAATTCTCTTCCAGAATGTTAGATGTCAGGCAACCCTGTTCATGCTTGCACCGTCTTCTGACCAGAGTGAGAGAGATGGGGTCCAGTGACAGAGTGCCAGTGATGCTTGTATGCTGTTGAGTCCACAAACTCATAGAAGAGAATGTATGAGATCATGCTGTTCTCCTGTATGACCTGCCTTTGTGAGTCAGACCTTTAATTAACTTGGGAGGTGGAAAAATGTAGGGATAGATGTTGTGACCAATAAGGCATATACCAGACTCCAGACACAAGTGTACATACACAGTCTAGGGTTCAAATAAACAAATTTTATTGCATAAAATACCTTTTGCAGGTTCTTTCCCCAAAACAAGTACTAAAAAGAATGTTTCCAATAATGATTCTCCTCTACCTACCATCCATCCACCTGTCCATCAGAACTACAATTCCCAAGGTGTCTTGCTCATGTACAAATGGGCACTCTACCTGAGAGAGTCTTCCACCTGGCATACTGGGGGATTGCAACAACAACAACATTTATTTATATAGCACATTTTCATACAAAAAAATGTAGCTCAAAGTGCTTTACATAATGAAGAATAGAAAAATAAGAGACACATTAAGAAAATAAAATAAGTCAACATTAATTAACATAGAATAAGTGTAAGGTCCAATGGCCAGGGGGGACAGAAAAAACAAAAAAAAAACTCCAGACGGCCGGAGAAAAAAAATAAAATCTGCAGGGATTCCAGGCCATGAGACCGCCCAGTCCCCTCTGCATGGCCCCAAGAGAAAGTCTTTTCCTGTCATTCCATTATATCTTCCCAGCCAGGTAAGGTACCCGCAACTAAGCTGGCTAGAAGGTCCATCTATCCAAATTCTTTCCTTTATGGTTCCCATCAGGGTAAGGAAACTCCCTCCTTCCATCTTGGCCCCTACATGGTTTACAATCGAAGGAAATCTCAGAAGATCCCAAACCCTGGAAGTGATTCTGAAGATTTCACTGGATGTGGCTTTGATCTGGGTTATAAAGCCACCTATGCAACATTTCCCGTTGACTTGGAAAGTGAGCTAGGGCAAATGCATGACTGACGCTGAGAATATATCTAATGTATAAACCACCCTAATGAACAGACAGGAGTTTAACATCTGTGTAGTAACTAAGACCCTGAAAGACATCATTGCTTTGGTTGCTCTTTGGTACATTCTACCAGTCCTTTTGTTTAACCATAACATCTCTTTATTCATAGTACCAGTAACGGCACACTGCATGATAACGTGCACTTTACTTGAGCATTCATAATTTTCATACTCTTTCTCTGTACGTTTAGCATTCATTTGCTCAGAGGTTGATGTGCTTGCTGCTTCCTACGCAGCTCTTCTTTTCTTCACTGTCACATTCTCTTCTTTCATCTGTATCTTTTCATGTTAAAATTGATTAAGTCAATGTTTGTGATTCAATTACTTAGTATATTTTCTTAGTATATTTTTCACTTAAGCTGGCACTTAAGTCTTCAATCTGCCTCAAGAATTGTTTAAGATATGAAGAGGTAGGGGAAGTGACAGTGAAGGTGGTGGGGATGAGAACGGCATCTGTACGCATGCTGGCCGTTGCAGAGAGTTGATGCTACAATAAAATAAAATAAAAATATAAAGAGGAATAACCTTGGAAGTCAATCATCACCCCGAAAGCTGATTGCAGATGTCATGTAGTATATGTGTACCAAATTTCAGGTCAATTGGTTAAACGTTTTGAAAGCTGCAGGTGATTTAAAATCCTGGACAGACAAACAGACAGCCACAGTAATGTATTATATATAAAGAAAATATATAAAGTGCATCAGACACACAGATTGTTGAATTATTTTGCTCTTTTTGGCTTACTATACTGTATACTGTACGTAGTAAGCAGAAGAAAGTGCTACAAGCAGTCCTTGAACCCAGATAACTCACACTCACCTCTTTTGATACTTCTTTGGCTTTCTTTATTATATAATATAATTGAAAGATAAGTTCAGTATTTTTAAAGTCTGTTTTTTTTCATAATCATTGTATATGCATTTATTTGCCAAATGTAAACATTCTAAGTTATAGCATATTTTATACATTTTAAGGAAGAATGAGCCAGCTTTTGCATTTTACAATAGAGCCACAATACTTGTATTTCACTTTACATAACAGAAGGCATAGTTTACTGTTATTCAATTTGAACATTAACAAGATCTTCAGCTGACATTTGCTTGCACTGTCAGATGTACATGTTACCTTAATGTAATTTTCATTTCAGTGTTTCTAAAACTCTTTATTAGCAGGTATTCAAATGGTAATATGATTGTATACCTGTCCACCTTGTTTTTTGTAAGCATAGGAGTGGCAAAACATCATCTTTTAGTATTCTGTCTCAGGGTTCATAGTTCAGTGTGAGGAAAATGGCTGACAATAGCATATCATCACATCATCGTGCTTTGATTAAATTAATTTTGCAGGAGGAAATCTCCCATGGATGACATTAAAGTACAAGTTCAAAATGCTAAAAGACATGGAGGTCTGCATAGGCTTTCACAGTGTCATATGATGGATGAAGCACTTTAAAGATGAGAACATACAGATTGCCTCTGTGCAAAAAATAATTTTGTGTGGTCATTTAAATCTCTTTTTGGCATAACCTACCCATTGGTTATAGGCACAGGGGCAGATTTTAGAGATTCGCCAGTCACAAGACAGTGGCTGCCATTTTACATAGAGGTTTTTTCATCTAGTTCAGCAATAAAGCAGACTCCTCTTTCACTGCGGAAATTGCACTGTACCTCCTCTCAATAATGTACAGAGTGAGTTCTTTCTAACCCATTGCACACCCAACTTGCTGTGCATATGCACCAACAACATTCATCATCACACCTCCAATTTGCAGCTTTGTTATCATTACTCTGCCTGACACTCTCTTTTCACCTACAAAACAATCTTGACATATTGTTCCTTCAGAATAACTCCTACCCCATTTCTCCTCCCATCCACACCATGATAAAACAATCCACCTCCAATCCACCTGGCCTTACTTCCCGTCCATTTAGTCTCTTGCACGCACAATATATCAACTTTCCTTCTCTCCAGCATATCTGCTTACTCTCTCCCCTTACCAGTCATACTGCCAACATTCAAAGTTCCTACCCTCAGTTTCACTCTCTTTACTTTCCTCCTCTCCTCCTGTCTCCAGACACGTCTCCCCCCTCTTCTTCTTCTCCTTCTTCTTCTTCAGCCAACAGTAGCCCAATTTCCGCCAACACCCTGTTGGCTAACAGTACTGATGGTGGTCATTGTTAACCCGGGGCCGACCGATCCAGTATGAAAATTTATATTGTTGTCTGCATATTGATTTGACAAAATTTTACACCAGATGCCCTCCCTGACGTAACCCTCCCCATTTTTCCGGGCTTGGGACCGGCACGATAAAACACACTGGTTTGTGCGTCCCCTGTGGCTGGTTTAGTATATAATTTAGAATAAGGCCTGCAAATAGGATTTCATTGACACCAGTAATACTTATAATCCCAACAGCAGTTGTGAATGGCAGTAGTTTACTGTACAGTAGCACAGGAGGTGAAACAGTTCAAATGTCACTCCACTGGACAAACATTGCAACAGCTAAGTAGCACTATATTATTCTGTGTACAGAGAGACATGACGGCATTGCTGTTATATTACAGTATGTACTCTAGAGTTTTCAAACTAGCTAAAAAGTAATGGTTGAATATCAAACTTAATAAAAATTAAGGGTTGAATATCAAACTTAAAATAAATATATTGAAGGCTGTAGTGGCAGGAACAGCAAGAACAAACACCAACAGCAAAAAAAAATAAAAACTGGCTTTCTGGCAATTGTTATTTAAATAAAAGAATGGAGCATCAGCAGCTCCCTCTTTTCTTCATTCTAGTACTAAGTCTCACGACTAGATCACACAAAGCTATCAAATCAATGACAGAAAGGTACTTAAGTCCTTAAGAAGCCACACATGCTGGTGTATACTGTTAGTGATTTTTTTTTACTTTTTTTACTCTCTGTGCATCTGCAAGTCATGGAAGCCCTTATGAAAATGTTGCTTGTTTCCTGTTTGCTACATTCAGGTGCTACAAACATATTGTGATATGTGTTACTGCTGTAGTGACAGCTGTGGGAAGTAGAAAGCAAGGTTGTGGTGGAGTCCAGTGTAAGCATTTTTTGTGAGGGTGCAGAGCACCTTCACTAAGTAATGTGAAGTGACAGGGGTGAGGGATAAGTAGCAATGCTTTCACACCAAACAGGCAGAGTGGTTTAGGATAAAGAGAAATAGGGGTTTGTTAATAAGAAATCTACAGGCTAGAAATAGTGAACAAAGCAAAATAATAGGCAAGAGGAAGGCAGGTCGAAGGTGGTCTTGTTTTACTATTTTGGAGGAGTCTAAAGAGCAGTGGCAGGGTATAGTTATTATCATGGCTTTCACAATAAAGAGCTTGCTGGCAGTTGCCAGCTTACCCATAAAAGTGGTATCAAGACAGGGTCTGCACAATCTGTTTGTAAAATGCAACAATATTTTAATAATGATGGCCTGAATATTTCTAATTACAATATTTTTTTGGGCATTATGTGGCAAACAGGGAGCCATGTAAGAAACTAATGTGTTGGCTGACACTGATGATGCTCATTAAAGTTGGATTTTAAAATGCAGTAGTAAAAGGAAAAAAAGGAATTATAACAGCTATATTCCATTTGTTTTAATGAGAAGGTCTTAGCATTAAACAACAGTTGGGGATTTCAAATTTATGAGTGAATGCAAACATCAAATGAGAAGAAGTTTGAAAAACTGTTCTGAGTACACTTGCAGATCAAAGTGTACAGCAGTGGGATAGGGGAAAAAACTGTCCCAGACTACATTCTGAAGGGGTCTGGCTATAGGTTTTACTAATGAAGATAACAAGCTAACTATTTAAAATTATGAATGCTGATCATGGAGGTAAAGTGCAAAAACAGATATGTAAAATACTATAGCTTTGCACAGCATGTCTGGAGTAATTTGACACCAAAATTAGTGTGAGAAAAACAACCATTCGCTCTTTTACAATCGAATGACAGCTTTTTCTTGATTAAGTCGAAATTATATTTGAATAGTGACTTTTGATCTGACAGCCTAAGTAACCTGTAATATATATATTACATATATAAAATGCATAGATATATATATTATATATATAAAATGAATAGACAAGTGTCTGAAAAAGGTTTGGGGCAGCCTCCCGTATATAAACCTGGCTGCAAAATAATTAGTTGCACAGTTGCGTACAGATATGAGTTCAGAACAGAACTGATTTGAAGGAGGTAAAAATGGCAGTTTTATGAAAAGGCAGAGGAAGTGACATCATCTGGGTTGGGACTGGGAGTGACGTCTTCGGGTTCAGGCAGAATTTACCATAACTGGCCTTCAGAGGAAAGTGAGAAAAAATGAGTGCACTCCACTACCCCCTGGTTTGCCGTGGAGTTATCTTCATTTGAGCCCTTTAGCTGCCTCCCCTGTGCATGTGTGTGACAATATATATATTGTGATAGAGGGCGTTGTCGCTCCTCCAAACCTGCAGACTACATGTCCAAACACCAGGTAAAAGTATCAGAAATTAATTTAATTTCTTCAATACTGTGCACAAAGCACCTCCACAATACACAATAATCAACAATAAATCCTCCTCTCCACCCAGCAGCTCTGTTGCACTTCCTCCCAACTCCGGCTCAGCTTGCTGGGTTTCCCACAGTCCTTTAAATAGTCCTTGATCTGGACGTGCTTCTGTCCTTCTGGCCATGTGATTCCATAGCACTTCCGGGTCAGATGAAAACTCTTATTTTTCTTCATCCCGGAAGTACTTCAGTTCTTCCATCCCCGAGACTTGGGAGTACAGTAATCCCCCATTCTATCGCGGTTCAGCTATCGTGCCCCTGCTACATCGCGGATTTATTAATACTATTATTATTACTAGGGGGCTCTGCCCCCTGCTTGCTTTGCTTGCCCACCCCCTTGTTTGGTTTACCAGATAAACAATTTAAAGAGATTGTTATTTTCATGGGAATTGTTACATATGCATTATTTTCATTCTTACTTTAAAACTTGTAAAAACAATATTTGTCCTTGCTTTCCTGCCCCGGGCGTGGTTAAATATCTTTCTCGCAGCACTTATAACGCTGCTCGTGTTGTGAAGGGGGGGAATCTGAACGCATGCTGCTGGCCAGCTATGTGTTGTGCTTGTCGCGCTTTGCGTCAATCACTTAAAAGCCTGTACAGCAGCTGTCCTTTTTCCACTTCGCATCTCTGCTGCTCTCTTTGTGAAGGGGGGCAGCTCAACGCATACTAAGCAGAAGTGGACAGATCAGCTACTGGCTTTGTGCTGCTTCTGCCAAGATGCATGCATGTTCTGCTTGCTCTGTGCATTCTGACGGAGGAAGAGGAGGAGGAGTGGTTGGGCTAGGGGGGGGTTGGTTGGGTTGGGGGTTGTGATGTGATGGCTGAACGCACTCTAAGGAGAAGTGCTTGGATCTGGTCACGATTGCTTTGCTCAAACCCCCCCTCCGCCTCCCCCGAGGAGCGCTACAATCCTGCCACTTCATGTTGGGAAGGGGGTAGCTGAATGCACGCTAAGGAGAAGAGGACTGGCTCTGTGCTGCATGTTTTTCATCTTGTCGCTCTGCATGTCAATCACTTAAAATCCTGTACAGCAGCTCTTATCCTGTCTCACTGCCTTGTCTTGCATGAAGTTAAAATGTTTTATAATAGAGAGATGTTACTCATATCCTTAGCCCGACACCCACATATCATATGTGTTTACAAAGTGTGTTTTAATAAGTTTAGATGTGTTTAAAGCATGTGGGATGGGTATTTTCAGGCTTAAACTATAAAAAAAAATGTGGTCTTTCTATATCGCGGATTTTCACCTATCACGGGTGGGTCTAGAACGTAACTTCTGCGATAGGTGGGGGATTACTGTACTTCCGGGCTATAGGGAAAATAGAAATCCCTGTGTCTCCCTGCAGCATCCTCCGATGGCACCCACGGCACCCAGCAGGGCTGTGGAATCGCACTTCATCTCCCATGATGCCCTACGGGAATCCGGGGCACCTCCATGCTGCAGGATGTATTGACCGGGATAAGCTGCCAGCCATCTCTCACAATATATATAAATTTAGTAGAGACTGAAGAGGCACACATTAAAGAACTAAATTAAGCTGTATAGAATGCAAAGATTCTCCAGGGACAGCTTTGCTGAAATTTTGCTGCTGACTATGGAGGTTATACACAATTCACATCAATGATGTCTGATTTGATTAGCTTAAATACGCCTTCCCATAATGTTATTGTCCAAATTTTGGCTCAGTTATTTAATGCATTAGAGCTGAAAAAATGATCATGCATGTTTTAATTTAGGGAAACCTTTTGCTACTTTTTAAACATCTTATCAACATCTTTTTGTTATATTGCACAATTTCTAGTCAAAACAAATACAAAGCTGTTTATTTGTGCTTTTTATCAACAGACACATATGCATCAATTTTTGGTTAGTTTAAATGAGTTGCTCTTAGCCACATAAGGAGCTACTAATGACTTTCAAAATAAAGTTTCAAACCTCAGGCTTTAAATCCCATTCCTTTGCTGATAACTATGCTCCTAATGTTATTGTATTATTGTGTATCTAAATCAGTCAGTCATTTTCCAACCCGCTATATCCTAACACAGGGTCACGGGGGTCTGATGGAGCCAATCACAGCCAGCACACATACACTAGGGACAATTTAGGATTGCCAATGCACCTAACCTGCATGTCTTTGGACTGTGGGAGGAAACCGAAGCACCCGGAGGAAACCCAAGCAGACATGGGGAGAACATGCAAAGTCCATGCTGGGAGGACCCAGGAAGCGAACCCTGGTCTCCTTACTGCGAGGCAGCAGCGCTACCACTGTGCCACCATGCCATCCCACTGTGCGACCATGCCGCCATCTAAATCAGTTCTAGTGTAATTTAAAAAAACACTGAATTATTTTTACTAGATACCTTTTTATCATTAGAGTGTTATTTGTGTATAAGATATGTGGCTTGGGTGATACACTAGCTGCCCTAGTTGATACCTGAGAAACCCAGGTTGGTCTTTTCTCGTGCACAGTTTAATAACAGATATTGTGGCCTATTACTGCTTTAGGTCTGCAAAGCTCAAAGTAGTCAGTTCAGCCACCACCAAGGACATCCTGAATGAGACACTGTACCTGCCACTGCTTACATTGTAGAAACATGGAACAACTGTACTATAGATATTCTGTAATTGTATAGCTTCATAGGTTGGAGTTCATTATGGAACAATGTAATATAAACTAACCTGAATTTATTTAACTTAATATTTGTCCTGGGACATGTTAAATTTTATAACTGACTAGCAAAATACCCGCGCTTCGCAGCGGTGAAGTACTGCATTAAAATTTTTATTAAGAAGAAAATTTTACCTTTTTAAACTGAGGGAAAATATGGCAATAATTATTTGTTAAGGATCTCTTTGTATACCATGTTGTCAGTTCGGCCCTCCGGTTGTAACATGACCAAGCTGTGCGCTGAGCTTACTCTTGAGCATGCAACTTACAGTTGGCCATGTGAACAGTAATCTTGTCTCAAATCTCACAGCTTGGATTGCTGCTGTCATAATCAGTTTGAGGTTCATGGTTTGTTTCAATTACGACAGTATTTGCAGGACTTGTGTTGAAGTGACATTCGGCATCTGTCAAGCGTTGTAAGCTTACAACCGGTTTCATCGATAACTTCACATCCAGCTTTTGAGAGTTTAAACATTCATTAACATCAAAGTGTCCACTACTGAAATCGTCACCTGTGAATTTAAGATGTTTAAGAGGCATTGGCGGTTGTCGAAAGGTGTAAAATATTTGGCCATTCGGTACACTTGAAAGCACCAACCGAACAATTCAGCAGCAGCCATCAACTCACATGCAGAACCATAGGTGAAGGGCGTAAGCATTTCACTCTTCTCGTGCTCCTGTGTAGTATAATTATCTCCTGTACTGTCATCAGTCCACACCTTGAACCTGTCCCAGTCATTCAATACATAAGACACAATGTTCTCCCGGATATCAAGAGTGAGCCTGATATGGCCGTGCAATATGTAACACAGAGAATGGAAAAGGTAGGTGCCATCTCCGGGCATGGAAACCACTCGGTAAGTGACAGTTCTTTGATCGATGGTGATTACCTCGATAGACATGGTAATGGGGGTTGGAATGATGAAGGAAATGGGTACCTGAGTAATGTAAAGTAAGTGTAAAATGCCTATACAATAACTATAATTGTAATAAAAAAAACAATAAAACAGCGGAGAAGCTGTGGATTAAACAAAAAGGCTGTAGTTATCAGCAGGGAGATGTGAATCCCGTGGCGAAGCAAGGAAGGGAATGTAGAGACTGGAGCGACGGACGGCCTTATATAGGCAGGCAGCCAACAACGTGGGAGGCGTTGGGATGGGGGACCCAACGCCGCCTCACATGGTGACCAAGTTGCAGGCTATGGACGTATATATGTACGTAAGTAGGATTCAGTTAGCGTTGGGAACCCGTGTACCAAATTTCTTGAAGATGGGCCCATAAGTAACAAAGACTGTTGAAAAGTTCAATATGGCGGCCGACAGTGGCATCATACCACCGAAATAAGTATGTACATTGGTTTCGGTTAGTGCAGGGAAGCCGCCTACCAAATTTCGAGAAGATGGGGCCATAAATAAGAAAGTCCAACATGGCAGACGTTGTTGACCGTTATGACCGTTACGCGTAGAATTTTGAAATGAAACCTGCTTAACTTTTGTAAGTAAGCTGTAAGGAATGAGCCTGCCAAATTTCAGCCTTCTACTTATACGGGAAGTTGGAGAATTAGTGATGTTGGAAAATTCAATATGGCGGCTGACAGTGGCGTCATACCACCGAAATAAGTATGTACATTGGTTTTGGTTAGCTCAGGGAAGCCACCTACCAAATTTCGTGATGATGGGGACGTAAATATTATTCGATGTTAATTAATGCTGATTTATTTTGTTTTCATATTGTGTTTTTTATTTTTCTATTCTTTATTATGTAAAGCACTTTGAGCTACTGTTTGTATGAATATGTGCTATATAAATAAATGTTGTTGTTGTTGTTGTTGTAAATAAGAAAGTTCAACATGGCGGACGTTGTTGACGTTATGACCGTTATGCGTAGAATTTCGAAATGAAACCTGCTTAACTTTTGTAAGTAAGCTGTAAGGAATGGGCCTGCCAAATTTCAGCCTTCTACCTACACGGGAAGTTTGAGAATTAGTGACGTTTGGAAAATTCAATATGGCGGCCGACAGTGATGTCATACCATCGAAATAAGTATGTACATCGGTTTCGGTTAGCGCAGGGAAGTCACCTACCAAATTTCGTGAAGATGGGGTCAGCCTTCTACCTACACGGGAAGTTTGAAAATTGGTGACGTTGGAAAGTTCAATATGGCGGCCGACAGTGGCGTCATACCATCGAAATAAGTACATACATCGGTTTCGGTTAGTGCAGGGAAGCTGCCTACCAAATTTCGTGAAGATGGGGCCATAAATAAGAAAGTTCAACATGGTGGACGTTGTCGACCGTTATCGACCGTTATGACCGTTACGTGTAGAATTTCAAAATGAAACCTGCTTAACTTTTGTAAGTAAGCTGTAAGAAATAAGCCTGCCAAATTTCAGCTTTCTACCTACATGGGAAGTTGGAGAATTAGTGATGAGTCAGTCAGTCAGTCAGTGAGGGCTTTGCCTTTTATTATTATAGACTTTAAAACAGATATAATTATAATTGTAACCTATTTGTCCCTTTATTTTGAAGTTTTCTATTATAAAAAAAACTAATGAGTTCATAAGAAACATTGCTTCAATTTATTGACAAGTTGGGTTATAGATTAAAGGTTTCTATTGTTGTACTCCATGTATTTAAATCATTGCTAAAAGATGTTTATGCTAACACTGTCCTTTTTCCTGTTCATGTTTTTCTGTACATAGTAATACATTTATAAATAAATATATGTTTCCCTGTTAATGCCAGCATGTGTTGTATTGACTTCTAACTGAACCGACTTTTGCTTTTTGTCATAAAAATTAGCATATGAAAGCTTTAGCATATCTACCCTCTGGGAGACATTAAAAACATTAAGATCCCAGTCAAATCTAAACTTACTGTGCAATTGCTTGCAATAATTATGGATTCAGAGCCAGAATGCTCATTTTAATGAGTCTGGTGCAGGCCTGAAAGGATGACGTTTTTTCTTCTTTTTATTTTTTCTGGTTTTCTTAAAAAATTACAGCATGAATAAGAAATATGATTAAATTTAATTATGACACACTGCTAATATTTTGAATTAGTTTTAGAAAATAGCTTGATGGAAGTGTATCATTAGAGAGTAACATATATAGAATATATACTCAGCAAAAAAAGAAACGTCCCTTTTTCAGGACTGTGTATTTCAACAATAATGTTTTAAAAATCAAAATAACTTTACAGATCTTCATTGTAAAGGGTTTAAACAATTTTTTCCATGCATGTTCAATTAACCATATTCAATTAATTAACATGCACCTGTGGAATGGTCGTTAAGACCTTAACAGCTTACAGAAAGTAGGCATTTAAGGTCACAGTTCTAAAAACGCAGGACACTAAAGAGACTTGTCTACCGACTGTGAAAAACACCCAAAGAAAGATGCCCAGGGTCCCTGCTCATCTGCGTGAACGT
>JANRMT010062791.1:241264303-241275652 GCA_026402145.1 Polypterus bichir lapradei | reverse complement strand
GGGGGTGAACCCTTGGGGTCGATGAATGTGGTATGCCTAACTTCAAGTCCTTCTGATCATTGATGTTGAAGACACCCATTGTTTTACTGTTTATCATAAGAGTGTGATTTCCTGCACAAAATATTTCCAAAAGTGTCTCTTAAAAATCTTTACAGGTCCAGAGAGCTTAATAGAGGGGGAACCAGTGGGTCAGGAGGCATCTGATAAAAAACTGTAGTGATTTCAAAGTGTTCATAAGTAATTCCTATGAACACAAATGTAAACAATAAGTTTACATTTAAAACTGAGCTCCTTCTTTCAATGTGCTTTGATTCTTTCTGGATTCTTGCATAGATTGTAAGTTAACCTCTTTCCTAGATATTTTTGTTTATTGAAAATGTATTGAGTAGTCAGTGACTTCTGCTCAACAAATACTTTCACATCTCTTTATTAAACTATTTAAACATGTACTATATAGTATGAATTTATATTTTGATGCATGTGTGAAGAGCAATGTAGATTGTGGAATGGGGTGTGGTATGGCTAGTGCACACAGGGCCCTGGGCAGACATCTGTTTTATTCTACCTTGAAACAGCTCTGTAAAGCCAGTGCAAAGGGATAAGCACAGGATTTATGTGGTCATAGCTCTAGTAGTGATTCTTACAGAGGAATTAACTGAAGGCTTCACAGAGAACGAATTGTGTAGCCTTTGTCTAATGCATTATAGTAGTTACTTTTACAAGAAATAAATATATGAATTAAGCTTTCTGTATAGGGTTACAGAATCTCTTAATGTTCCTACTTTTTATGATGGGAATTTTAGACAGTGTTATGTCATTTACACTAGTTAACATTTTTGTTTTTTCAATAGGCAAGTAGTTATCACTCATCCAGTATTTTGACTTGCTTACACTATTAATTATGTAGACGATAGGAGGAATATATTTTTCTGAATGAAATATGTAGCTGAACATCATTTCGTGTGAGTCAATGTGAATATAATGTTTTATATTAATGTATTGTTGTGATATTTCAAGTGGCAAAATGTAAAGTGAAAACAGTAGTGGCCTGAGTACTGAGCTCTGAAAGACACAGCATCTAACTTCAGATCTTAATGATGGAGTATTTTGATTGCTTTTCTGTACATCCTGAAATTGATGGGTAAGTCTTCTACCAGGATTGAGAACAGCAGATATTGAGAATAATAGATGGACCAAGAGAAGAAACAGTAATCAATAAAATCTAAATCAGCTGGAGTCAAATTTCTGAAAAGGCAAAAGGAACCAAGCTGCAAAATTCCAGAAATCTTTGTATCAAAAGTACTAATACAGTAAATGTCTTTAGAAAGCTCTCTAAAACAAAAAGTATGTTTTTAATTATATCAAAAAACTTATATAATGGCATTGTGCAACACTGGTTTAAATTACATTGGCATGTGGATGTTGATCGGCACGACTTCCAGCTAACATGGTATGGCAACAGGGATACTGTCAATGTGAACAATTTAGAAAAGGACATTGCAGAAATGCAACAAAAATAACCCCAAAAAATCCAATATTAAACAATGTGGCTAATGCAGAAAATTATTTAGAATAAACGCAGTGATAATTTGAAAAATTATAACAATAATTATGTCCTCTTTGCAAGGATCCATGCCTGGACTAATAAATCTGAGAATGGTGCTACATTTTAGCTACTAAGTATATGATAGCTACTTTTGAGAGTAATTTAGTGAGAAAAGACAAATTTGAAATACATCTTTACTTATTTAGCATATTTGGGTCTAGATGTGATCTTTTCATTAATGGCCTGATAACTCATTGTTTTAGTGGATTAGGAACTGCCTGAGACTGCCTGGCAACGTGTTGCATGTCAATTAGAGTAGGAATTTCACTGTACTCTGCCCATGTGGCAATAACTTTAAACTAAACTAAACTGTGCTGGTTAATTAAGATCTGATGATAATGTTAAGAATAAGTGATACAAAAAAGTGACTTTTTCACTAATTTTATTGGGTCCAGGTCCAAGGGACAGATAATAGATTTCAGTTTAGAAATTAAAGGTACAATTTCCTGTTGTGCCGAAAAATTGTCACCAAAGAGCTTTTACCTGAAACGAAGGCTATTAAGAACTCAGAGGATAGGCAAACAGAGTTTATAGCTTTATTGCAATAAAACAATAACACGGACTCAACCCAATTCGGCCAAATCAGATTGAGCCCTGAACAGTTCAGCAATCAAAGTTTATATAATAATTCCTTATCACTCCAACCTTGCTCAAATTAGCTCTTTCGTTGTTCTCTCTGACTCCCCTCTGCACCTGTCCAGCCGATACTTTAAGTTCTCATGGGAACCATTATTAACTCCTGACTTCCTTCTGCAGCTGGCCTCTGGTATTTTTACTGTCTATTGTCCATCTTTATTTTCTGTTTTGCTTATTATGATTGGCCTAGGCTGAGCAGATGTTCCCTTCTTCCATTTTTGGGCATTCTCTTATCATTTCCCCTTCCTTGGCTTTCAAGCTACTTTATATTCGGTGGGTGAAGCTAAGCTTTAATTAAAAAGAAATATGGCATGTTTCTTTATTTAATCATTTGCTTGGCATGCCTGAATGGCATTAATTTCTGCACTATGGTTAATGCTTATATATTTCTATATTTATTTATGCTAATACATAAATACACTATTTTTATTTTCCATACATTACATCATCTTGACCTTGTTAGTAGCAATGCATTTTCTGTTTCTGCGGACTCACTATTCCAGCTTGCTTCTCACATACCTACCATGACCATTTTTTCTGTATTATGTCATTGGTATGTTCCTTGCTTCCTAACCTTCGAACAACAGGTGTTCACGTTCCCCCTTCTTCTGTCCTCGATAGTTTCTGTGCGTCATTCTCTTTCTATTCTGTCCTTCCTTTTCCAGTATTGCTTCAAGCTTAAAAATAATGCAATATGACTAATATCTTTTATTTAACTATTGACTTAACATATCTTATTTGCTTGACATTCTAATTTATGCTAAATCTAATGTTTCAGAAGCTGTTAATTACTTTTATGGCTATTTAAGCTAATATATAAATTTTTATCTTCCATATTTTTCTATCAAGTTAAAATTACTAAGGCAGTGTGCATAAGGGGAAATGGGATGTGTTACTAAGTTTGACAGATGACTATAAAATCTGTTATCAAATATTATCAATTTCATAAATAACAATTATAATCTATGCTGTTATTTTTGTAGAATTTTGCATGGCTGTTGAGATTTCCCATTTGTCAAATTAACAACAGTTCTAAACAATACATGATGATATTTTCTGTTTTCATCAAAGCTCTGGTTTTTGACATTCTAATTTTAGAGCCCATGTACTCTCATTAACCAAAGTGTTTATGAATATGGAATAGATGACTTATACATTAGTAAGGTAATCATGTTAGATTCTGTTTTATTATCCAATACAATTAGAATAGGTGATATGACCTACATTCCTCCTGTAATATGTTCTAAGGCTGTCTTCTTGACCAGTACTTTTTGATATTTAAAGGAATGGAAAACCAGTTGGTGCTGCCTCAGCCAAAAGAATTGTTCAGATTTACTAAGCCACATTTCAGTAAAGTGAAAGCAATCATACTGTCAACTTAGTATTGGGCTGTATTTAAATGCCTAGCAAACTGTTTGTGAAACTGAATAGATGTTTTCCGGACTGGATTTATGTGTTTTATTTTAATGTCAATCAAATATTGGCAGTGTGGTGGAGGATCTGATTTAAATTCTAAATGTAATTATGCTCTCTAAATCGCTAGATTTAGAATCTGTTACATAAATTAGTAATTGTGATGCTTTAATAATTAGATTTTAGGTATTAGCTACTAAAGAATGATAAGTGGGTCAGAAAGCATCCTACAATTTAAGATTACATTAAAGGTCCAAATGTGCTACAGTTGTTTGCAATCTAACCTTGAACCATCCCTAATGTCAGTAGGTTGTCTCTAGTGGAGATACTAATTTCAAGTGAATTGACTCTACCACCATGACTTGTGTCAAAGGTCATACATTAGCCTTCTCTTCATCCCTTTTTTATTGTCATATTTTTATGCATAAGATATGCCTCCAGCCTTTTACACACACAAATTCTTATTGTGTTAGTTGCAGTCCTAACCTAGTAAAAAACTTTGAGAAGAAATTAGTTTAATTTAATTTATTCTCATAATGCACATGTTCACATACAAACCCAGCAAATTCCACAGCATCTTAGTATTGTTAAAAGTAGAACAATAAATAGTATGCAATGCCAAATGTGCTACAATTGCAACTCTTTGATCCAATAAGATGAACCTATGGAGTTACTAAATAAAAATTACAAATCTGGAATTATTTTTGTTTTTAATCATTTCAAGAGAAATGTCCTTTTCCACCCACAGAATTCAGTCTTGTTTGATTGTTACTGTAGAAGTGAAACATGACCTCTATCACTAGACAAACATTATATATTTCACTGCCCATCATGGTCAGTTAGGTGGTTTCTTCAGTCTACAGAAATATTTTAAAGCTTTCTTCAGATGGTCTTATGTGTTTCAGTTTGCACTAGTGGCACACTGTGTTAGACTAAATGTTCACTAAACTTTGATGGTTGGTTCTTGTCTAGTGCCCAGTGTTGCGAGGATAACTGTTAGTTTCTCATGCTCCTTAATTGGTTTAAGTGAGGTAAAGAATGCATGGATTGACTTGTACTGCCCTGGAGTTCACTCTGAGCTACCTTTGCCACTGTACTGAATATACCAAGATTATGCTAACATACAATTTTATGCTGTGGCCAGGAAAGAAGCAAATGCTAAGAGGATTTACACTTATTAGTAAAAATGGGTACTTAATAAATGTAGCCCCAAGTTACTGAAGCTTTAAGACTGTAACTGATCAGACCATTTATCAGTCACAATGTGACCCAGAGCAAGTCGCTTCAATTACCAGTGAAGTAGCTGTACTGTAAACTTGTGATTTGTAAGTTGTTTTATGATGGCATTTATTAACTAGATTGGTAAATGTAATATATAAAATACATTTTTTCAAATTATTTGCTATTTATTTTTGTTTTTCTACATATAGCTGCATTGCAAAAATGCTCTGTATGTTTCTAATGATACTTTAATTGTGATCTTTATTCTTTTTATTGCTGTACTGTGTACTATGTAGTATTCACAAGAGAGATGGCTGCATTATTATTTCCACACTGTTTTCTGTCACAGATATCTTTCCTGACACATGAAAGCAGAGAAAGTGTCTATGTAAACAAAGAAAATAATTCTCTGAGCTGGAAAATATGGTCTGCTTTTACTTGTCCAGGACTGCAACCTCAGCTGTTATTTTCTGTGTTTATTGTTTCTGTATTTTGTTATATATTTTCACCTGTTATTTTAAAATAAGTTTTGCAGTAAGGATGCTAAGTCACAGCTTGAAAGAGGTTGTGAGAAAATCTCACAGAAATTCTAAAAACTCTAAGCTGGCTGCTTTAGGCCTGATTCATGCCTGTGCACATATGTTTTTGTGTTTTGATGTGTATTTTAGGCCAATTAATGCACCTATGTACATAATGTTTTTGTGTGCTAATTACACATGCATCTGCCTGTCTTTTTGTGTTAAATAAAGTGTACTATTGCAAAAAAAAAGACATTTCATGTCACATGCAGCCATCTTGCAGAGTTGTAAGGCACCTGCTTTGCCGTTATGATGGCAATCATACTGATTCCAATTCTAAACATGGATCTGAGACAGAGGCAGTATTGATGATGCCCTTCATGTACTTGATCTCATCTGTAGTAATCAGGAAACAAGTAGGGGGTAGTTTCTATGGGACAGCAAGGGATAAGTGTTAAATATTGTGTTTTCCTGCTGAAAAAACAAAGTAATTTCGGCACAGATGTGAAGTATGTGCCCAGTTCCTGCTTTTGCCAAAAGTGTTATCACCAATATCCTTCCTGAAACTTATTGTTATCATTAAACATATGACCCCAATACAACCTTCTCAAAAACACACATTTTGTATCACAGAATAAAAAAAACATTCTTGTCTCATTATAATTTGAATTACATGCTGATTTATATGTTATCAATACTGAGAGCAACACATACATTTCTTTGTACTCATCTTCTTTTAATAATGCCAATTACCAAATAAAACAATGCATTATTTATTTGTTGTGCTATTCTCAATCTTGCTGTGTCTGTTCAAGTGTTATCAAGAAAGAGGGCAAGATCTACAATTTAGTGGTTGTAAATTTGGTTGGCTACTATTCTTTCTTTTCTTCAGTGGTATCATGCTGCAGTTTTACTCACATATAGTAAGGCAAAAACTTAGGCTAGCCATATAATCTACATTCTGGACATTTCTCGTACAATTGTAAATCATGCTTTGTTAAATAAGGATATCCGAGAATACAGTGTAATGGTGGTAGCCACGGATGTTAAAAACCAATAAAGTTCATAAGCATGTTATATAAAAGTAAGTAAAACGTCTTAAATGCAAATTACTTAAATGCTGGTTTCTATTTGTTTTTAAGATCTTTGGCATCATTTCAGCTTGCTCAAAAAGGACTAAAGTGCAAAGGAGTTTGAAAAGTAGTTGATCTATACTTTTTTAACCTAGACGAGACCTATTTATTCAATACATAATATACTAGTTTTTAGTTTACACACATGTGATCTCAATGTCCCATTATAGAGGGCCAATGTAGAACAAAGATGCACAGTCCCCAAATGTAAGATTTGCTTGTTTAGTATGGGAATAAAAAACACATACAGTACTTGCATAAAAAGTAAGTTTTTTGCACAAAACATGGGGAAATCTAAGTAAGGTGAGCAATTTGCCAAACATCAGACAGTAAACTATACCTCTCAAAAAAAAAAACAAGTCACTTAGTGTGTATTTCTTAAATCACAATCTGAAACACAACATCAGTGCCTTATTATTTAGTAAGGAAAATGCAGAGGTTTTGAGTTCTGTCACATTAAGTGTCAAATCATCATTACTCTGTAAAAGAAAAGGAAAGTACTTAAACAACAAAAAAAATCACTCATAAATTCCTGGATTCTTACAGTCAGAAAAGGGTGACTGTGTTGAAAATCTGCTATGAGCAAAGTGAGTGAAAGAAAAAAGTACAATTGCTTCAGTTGTAGATGCAATGTTTTAATTTTTATCAATTTTTTTTTTAAAAAGCATCACCATACCCTACAGCTCAGGTGCAAGCAAAGCATCAGTTATACTGAGTTGTTAAAGCAGCAAGAGATGACTGACATCAATAAATGCTATATAGGATATGATTCACATTGCATATTGTATTCACAATATTGTGCCCTGAATCCATGAATCCAATAAAGTTCACTTCCCCCACCTCATGCTTTCTGTCTACTTTGTTGTCTCACTTGCTGACTATAACATCACCATTGCTTCCATGCCTGTATTCTAAAAGGGAGCAAAGTGGGAACACATAACTGTATTTAGATGTTC
The DNA here is from genome assembly GCA_026402145.1 of Polypterus bichir lapradei. Classification (NCBI taxonomy): domain Eukaryota; kingdom Metazoa; phylum Chordata; class Cladistia; order Polypteriformes; family Polypteridae; genus Polypterus; species Polypterus bichir. The sequence continues at coordinate 241,268,169 of JANRMT010062791.1, read as the reverse complement.
TCATTGTGTGTTTTATCAGAGTGGAAGACAGATGAGGAAGGCTTTTGAAACCCATTTTACTTGTTCTGTTAGAGGTTTCATTCCTGTTTATAATACTTGAATTTATTCAGTTCTGAAATTTTAATTTGTAATATCTATTTGCAATTTGAAAAGGAAGCTATAATGAAATTGTGTTTTTCCTGTAAAATTGTGATGGAGGGGTGGTGTTGTGGGGTATCTAAAGCTTAGGTGCTAACAGTTTCATAATTTCTTAAATGGCTTTGATCTTCAGATTGGCAAACGTTTAAACGTTTTTTTAAACATCCTTAGTAACTGCAATGCTGGAGCCAGACCCTGAAGATCAAAGCAGTAGATGATTTTTATTATATTGATCTGAGTCGTACTTTGATGAAGGTTCTTTTTATCCTTACTTATGTTGTAGTATTAGGGGCAACCAGGTCAATTAACTGTAACAGAGTATGAAACATAAGAAGTGTGCTTTCTTTAAACTTGACTTTATGTAAATTCTTGTGAATATAAAGACAATAATAATATATGTTTTTTTTAATCTGGTTGATCAGTAAATCTCTATTTTGGTGAGTTACAATTACAAAAATAGCACACAACCCATTTTTAAGGTTACCACTACTATCTCTCCTTTGCTTGTAATTGGACATGCTCTATGGAAATTGGGAATAAGTGATGAAGAGATAGAGAAAACTGGTTTCAGAGTGAAATTTTGATTGAAGAGACTGTAAATGTTAAAAAGTTTTTGTTTTTACTTTATAGGTCATAAAATGATTTCTTTAGTACTGTAAAATGTGTCAAATTTCAAATGTTGAAATTTACTTCTTAAGTTAAACTATTACTTAAATCCACATAAACTAGCTTGATATTTCACAGCTGGCTTACACATGGCTATGACACTTTTGTGAAAAAGTATTGGTGATAGTTTTACTGTCTGTGGCTGTTCTTCATTGGAATTAGTTTGCCTTGGTAAATGTATTTGCTTTTATATCGGTTGTCAATAGTACAAGCAGGCTAAGGTACTTTCATGCTGAAGAGGTATAGTATGAAATCAAAATTTACCAGTAAAATGCCACCTAATTATTACAACATATATTGATTGTCTTGAATGCTTGTCCAATATCCACTGATGGACATTTCAGGATTTAAGTGTGCAGATAATTGTCTTGGCGGTGTTACAAAAAAAGCTGCCCTGACATTTTATCTGTAGATTAAACTCATTGGTTTCACAGTGGTATTTAGATGAAGGACATTATTTGTATTAATATTTCTGAGTAATGCATTTGACTTCATTGATTAAGCTGTAAAATGCAGCAGTCCCACCAATTTTATTTATTTTATGGAAGCTGTGTAGGTTTCTGTTCACATACGATAAGAGAAATAATTGGATTCCTAGTACAAGTCAATGAGGCACATTAATGTGTAGCTCATTGATGCTAAGAAAGGAAATAGCGAAGATAACTTATCTTCTCAGTAAAGACCAAGGCTACCCAGTATCACTGGATATGAAAAACAGATAAATAAGAGTGGGTATGAAAAATGGATAGATGGCTATATCGATGATTCAACTTCCTAACATATGAAAACCTCAGTATTCTGTAAGTGCAGAACAGTTCATTAGTTGCTTTTCCATATAACAGCTACTTAATACATATTATAATTAAAAGTTGTATCCTTTTATTGTTGATTGTCTAAATAGCAAAAGCTCTGCCAGATATACAAGTGAAAAAGGCATGCTTGGTAGAGAGGCTTTTATTGGAGAGAAATATATACATTTGTTACACATTAATGGATACAAAGTTATAGTTAAGGGCCAGTATTCTGACTGTGCAGAGCCAATGCCTCTGACGTTTAAGGAAAGTGTGTGTATTAAATGCTTGGGATGAGACATCATTTCTGTTATGGTGGCCCCAGGGGAGCTCAGCAAAGGGAATACTGTTTATAATTGACAGCAATCATCCCAGTACCTGTTCTTGGTACCTGGCAATACAAATAAAAAATATGACTAAAGAGTACAAAGCAAGTAGGGTGAGCCAAAGGGAGTTGTGACCTCATGGCCCCAGGATCAAATAGAGCTATCCTAACCAGTGCCACCAGAGAAATCTGCCCCTGTGAATAAAGCATTCATTCATTCAGGCTTAGGGCATGAGGTAAGGTGGGGCACAAGGTCACTGGTACACATGTTCTGAAGTCACAGCTCAGATTAAATAAAATGATTATGATTTTTTTTTTTTTTTTGACAGATAGGTGAACACACCAAACCTGAAATTATTTAAAATTAAGAGTAGGTAGGGGTAGTGGGGCATTTAATTAATTGTCAGTTCCCTTTGTTTGTCTCTCTTTTGCATGTAATAATTTAACAGATGCCACCATACTAAAATGACATACAATCCACAAACATCTGAACACAGGTGGAACGAGGATTATTAAATAGGTGCAATGAGTCACATGAATTACTAAGCAACAGTCCAATCCCGTATCCACTATGGGGGACTTTGTTATGAGGGTCCAGTTTCCTGGTCCCTTCATAGGGTGTGCTGCTGTAGTGTTCTTGCAGATGCCAGCTTTAGGTGTGTATATCAATTATTTGACAGAAACTGATTTATAGTACATGTGGTATATATAGAAAACAAATTGTATTCTAATATTGAGAACACACTTGCTTCTATTTTACATTCTTTACTTTGCAAAGCAGCATTTGGGGAATTGTTAAAAAAGCGTTTTCAAATGCAAGAAGTAAATGAACAAAAGCTATTTAGGCATAATACAATCATTCTTGCATCATGGTGTTTAGCTCAGACCAGCTGAATAGCACTGAATTACATTTTGGACACTTTCCAAACTCCTGTGTCAAACAGTCAATTAAGGTCATGATTCTCCTTTCTCATTATTTTCTGCATTTTATAAAAATTATTCCATTTAACGAATGTTGTATTGACATTATTTTAATTTTTCTTAATAAATCTGATGAAATTTGTAAAGTTTCTTCTCCAGTGCATCCTGCAACTAGGCCAATAGAAAAGAAAAGTGCTGAGCCTAGTTGTGCAAGTCTTTCTCCTTGACTGCAAAGGAGGACCTTACTGTAAGAGCAGATTCATTACTAATTTGTCAATGGTATATAGAATTATGAGTGCCAATTAATGTGTAACCCCAAAATTATATCAGAGATAAAAATGTGTCAATAAATTATTTACTTCATAAATAATCATAAAGAGATTTCAATTGAGCAAAACCCACAAAGGTAATTGAACACTTGGAATACTATGAATAAACAGCTGAGACCACTGTGTTAATTCAGGGTTAAGGCAAAATGTGGGGTTTGTAAGGTTTGTATGGTCTAAATATTTGGGAAGTATTTAAGTTGCTTGTTTTGAGTGGCACATAACCAAACAATTTACATAAACCATGTGGATGAGTTTCCTTTAAAGTATACGATAATTCTTGACATAATCATTTGATCTCTAGAAATCACATGTAGTAAATGAAAATCAAATGGATAAATCAACCAAGATCTGAGTATCATGCTGGTGTTAGAAATACCTTGTGTTAACTTATTTTCCTTAATCCTTTTACTGAAAGGCATTTGTTTTTAATTAAGACACAACATGCTATAAACACATGCATAAATAGTCAGCTTCAGTACATAAACCACAAATTTGCTACACTTACTAAGTTTTTCTAGGCTTACAGATACTGGCATGATTAGTTGTCTGGGGAGCAATAAAAGTCGTGGAATGAAATTTCTAGAGAAGTGCTGCACTGCATTTATAATTTTAGATATGCTGAACTCATGTTAGATGCCAGATTATGAAGGCGTGTAGCTATATGTTTCCACCAACAGCAGTATATTTGCTACAAAT
>JANRMT010062791.1:241236203-241263903 GCA_026402145.1 Polypterus bichir lapradei | reverse complement strand
TATGTATGTATATATGTGTATATATATATGTATTATAATAAAGTCAATTTTTGGTCTTTTATCTAAATATAAATAAAATGCAAAGGTGATTGGCTGACTCACTCACTCACTCGATAACTCATTTTTCATGCCTAGAATAAAGCTGAAATTTGGGAGGATGGTACATCTAGGGCACTAGGTATCCAATAAAAAATGACATTTTGATTTATGAATGTAACATATCATGCCCCCTGTTTTGTCCCAGCTTTGACAGCAATCACATGAAGAAGCTGTGTGTATATGCTTCCAGCAGCCTTTCTTTCTGTATATATACAGTATTTTAAGAGTGCAGGGGCTTGAGTTGCCTCGAAAGCTTGCATATTGTAATCTTTTTAGTTAGCCAATAAAAGGTGTCTTTTTGCTTGACTTCTTACTATATTTTATGATTGATAAATGCTTGTGTTCACACTACTTGAGTATTGACCCAGTTTCACAAACAATGCCATTGTTCTGCTAGCATTGTCCATTAAGTGATAATGTGGCTGATATGCTGTTTTTGTATTGAGATATACAGTATTGCTTGTACTATTAATATCTTCAAATCCACATATTTATTACTTAAATGTCAATAAATATATACAATTATCTCACAATTATCAATCAATAAATCATTAAAGTGACAGCAATTAGGTCTTTTTGAAGCCCCCGGTAATACACCATTACTTTATTTTTCTATGTTCTTATCTCTCTGTATTTTTTCCATTCTTGTAGTAAAATATGTCCTGAAGGCCATTTCAAAAGTAACAGGGATTTGCAGTTTTTGGCTACAGTTCATCCTCTAACAAAGTACTGATTTACATCTTTATTTCAGAAATTCAGTCCATGTGACCTCACTTGATAATAGAAAATGGCTGCTATTGTGTTGTATTTGAATAGTGGACTATCATGTGATGGTAGGCAAATTCCATTGCCCTGTAAATTACATTTGCTGAAATGTTGAAAGTTTCATTTTGGGACTAATCTAATGGCTTCCTTTGGAGTTTATTTTGATTAAATTGGAAGCCTTACAATGATGTGTTTTGTTTCTGTATATTCATGACAATAAGTCAGAGGTTGTGACTATATGTGGTTTAGGTTTTAGTCAAAGTAAAATATTATGGATATAACATTTATAGAGACATTGCAAATATATGATGAACAGAATGCTAAAAAAGAGTACCCCATTCAGATGTTATGTATTCTTCAATATAGTTGCTTCAACTAGTGTTTTTATCTATTTTTTAACAAGATAACACCAGAGCATAAATAATAGATTTGTTTATGTTCATTTGGTTTTCTTACTTACTTGCTAGAATATGATCGATTTGGCATTAGAAAAACACCTGAATCTAAACAGTTTGAGTTGGATTGAGAACTGAAAAGTGACAGTGTTGAGAGTAAAACTGTTAAGAAAGTAAGTTTTATATACAAGCAATAATTCACAATGGATACATGTCCTAATAATTAGCTCAAAGTAGAGCCGCTACTCCCCCCATCAAAATTGGCCAGTTGAGGTGATTTGGGCATTTCATTAGGATGACTTCTGGGATCCTCCTTGCAGAAGTGTTTTTGGCATATCAACCAGGGGGAGACCTTGGGGAAGACTCAGGATGTGCCAAAAAGATTATGTCTCCTGGATGGCCTGGGAATGCCTCACTATCCCAAGCCCTCCACTCCCCCCAGTCATCCGGAAGAGTTAGAGGAGGTGGTGGGAAAGGGGGCAGTTGGGGGTATATGGACTTAAACCACTGCCTCTGTGACCCTAACCAAATATGTGGCAGAAAATGGATGGATGAGCCTGATAATTGTTATCCATTCATCCTTTATTTTAACCCATTTTATCCAGGATATGCATTGAGGTTGGGCTGTTGCCTATTTTGGCAGCACTGGCCAAAAGCCAGGATCTTTATATGTCCCAGTTGTAATTCTTCAATTAAGGATGTTGTCATCCATTTCAGATTTTCCACACTTGATCAAGACCTGCAGATCGCTTACAACCAAGTGAGGTGGAGAAGTGTTAAACATAACTACCATAAGAGTGAAGATTGTTTATGGGCTGGGCTGACTAAGCAGCCTATATTACTTTAAGCGCAAATAGAAAGTCTTTATCTATAATCCAGCGTTTCTCAACCTTTAAGTATTTGCGACCCGAGTTTTCATAACAGTTTTAATCGCGCCCCTCCTAACATTTTTTTTTTAAATGTAGATGCATATTTTATTATACCTACTTAACTTTTATCGACATTTATCTAACTCTATATTTATTGTTCTAGTATCAGAATGTAGTTTAAGTTAATTTGTTTTGGTTTCAACAGATGTTTTTTTCATATTTTTGATTCTTGTTTTCTTTTTTTCACATCTTTGCGCCCCCCTAGGGGGGCCTGCCCCACAGGTTGAGAACTGCTATAATCTCTAAGGTGGTCTGATTTTGTTTGGCAAGTTTATATTATGAGAAATAATTATGCTGCCACAAAGTCTTTGCTTTATTGTGAACCTAATAACAAATTAGGCTACCAAGCCAGAAGTGGACTATAGAAACTGAGTTTGTGGCTGCTGTGCCTTATAGCTACATAAATCTCACAGTAAGGCTTGAAATCTATAGCACAGTGTCTAATTTATTACTCAGTGATTCCTGTGGCATTCCAACATAAAATCTGAGCTAGATTGTCCTCTGTGTGGAGTTATCCTGCTCACCATATGTGTATGGCTTTCATCTTTGAACATTTACATCCTCTTATAGTACAGATAAAAGATGCTGGGTTAACTAATGCTTAGTTAAATTTTACTATGATTGAGTGTATCCTGTGGTGGATTGTCAATTATATTATTTATAGTTACATCTCTATATTTTGGCTGCCTTATGATAATGACAGATGTAAAGAATGTGTTGAAAATGGGTACAGCAATAAACTGGTCACTCACCATTTGGTACAGAAAAATAACTTCCCTGATACAGTTGTAGAATTTAGTGGAATTTAGTTTGATGTACATAATTGTTCTATAAAGTTATGCATTGCATTTTATTTCAATATAGTGCCTCTCTCTTTTTACACAGGTATTTATCATCCTCCAAGGTTAAAAATACCTTGAGATTGTTTGGACCATTTATCAAAAGAGCTTTTGCAGTTATTGGATATGTAAGTATAATATAAAGAGCAATTTTCTTTTTTTCTATTGCACATTTTTATAGTGTATGTTATTCCAACATTTTTTAATAAGGATAGTATATTACAAGTAATTTCATATTTTTGCAGGAAGACGAGCAATCACATATTGAGGCATTAAACAAGTAACAATGGTCATATTAAAGTGGGAAAAGAGTTTAATGAAATAGTTACATTTTGGAGCAAATAGTCCCAGTTGGATGAGTTTGTAGTTTATGCAGCCTGATTATTTTCCGCTAAGGTGGAAAGACATTTCTCAGGTTGCCTGTGACAATGGATAGTGTGGTATACTAGTGTTACCATAACGTGTGTATCTTCTCTAACACTGACTAACTTGGATCTTGGATCTAGTGTCATTATGAGCAATTTGCCATCCTCCCCTCCTTGGATTTCCAGTAATACAATGGGTACTGTGCTTTTCGCAGTTTTACATTTTTTCCTACAGCTATGACAGTGCTCAGATGACATCTGGATAGTGCAAAATACAGTATACCTTGAGGCCTATGAATCTGATATAATCCTACATTCTGAATAACAAAAACAAAAATAGGTGTCCCCCAATACATGACATTAACTTGCAACACCCTTTACTTGCCTGATGAACCTTTTGTTGGGTTTGTAACTTTTTTATGTATACATTTGTACATATAGGTTACCCATTTTTTCATTGTTATTTCATTATATTGATAATATGTGTACCTTTATTAATATATTATTTATACACCGTATATGTTCTCTTATTATCAGTGTATTCTTGTTGGATTGTATATACTCTGTTTAAATTAGTCAGCAACTTTACTCTGTTAAGAAAGGAATTGAATTAAATGTATATGCTGAGTAACGCAAATAGGGTATATTTATGGACCCGTGCACCCTTGTAATTTAGTTTTCAATGTATATTATCAACAAACTAATGGTTGGTACCAATGTATGACAGAGTCTAAGAGTGAATATGTTATAGTAGATCAGTGTAGGAACTAACATAGAATGGCAGGTCATCTTCAAAAAAAGCTTTGAAATTCTGTCTTGTCTACCCAACCTGACAAACAGAAGTTAGCAGGTAAGATTCATTGGGGACTATTGAGACTCTGCTTAATATATAGGAGAGTTTAGACAGCCTTGTTGCTGTTCTTATCATTGAAGTAAAAAAAGTATGGCTTATCTCTAAATCTCTTTGATGCTGATCAATTGAAAACTTTGTATCACATCAGTCTGGTCTTTGTGTTACATGTTCATTTGTTTGGCCCATTATTTTTAAGTGACTATAGCTTGAATGACTTGATCTGATGATATGCATGCCTTCACAAATACAGTGGGAAGTAACATAAGCTGATAATATAGTAGATGCAGCAGCAAGTAATTCAGAATGTCTAGCAATGTCAATCATTCTTTGCTAATTTTACCTGGCATGTTCAATATACATATTTTCCTGTTGTCGGTGCTTGATTTTGAGCCAAAGATATTACCGTCAGAAAACGCATCAGTTACAGAAGCCAAGCTTTTAACTTGATTTAGTTTCCCCCAATGCCTTTTACATGTCTTTCTGTATCTGTTAGAAAACATCTGTGCCTGACCTTAGCCCATACAACAACAAATAATAATAGGTAGAATCTTTCTCCAAATCTCAAAATGCTAACACAGTGGATTTGAAAGACTCAAGGGGAAGATTCATGAGTAACTCAAAATTGTGAAAGCTCAGTAATGTTGTGTAACCGAAGCCTGACAATGCTACAGTTGCCACATAATGTAAGAAATGCCCTGAGTAGTTTGCCAGTATAACATTTCCAAATGCAATAATAAAAAGAAGTATAGAATGACTATAAAAGTGAATTTTGTTTTTCACTTACATGACAAGTACAGGAACTATTAAGGAAGTACTCAGTACTTTGTGAATTGTAGAGAGAAGTACTACTTACATTAAAAAGGCTTAAAAGGCTACTTACATTAGAAAGATAGCAATTTACTTGTCAAAAGGGGGAACCATAGCTTTTTACAAGCTTAATACATAAATAATATCACAAACTCCAGCATTATTATAAAAAAATTTAAAACTTCTGACTTAAAGGTTTAAAGACTAAAGATTTTAAAAAGAGCAGTCACAGTTTAAAAAAGGGTGTGCAGCATTGTTTATAATGGCACTTAGTTTTGTTTTAACCCTGTAATTTGCCTTGACCTCCAGGGAGTAAAGAGTGCATTCCATAACTGGGTCTACCCTTTTAATTTGCATGATGATTCAGTAGGCTTCACTTGAAATGGCGTTACTAGCCCTGCACACCAAATTACACTGGCCATCACAGCGTTGTAGAACATGTAAAGGAAGTCACTACCCACATTAAAGGACTGAAGTCTTAAACAGTATTTTTCCACCATGTTATGAGAGCAGTCCAGCCTATCATTGATATGGACCCCTTGTTAATTTGTACTGATTCCTTTACTCTGTCTAATGTCCTTTATCATAATCCACACAGTGCTGCCGGTTTTGACAGGTTGGGAAAGAGCCTGGTGGAGCAGATATATAGTTGCATCTTCCACTCCAGTCTTTGTTAAAAAGGAAAAATACAGTGGCTACAAGTGGTTTTTCAAAAAATGACTCATATATTTTAGAGATAGCCACTCAAAGGTCTTCTTGATGTGGAATGTAAGAGCCACTGGTCTGTAAATATTAGGTAAAGAGGCACAGGAACAATACAGGTGGTGTTCCATAACATTGGTACTTTATGGAGTCTTAGGGACAGACAGAACAGGTAGCAGAGGATACCACCAAGTTGGTCAGCACAGACTTTAAGAACTTGAAGACTAACTCTGTCTAGACACATGGGTTTTCCTGTGTGTAGCCTCATCCATTGTCTCCTTACTTGATCATCAGTTTTGGGCAGCCCATATTGATGGTCAGGGGTATAGGTGTATATGCTCTTTATAGTCTCATTGTCAGCAGATTTGAATGCTCTCTTATTTTCATTCAGGAGACTTTTTAGCCCCCTTTTAATATAGAGCTCATTGCTTGGAAGGTTGCATACTGTTTTTGAGGGTATGATAATGTGAACACAGAAGTTAATCTAGTCTGTGATACAGTGAGTGAGGCCCTTAATACCATCACCATGCAACTCACGTATCATTTACCAGTCTCCTTTCGAGTTATTTAGAACCATTTCAGCCTCTAAGCTCCACTTTCTCACTATCCTGGCAGTGACAGGTTGATGTTTTATAACAGACTTGTAGGTGGGAGTAAGATGGATCAGATTGTGGTCAGATCTGCCCAAGTGCTCCACAGGTTTGCATTTAAAGGCATCTTTATGATTAAAGGACAGGTGTTGTGATGGATGGCCGGCCGTTTATCCCGGCCAATACCCCCAAGCTGCCAGGTGGAGCCCTCCTTGCAGTATTGAGGTCCTCAGAAGACCAGCAGGGCATCATGGACAATGGATTTTTTATATGCAGCCCTGCTGGATGCCATGGGGGCCACTAGGAGACGCTGCAGGGAGGAATAACGGCTATTTTCCCTACACCCCGGAAGCACATGTGGACAAGAGGAATGACGTGCTTCCGGGTTGAAGAAAAGAACTTGTACCTGACCCGGAAGTGATTGAGAGTCACATGGACTGGGGATTAGGAACACTTCCGGGTCAGGAGATATAAAAGGACTGTGGGAGCTCCCAGACGGCGAGCTGAGCTGGGTGGAAGGGTGGCAACGCGTCTGGGAGTGGAGGATTGTTTATTGTAGTATTGTGATTGTGTTTATGAGTATTGTGGAGGAGAGGGTGCTTTGTGCACTGTGGCAAATTAATAAAGTCAAGCATTGGACTTTTACCTGGTGTTTGGAGTCGTGGACAGGGGTTCAAGGGAGTGATAGCGACCCCTGTCTACCACAGTGTATTAGTGAATAGTCAACAAGTGTGTAAATAAAGATGGTACTGAAGTATTCAGATAATAACAAAATGGCAGATAATCTAGAATCGGCTGAATCATTACTATTGGTCCTGGACAGAACACAAGCTTGGGCAAGGGTGTGGAAAGTTAAATTTAATATATGTAAATATTAATTATTACACTTATTAAGTAAAAATCTTATGTTTGAATGCACAGTTAATGGAGAGAAACTTGAGAGTACATTTTACAAAAAGACAAAGGTGTTGTTGCGGACTCTTTACTGTCTTCATTTGGACAATGTAGAAAGGGATAAGGAAGGCTAAAGTCTGTAAGTTATATAGCAGGATGTATACAGTCAAAGGATGTCATCTGTAAGTTATTTATCTGGAGTACTATGTGAAGTTTTAGTCTCAGTATTTCAAAAACAACATAGCAATACTTGAAGAGCAACAAGGATGGTTCCAGAAATGTAAGGTATGAACTCTGAGGAAAGACTGAAGGAGCTGTTCCTTTTCAGTTTGGGCTGGTGGAGATCAAGAGATTACATCATTGAATTGTTTCATATTGTGACGGAAATTGGCATGGTGGATCCAAGATATTATTTTAAAATGCAGTCGTCTTTGGAAAAAATCGGATATGGAAGGAGACTGGTTAAGAATGAGTTTCATGCAAACATTAAAAGTTTTATTGAAACAGAAAACCATAGATACATAGAATAGGTTTCCAGATAATGTGGTAGATAGCAGTAGTAATTTAGATAAATTGAAAACCTGACACAATATTATTTTGCAGAAATTAGGATTGATGTGCTTTGTTGGACTGAATACCATGTCATGAGCAAAGTTGTTTCAACATTCTGCTGTTCCAATATGAGTCTCAGGAGCACTATTAGCACTTTGTCATCGGCAATTTTTTTTATAAGTGTTTTGTCATTTTATTTTAGAATCAGAGCTTCATCCACACTCAGACACATATTACACATATTACATAAATTATAAGCTAAAGGCACAGAATTGCAGTATTAAATTCCTCCTGTGTGGCTGAGAGCCAATAACGCCTTCATCTTAAATATTACTGAATGTTTAACAGTCAAAATTTTTAATTTTCCTTATCATGAGAATGTTCATTGTGTTAAAACATTGACCAGACCATAGCAGACTTTATGAGTTCCCGATTGTTAAAAGGCCATCTGAAAAACGTACGTGCAGTAACTGCTCAGGATTTGCTCCTGACTCAATTCCCAATAGCAGAATTGAATACTCTAATAGCAGAATCTGATTGCAGCGTATCTGATTAGATGTACTGTACTTACTCAGTAAACTGCTTATTATGAATCTGAAGCACTCATGAGTTTATGAATTAATTAACTAGACTGAGCTACACCTCTTGGTGTAGGAACATTATTTTAGCCCCTTCTATTCCTGATCTAAGCCTTTAAGTCACTACCCACAGCCCATGACAATGAATTAGGATGTGATGTAGATTGACCATCAAATCAAGAATAGTTTCTAAGGACTTGGCTTCCATTTACAAAACTGCCTGGTAAATTGGCCACCTTGTGCCTTGTTCATCTGCTGCAATGATTCTCATACTCAATGGCAAACCACTCTGTTTTTTGCATGTAAGTCAGTGTTCATTTTCCCAAACTTGATACTCTCCAACCTTTGGTTATACAGTAGTTTGATATTCTGCCCATGAAAATATTGAAGGAGAAGTGAAGCCGAGAAAGACTTTTGATTGTTTTACAGCATTGTTTTATAATGCAGCTAATTACAGTAACATTTTAAAAAAATAATTTAAAAAATCCAAAGAATCTAAAATAAAAACAAATTAATAAATAATGAAAATGAGCTAAAACAAGTACAAGCTAAAGAAAGGTAAGTTGAAATTAAATCTTTTCATTTTCCAATAAGTACAAAAAACCTGATCTTAAAAGTATTTTGCAGATTATTCCAACAGCAAAATAGCTGAAACCCGATTTTAGAAGTTCAGTAAAATATCACGGGACTTGAAGCATAATTAAGGATTCAAGCAGGTTTGATAAAATCCATTGGTCATAGCCAACACAGAAATAATATAATGTAGAAAATTACCAGTTAGGGCCTTATGAATGGATGGACTAAAAGGCAGAATTCTACGTGACCATCATCATCAAGCCTTTCCGTGAAAACCCTAAATCCAAAGAGGACTGTTTCATTTATGTTAGGTAGAATGCCCAGAGGGGACTGGGCGGTCTCATGGTCTGGAATCCCTACAGATTTTATTTTTTTTTTTCTCCAGCCGTCTGGAATTTTTTTTTTTTGTTTTTTCTGTCCCCCCTGGCCATTGGACCTTACTCTTATTCGATGTTAATTAATGCTGATTTGTTTTTGTATTGTGTTTTTTATTTTTCTATTCTTTATTATGTAAAGCACTTTGAGCTACTGTTTGTATGAATATGTGCTATATAAATAAATGTTGTTGCTGTTGTTGTTATGAAATAACAAAAGCCAATGTATCTCTTCTCATAGTCAATGGGAGCCATTCATTTAGAGTGATATGCTGACTATAAAGGGTTAACAGTTATAACTTGACCATGGCAATATTAGACTATAACCTAAAACTGATAGAAGTGTTGCCTAGACAATTATTTACCTACTATACACCTGGAAGCAAGTTATTACAATAGACAAAACCAGTTTTTTGTCTTCATTTACTTACCATGTTAGTTACATGAGATTTAAAGGTATACTTCTTGTTCAGCCAAATACCAAGGTATTTATATTTTGTGACTCTTTTAATGCCAGAATCCATTCATTGTGAACTCAGATTATCAAAATCATTAAACTGTAATTATCACTTGTAAAAACACTTCTGCCTTGTCTACACTAATGACAGATGATGTGACAGAAATTAGTCTATACTAATGACAGAATCAATGTAAAACCATTGGATTTTTGCTGTTTTTACAGAACTTTGGAGTACAACAACAATAAAAATTATTTATATAGTACATTTTCACACAACCAGTGTAGCTTAATGTGCTATACAATATGTCAAAAGATATCAGCATAATAAATAGATCAGAAAAGAAAGAAGTAGTGCAGTCATTTTGTTTTGCTTTCAGTGCTAGATGTTTTCACAAAGTCTCAAAGTAAGAACGTTTACCACTTTGCCACTAAAAATTCAGATAAATTCAGGCATCTTGTTTCGAGTCAATAAAAGAATGTTTTTTTTTAGTCCCAGCCCTATCCTCTTAAATAAAAATGTTATATTCAGTATAGTCTTTTTAATGCACACAGGCATTTTCTACACAAATGATACTTCCCATAGAGTCTTCAGTTGACGCAGATGGTATACACACATTCAAAAGATCCCTGTGCATTGGATATAAATGGCTGCACCCTGCCCCAATTCATAATTGTAGAGCACTTATTGGCCATGAGTTAGGTGTTTATTGTTTTTTGTAATATGATTTTCATCAGCTATCTATATATTGATTCCAGTTTTATTATTCAAGATCCTTGGAGATGCTTGTATGGTGCACTTTGACAAGTACTGTAGCAATAATAAAACAGTAATAAAGGTTAAATGTTAACACAATTAAAATATAGGAACAAGAAAAAAATATTAAGGCATTCTAGGGCAAGTTGGAAAAATTGCCTGGTCTCCAGGTAGAATATAAAACAAGACACTAATCATGTATTGACTGACTGTAAGAAATTTATGAACAAAAATGAATGACACTAAAGTATGGTAATGTGAAAACATTAAAAAAAAATAATCTGAAAGCTGCAGTTGTAGAAGTTGTGAATTTCCATTTTAAAAAACATCAGGCATCATAGTTCACTGCTAAAAGCATAATTAAAATGTAATAAGAAGCCACTTTGGTGGCATACTGTCTGTTAAATGATGTTACAAACCATGGAGAAAATAATAGACAAGAAAAAAAATTGTTACCTTCATTTGACTTGGTAAAAACTTCATGGGTTTGGGATTAATCTACAGATGAATTGTGCAGCTTCAACAGACAAAGGGCCTCATGTGTAACTGGTGAGTACGCCCAAAAATGTTCCATACGCCCATTTTCTTGCACACTTTGAGCTGTATAAAAATTAATGCACATTTTCATGGTGCCCCCTACCTTGCATATGCATCCTTCTGCTCAGTTTTGCAAACTAGCGCACCCAGTGTGAGAGCAGTGGTACTGTTTCCATGTCATTTACCTTTCTTTTTCATATTCACATCAATGACTCAGGAATTATCAAATACCCCAAAATTAACTGCATATCTTTTACAAATTTAATTCACTTGTTTGTAATGATTCTGTAACAATTTACTGGTGCATTGAATGGCCAAACTATTCCAGCTACCATAGCTGCTTTAATGTTGTTAGAAGACATCGCAAATGGAAGAATTAGAAGATAGCGTGTAGTTGTAGGTGATGTTACTGACTGGCTTCTAAGTCGATGTCAGTTTCCAAGAGTTATCATCTTGGAGCTGTGTGCTGAACTTTACAAAAGCAGACTTTGAGGAACTGTGCTCTACCTCCTTCTTTTGCAAGTTCTGTCCACTCTCGTGATGTTAACCACAGGAGCTTTTCAACGTGAACTTGCTGAGCGATCGTGTAGTTCACAAACATTACTAAGTCTCGCCATGCCAGCTGTATAGGATAGTATTATCCGCTTTTCACCCAGATATATAAGATTTCCTTACACCGTGGTTGAACTGCAAAACATCAAAGATATTGCAATGGCGTTGGACCAGTTACATCAGCCAGGGGTGAATCACCAAAAGAATGAGCTGGCATTACATCATATATAGCTGGAGAACCTATAAAAACGGCAGCTCCATACAGTCGCAGGTGCTTTTTCCATCTAGTGTGGCAAAAGACAAGCAGTTCTTTTAAAGATAGGGTGTCACGTCAAATAGCCATGTAAAGAGAAGAAAACTGATCCGTTGTGTTGCTCAGCACCGATGCTACACTATAAAGGCACCTTCAGAGAATGAATTTGCTTATGTAAATAGAATGCATTTCCACTCTATTAATGTGCTGCTATATAGTCCACAGAAATTGTATTGCATTGTGCAGGTATGTAGCGTCCTGCATAATGTGCGTGGCTTGCCTGTACCTGAAGAGATGTGGTATGAGAAACCTGACCCTGACCTACAAAATGATCAGCCAAATCGGGCAGTGTTACAATTTTGTTTGAATGTAATTAGCAGAATGTAAAAACAAATAATTGGATGGAGCATTTATTTTTTAACCAATTTATTTAAATTGTGGCAATATAACATAATACTGCCCTTATATTCCTTAGTTCATTGGCCACATCTCTTACAGCAGGGGTCCTCAATCACAGTCCTGGAAGGCCGCAGTGGCTGAAGGTTTTTGTTCTAAACCGGATGCTTAATTAGAAAACAATTCTTGCCAATAATTTAATTTCATGGCTTGTTAGTAGTTTAGCTCTGCTATGTCAAGTATTCTCATATCCTGAATTTTCTTCCCTTCTTTCTAAGGATATCATCCAAATGATTTGAAGGCTAAAATGGATGAGTAATTCTCAGTCCTTCACTTTCCTCCCTAATGTTTAATTAATCCCAATAGTGCATGATAAATACACACCAGTGTAAATGGTAACAAGCTAAATGGAGAAATGCTGGTTAGGAGCAATTAAAAACCAAGAATACAGCTGTTTAAGACTAAAATAAGCAATAAGGGTTCAAAATATTAACAAGCGAGACAACTAAAGTGAAGTTGAAGTGTTACTTGAGCAATAAGTGCTTCTTTCAAAGCAACTAGGTTGAAGCAAAAACCTGCAGCCACTGATTGTGATTGAGGACCCCTGTATTACAGCATCCACTATTTCATTTTGTGACCTGAACAGTGTCTGTCAGCACACAGCCAGATGGTTGCTCAGTGATTTCCGAGGCAAAGGTGTGTGTGCTAGTCAGCATCTGAAGATGTGCTGGGCACATCAGCACCATCACCACATGGAGATGCATCATTGGCACAGGGGTCAGCATTTGTAATATTGTCTGAAATAGAATAAACAGACGGTGGGCTGTGACTCATCTTTTCACGTCAACTTTGATATCTGACCGCTTCTTTTTTATTTCAGGAAATGTGCGACTTTCTGAACTTGAACTTTCAAGTGTCTCCGCCATGCTGTATTACTCCATAACTTCCTTTTCTTGCTTATACAATTGCTTAACCCAACAAATTGTACATTTTTCCTCTCCTCCACTTTACATCCTTTGAAATTCTTCTTCTTCTTAAAATATGCAAAATTTTGGGTGGAAGTGGGGTGGGGCTGTAGACGCATGCACGTGGGTTAAATTTCATGTTCATTGGGATTTATGAAGTGGAAGTGCACAGAACTTGGCTTTCGCACAGTTTTATGCATTTGGATTTTTTTGTACATACGCATATTTCTGTTTTTGCCCATATAAAACGTTTTCGTGTGAATTCTATGCACAACGTTATACATGAGGTCCAAAGATTGCAAATTTATATGGTGATGTGATTGAGTTACTTTCACTGTGAGTAAAAGTGAAACATTGCTATTAAGGAGTACAGTGCCCTTAGAAGGAAGACATTTAAAAGCATCTACCAAGAAAAGGTAGCGTGACCATAGCACACAAGGGATACATCAAAAATGCATTCCAAGAAGAAGAACAAAGAACAAATTTTTCTCCAAATTACACATCTATTGGACTTTATTCCTTTATGCAC
The DNA here is from genome assembly GCA_026402145.1 of Polypterus bichir lapradei. Classification (NCBI taxonomy): domain Eukaryota; kingdom Metazoa; phylum Chordata; class Cladistia; order Polypteriformes; family Polypteridae; genus Polypterus; species Polypterus bichir. The sequence goes on along the minus strand of JANRMT010062791.1, from coordinate 241,250,139 downwards.
TGTTGCCACCTACCTTTAGTAATGACATACAACAGAGCTCATTTATTTACCAGAGTATGGGTGGAGATACTTAAATAACAATCATTTTCATAAGGCAAACTTGCACTCTTGCTCCCACAGAACCCAGTTACATGTTAAAACCCATCACATCTACCTGATAAAAATATACCACTCCTTCCTGAGACTTCAATAATCCTTGTAAATATTCTCTCTTATTTACATTTTGCAATCTAGGAAATCACATAACTGCCAGTGTGGGCTTGGTATCTGAAATAATAAAAGACAGTATTTCAATCAGATTAAGCAGACTAAGTAAGACTATTGCTGGGAAAAAATAGGCATTTGATTTGTTCTTGTAAGTGTTTCTTCTTCTAGATTTGCACAATGACACAGTGGGTGGTTGCTGCTGCTGCTGCCTATCAGTTTCAGTGTCCTGGGTTTCAATCCCATGTCCATGTGGAGTTTGTATTTTCTTCTCTATGTCTACATGGGTTTTCCACCAGTTTTCCAGCCACATTTCCAAATATAATCTTATTAATTTAATTGAAAATGATAATTGGCTCCTTTTTGAGTATGGGTGTAGGTGTGTATGTGTGTGATTGACTTGTACCCTGTTTTAGACTGTATGCTGCCTTATTCACAGTGCTTCTGAGTTGAGCTCTGGCCTTTATGACCCTAAATTGGATTACCCATGTTTGAGAATGTTATGATATGCTGTGTTCCATCCTATTACTAACCAATGTAGCCATTCATGACTGTGTTGAGCTATAGCCTACCAAGGTGGCATCTTGTGCCAGGCAGTAACTAACCTTGTATGTTTTGGCAGTCCATCACAGTGCACATTCATACACACATCCCCAAACTTACTCACATTGGGTAAATTTAGGGTAGCCAGTTACTCTAACCTTCTCTTATTGATATACTACTGATTAAGGCATACATTACAATACTATGAAAACTTTGTGCAATTTCCAGCAAATTTAGCACAAATAATACTGATATACTGATATACATAATAAGTCACTGCATAGACAATGATTTGGGATAGTTGTTGCAAAATTGTAATATGTCCAATATTTAGAGTCTAGATACAATCTTTTGGTATGTTATTCACTACCTGTTCAAGGTTCCTGGTGGGCTGAATGATATTTTATCTGAGCAAAGGGTCAAATTGAGGCATCTTGGTACAACATTCAGCATATTTTCATTTGAATTTAGCCTGTGAAGCTGGTAGGTGACCAAATGATGTTTTAGAGATGTTCCCTAGTGATGGCAGCACACCATGGCTGTACATTATTGTCTTACAAAACTATATTTTTGATGATATCCATGAAGAGCATGACAAGAGGGTTGCTGCTCCTTTCTACAGGTCTTAAGTTTGTTCCCGATGCTAACTTAAAACAGAAATTACACTTCATACACAAATCAACATCAAGTCTTTGCATCCTGTGCTAAGGTGTTACAGGCACCGGAACTTGGGAAAGTAGTTTACTTTCATGCAAATTGTAGATAATGCAGTAGCCAATGTGACGATTAATGTAGGCTGAAAGCCTAATTATTGTTCTATGGTATGTTTTGTATTTATTCATCTTCATAGTCTGTCCCTTTAGCTGCCCACTAGGACCATTCATGTTGTAGAGTGGAGGCATTCCTTCCAATTCCAACTGCAGCATCTCAGATAGACATTTTTTTGCATGCAATGTATGCATGCAATGAGCCAATCCTTCTCAAAGTCGGACAGTGTTGAATCAGTAATCTTAAAGTTAAAAGTTATAAAATTTCAGTTATTCAACAGGCAACAAACAGACATTTGTTGCATATACAGTTTTATTATTTAACATATACAGTGCAAATGACACTGAAAACTAAAGAGGATCATTTGTCTAATTATTAAGAAAAGACGTAAATAACTAGAACACTAAAAAAGATAAAAATCTTAAAAATAAAATAAAAATAAATCACCTCAGTGTAACAAGCACAAATACTATTTACGTTCCTATAAAAATTTGACAAACTCATTTTGTTATTTCTAATTAATACAAAAAAGACAGAAGCTAGAAAATAACAGCTTGCTTAAAGAAGGGAGGTGTCTGATTAAAGTTAAAATTCAGGTTGGGCTAGGTTAGGTTAGATAGACTTTATTATCCCGAGGGAAAGTAGTTTTTTGCAAGAAAGTCTAGATAAGACATTGTTAAACAGATTTAAGGTAATAAGACAAAGCACAACATATGACAGTAATAGTACTATAATCAGTACACAACCTACATGTTTCCAAATCACAGTAGTTAAATTTAACAGTACGCAGTAGTAATTTAGAAATCACTAGGACCCTTCAAACATTGCATCCATAATTCTTATAAGCTTTGAGAATAAAAGATTTTTTGTTAGTCAGTTGCTCTTAACCATTGGGAACCTAAATATGCAGCCTGTTGGCAACAGATGAAACTTGGGAAAAGAGGATGGCTTTATAACTTGTTTGTGATACATCTCAGTGAAAAAGGGTTGCTTCAAACCAATACTTTTACTTGTAATTTAGGCAATACTGTAGAAGAAATCGGTTAGGAATGAAACCTGCAGTGATAGGGGTCCACATGCTTGAGCTTGATTGATATAGGCTCTTTCTTACTAATTAACACACAAATGAATGTCACATGGAAGTACAGTAGCTGCTCCTTTTAGCATTCAGTGTCATTTGAAACTGTTGTCTGCACTGCTTTATCATTAAAAAGTTCTAAAAACAAAATGGTACAAGAAAGTTAAGCATTTAAAGCTATGGAAAAAAAACACATTTCTGAAATTCTTCAAATTGTAAAATATCACATTATATGACATTTCTGAATACAAAATAAGAGACAACAAAAGGCCAGCTAACTATTCAGTTAGATTAACTAAAAACATGAGTTTATCCTTGATTTGTGAAAGTTGTTCACAACAAAAACCTGCTGCCTCAGTGGAACCTCAGGGTTAAACTGAGAGCCACTTCCCTAGAACCTTTCACAGTAAAAACCAAGCAAGCAAATCCTGGTGTTTTTTGGTATGCTTCACAAGTGCTGTATACTCAAGTATTCACAAATATTTGTGAAGGTTTATTCTCCTGACTGTATCACATAGCAGAAATTCCATAAAAACATGACAAATAATATAAAATAAAAAAGAAAATGCATGCAAGCTAGGAAATAAACCCTGGCAGAAACATAAGAATGTTTGCCAGAATTAGAGAAGTCCTTTACATGACCCTGAGCATACAGGAATGTAAACTGCTACTTTACCTTTCAAGATACTTAGTGTCCATTTCACTTTTTGGATCACCTCTGAAATATACCATATATAGTAAACTGTCCTGTCCTGCTCTGCTGTTACAACAACTTTTAGATGAATGCTCAAGAAAGTACATTAAAAGCAATCATGAAATCTGAGTTATTGTTTTTATATTTATAAATCTCAGTATTTTAAGCAGAATTTTCCAAGAAGAATGTAATGGTAATTTGGGAAGTATTGTGGCTACTTGAGATGTAAGTAATCTTTTGTGGCAAGGAAAACGAAAGGTCCCAGTAAAGAGATCTGGACAACATTCTTATTGCCTCAGTCCTATTAGCAGTGAACAACATTTCTTTTTAAGAAAAAATGACAGTTTGTGTAAAGTACTTTTATATGTCACCCCTCTACAGGAGGGAAAACAATAGCGTTTCTGTGTGAATTGCTCTGCTTCTTTTAGTTTAAAGGAAAGAAAACTTGAAAAACTGGGCAATCTGGTACTTAATAGTCTTAGTTAACTTACATGAAAGATAATCTGTTATGTGTTCAGTGATTTAGTTTGGATGAGGAAGTTGGCCATAATTGCATGCTTTGCCAAAACACACTGATCTGATTTTTTGAAAGAAATCTATATGAGGAGTGTTTTGTCTTGGTAGAGTATTATATTACTCTACTTTCCCCTATTGTATTATTAAAATGTAGCCTCTGTCAGAACACCTCAAATCCCATAGACTTACCACTGTTTATAAGGTATTATAGTATATAACTTCTCCCCACCTTCCCTCCAATATCTATAACCTCTGGCAATTAGGTGTAGTATAAGACAATTAGGAGTTAAGTTATAATTTAAACAATGTATTATTGGTAATATTGCTAAATAATAACAATATGCAAAGTACATTTGAATATTGGCAACCATACAACCTGATAAAATGGCGATGTGTTGTTCAGGTGGCACACAGGCTTGTTTGTTACTTGATAGATAGATAGATAGATAGATACTTTATTAATCCCAAGGGGAAATTCACAATTAATGTCTCTAGTTATGGCATCATTTGTGGTCAGCTTCCTTCAGATTGCCTGTTTCAATATGGCTGCCGGGCTGTGCTCTCCATTGTGTTGTCCTTTCAGTTCATCAGTTTGGTAAGAGAGAGAGAGTGAGTAAAGCAAGCAAATTTATAGATGTTCTGTCCAACCCCTAGAGGCAATAAGACGTCATGGTACTTAAAGGCTTCTGATACAAGCCAGTTCCAAACAGCCATGCTTCAGAACAATAGGGGAATAGAACATCTTAACACCTGCCATCCCCCAAAACCATTAGATAGATAGATAGATAGATAGATAGATAGATAGATAGATAGATAGATAGATAGATAGATAGATAGATAGATAGATAGATAGATAGATAGATAGATAGATAGGTACTTTATTAATCCCCAAGGGAAAAATTCAACAACATATGTTGAGGTAAAGCTTGGCAGTTAAGCAACATGGCTTTGTGTGTGGGATGATAGAGAGACTCTATTAGAGAAACATTTGTTTCAAGCACTTCCCCCAACTCTGTCGTAAAATTCACAAAGAGATTCAGTCGTAAAAGGGGGAAGGGGTTCTTAAACCATCAAACTATTGCTGTTATTATCAATAATGTAACATTAATATTACATTGCTTTGCCTAAGTTACAAATAAAGACATACAAAATATTTATCGTTATTTGCAAAATGTCACATCACAACAAGGAGCCAGTCTTGGTAATGGCTTATGTGTGACAGAGAAGAGTGTAAAACACTTTTAAAAAGAATTTTGTTATAATCCTTTACAGACCAAGAGACTTCTTAAAGAACAGAGTCTTTGATTTTCCTCATGAGTAAATCCAACAATTTGCCACTACTCATCAAATGTGTTCTATTGTGAATTTAAATTCTCCTTTTCCAGGTGCAACATAAGGCAACAACTGTTGATCATGCATATTAAACCCAATTTCTTTTTTACCATGTTTTTGTTGCATTTGAGGTCCCTGGGTTTCTAACTATATCTGTATTTTTGTTTCTTTTTTTAAATATCTGACCTTAGACAGATATGATCAAAAAAATAAGACCTTTATCTTCTCTGTTGAGTACATGGGTTTTTAGAGGCATTTCATTTTAGAATAAAAGTTTGTGTCTAAGAATACATTAATTTTTATTCGTTTTTTGCACAGTTTATTCAAAAATGTAATTACGATTACTTTACTTTTCTATTTTTGTACATTAAGCAAATATATTCTGAAGTGATGCAGGGCCAGGGATCCACAAAGTATAGCTCAGGGGCCTCATGTATAAAATCTTGCTTAGACTTCATACTAATATTTTGCTTACGCTCAAAAGGCAACAATGTTTTCTGGTCCTTTTTTGTCTTCAGCCTATTTAATCTGAGCAGTACTTCTCCCTCTGTAATTTCTAAATCGCTCAGTACCTCCTTAGTTGTCCCTGTTACTGCTGGGAGATTATCCACTTTCTCAAATGTGAAGACCTTTGGGTCTAATGCAAATTTAGAGCATTTACTATTTCACTGTCTATATATTTTAATTTCTCTTTAGTATCTCTATATATAATCTTCATTTGGATCTTGATCTTTGTTTGTCCGCGAATGAATTAGAAGAAGAAGCACTAGATGGCAGTAGAGAGACAGCTAAAACATAGGCATTGCATTAAGAATCTCCTCCAGGCTTATACTACGGAAGACTGTAGTACGCCAGTCACACCTCAAAACACAGACATTCAAACTAAACAAATTGTTTTGCTTTAAATTAACTAACAAGATCTTAATTTAGATCTTGATCATTGTTTGTTCGCGAATTCCACGCATGCGAAGACCACCTTCCAGTTTAGTACGTTGTTGTTAATCACAGATGTCAACAATGTGCCGGAATAACGAAAGGGGTGGTGGACAGTGTTACGCTGGTTAGCTCCTGAGGCCTGGTTCGAAAATGAGATTGCCGAAGATAAAAGGTACGTGCCTACGTAACATATGAATGAAAGAAAGACAGTGGGTAAATTGAATGACAACGTAACAGCATGTTCTGGAAATTATTATTGTTACGTTATAGCCGGCGAGTGCTGCGCGTCTCACAGTTGTACCGTGGCTTGCTCACATGTCAGTGAAGTGATCCCTATTTATGCTTTAAAGAGCCTGGATACTTATGTGTCCCCCTTTTATAACCATTGCTCCGTGTATATTGCCTTACTCTTTGGATTGCCACAAAGCAACCTGCGAGATTAGAGAAAGGTTGAGAAGACATCGTGAGAGGAAACGACAGCGTCGTGAAAACGAGATGGACTGTGAACGGACAGAAGCAGAAATGCTCCTACACCACCACATAATTACGATTCGGACAGTGATTCCGAGTAGGCCGTTCCTATCGAACCAATATCCAAGGGTTCTCTTTTGTAATTTTGTTTCCCTTATAAAAAATCATAATGCTGTGCGATGAAGGGCCCAGTTCACGACTGGCAGCCGCATTTAAACAGGGAGCCCTTCACAGACAGCTTTAACACGCGCAACATAGTTGGGCGCACATGGCTAGTTCATTATACTCTTCACCTCCTCCTTGACTGTTCTATTACTTCTGAAATACTGTAAAAAAAATTTGGGTCATCTTTCGCCTTATCTGCTGCAGTCCTCTTAACTACCTTTTAGTTTCCATAATATCCTTCTTAATGGTTGTTCTCCTGCACCTGATGACTAGCTTTAGAGTTGTCGTATATGCCTTATACAGATGTTTTTTTCCGTTTGCATTTATTTCAGCTCCTTATTTACCCATTGCATATTTTTTTAATTTCTTAGTGATTCCAAATTTTGAGATTTAACTTGTTTTGCATTATATTAACATCTTTGTTAAACCTGTTCAACTGCTTCTCAACTGTCTCCACTCCTAAAAACTTATCCCATTTTATTTCTTTTAGAAATCTGTTTAAAATTTTGCCCAACTTCAGTTTTGTCTTTGCATCTGCCCTTGGCCAATATGCTCAGAATTCTATTATATTATGTTTACTTGGCACTAGTTTTAAGAATTTTTTTTAACTTTTTGTTTCTGTTTATTTTTTATTATATTTTTCAGTTTTTATTTGCTTTTAGTTTTTCAATATTAAATTTTTAGTTTTTGCCACTTTTTGTTATTTTGTTTTACTCACCAAAATGTCCACATGGACAGTATGTTGCAAATCTAAAAACAATGCTTAATACCTACAGTTGTACTAGATGTGCCAGAGCTCAATTTTCTCATGATATTGTGACAGTTCATAGCTTCCAGTGTAATCAAAAATGCAAGAAACAGTATGTTCTTAAGTAATTTGTTACTTTAAACAGTGATATGTTTAAGCAACTGCAGTGGAGCTGAATAGGAGCACTTAATTCCTCAGCTGGTCTATAATTTATATTTACTTATTTGGTGACTTACCACATTTATGATACAATTGGTTATATTTCTTTTGGTTTTCTAATTGGAGCACAAGCAGTTCAAGTGACTTGGTCACACAGTGTCAGTAGTGTAATTTGAACCCACAACCTCAGGGTCCTTAGTAATCCCATTAGGAGTGCACCAGTCCTGGGTATTTTGTACAGTGTAATACAATGCAACTTATTTCTGTGTAGTGCTCCTCACTGAGTACAGGTATAGAGCGCTGTGAACAAATTCTTAGGTAAAATGCAAGTATAGATTATAGTCATTACTAAATGCAGAATTACGGCAAATATAGACATAGATACAGTACAGGCCAAAATTTTGGACACACCTCGTCATTCAATGTGTTTTCTTTATTTTCATGACTGAAGGCATCAAAACTATGAATGAACACATGTGGAGTTATGTACTTAACAAAAAAAGGTGAAATAACTGAAAACATGTTTTATATTCTAGTTTCTTCAAAACAGCCACCCTTTGCTCTGATTACTGCTTTGCACACTCTTGGCATTCTCTCGATGAGCTTCAAGAGGTAGTCACCTGAAATGGTTTTCACTTCACAGGTGTGCCTTATCAGGGTTATTTAGTGGAATTTCTTGCTTTATCAATGGGGTTGGGACCAGCAGTTGTGTTGTGCAGAAGTCAGGTTAGTTGGACGATCATTTATTTTTCAACAGGACAATGACCCCAAACACACCTCCAGGCTGTGTAAGGGCTATTTAAACAAGAAGGAGAGTGATGGAGTGCTGTAAATGGTCATGAAAATAAAGAAAACACATTGAATGAGGAGGTGTGTCCAAACTTTTGGCCTGTACTGTATGTTAAAACACAGAAAACAAAGTAGAAACTGATTAACAAGAAAGGAAACCAACATATCTGTTCATTAATTGATTAACTATGACCAGATAAAAATTTTAAATTGTAAAAGTCTAAAGCAAAGTCATGCACAATCACAGTCCTGGAGACCTTGGCTAACTACTTACCTACCCCCTCCTGGCATGTTATGGGGGAGTGCCTGCTGTCCAATCTGATGAGAGCATATTTCCATCTGATGACTCCAATGCTACTTTTCCTGAGATGACTTTTTCATATATAGGAGAGCAGCTTGACAGAGATGGCACATCAAAACACCTAGGAGATTAACAGAACGGACAAATCACTAACAAACAGAGATACCGTATGCGCAGCTAATCAGCAGCTCTAGTAAGGGTATGACAGACTAAACTAGTTAATCTTCATCCAGGATGTAAAAACTGTGACTGAAGGGACATCTCTTATATTAGCAGGCAGATCATTCCACAGCTTTGGGGCCCTATAACTAAAAGTCGACCTCCAACTGTTATTTTATTAATCCTTGGAATCTTCAGTAGGCCTGCATCTTGTGCTCTCTGATTTGTATGTCATAACATTTTCAGGTACAGTAAAAAGTAGGCCCTTGGCCATTTGAGCCTTTATATGTTAAAAGGTGGATTTTGAAATGAGCCCAAATGGGTGAACATTAACTGGGAGCCAGTTCAAAGACTTGACAACTAGATATATGTGTTTCTACCTTTAGTTTGTGTAATAATTCTTGCAGCAGCATTCTGAATTGAATGAATGGTGCATAAAGAATAATTATACAGTATCGCTTTTTTAGAACAAACTGATACTGTATCGCTCTCTTTTCATCAGCTTTGCCCATGAGACTTACAGGTGCAAACCTGTGCTACATTCAACTTTATTGACATGGGGTACTGCTACACTGGACCTCTTTTGGTAAGAGTATATCGATCACAGTCGAATGAAACTGATGCATGTACACCCAGGTGTACCTTTGCCACTCTAGTCAGTGAGCAAACTGATCATAACTCAACCTTGCCAACCTTAATAAGTAAAACATTGCACCATTTACCAAGCAAAAGGTCGGGCTTATAAGTGCCCAATAAGCCAAAGTAAAAATGTCCCTTCCTTTCTCAATAACTTACAGTTTTTCAGTAGTTATCTGCTGTCTGTACACACTCCGCAATAGCCATAGCCCCTTTTTAAGTTCTGCTCTATAGCAGGAATCCTGTTGCTTAGGGTGTGACCCTTCTCTTCCAAAATTTAATCTGTTTCTAGATTGTATGTGTAGTACATCATCGGTAACGGTACTGGATGTGGCTGAACATAGTAAGTTCAGCCTTTCTTAAGGACAGTGAGCTGAAAAAACAAGAAAAATTGTTAATAAAAGCAATATGGTATACGTCACTGAAGAATAAAGTTGACTGATCATCAACCCACAACAGACTTATTGAATGCTACCAAAAGATGGCCACTACATTTTAAACTTCAAACACTGTAACTGTAGTACAGAGAAACTGGCAACCAGAAAGTATGTTAAAAGCCAAGAGAAAGAAATAATCAAGGAAAAGAAAGATAAAAGTATGCTGAGTGTCTTTCCTTATATACTGTACTAGATAAATACTCTCCCTGAGCCCTATTGAAATCAGTACAAAACATTTCCTTCAGTCCACACATTGCACCAGTATTGCAGTGTCTATGGGAGTGGGACACCATCCTCTCTAAGTTATCCAAAGCATGAGTTTTGAAGCAGACTGTAGCCAAGGGAAACTCAAGTGAGTGAGTCAGCAACACCGAAAACTGCACTTTAGCTGAAGGGAGTATACTTCCAGCAAAGAATGATTGCATACATACATACAAGCAAGCAAGCAGAGGCAGAAGGCAGTGTTAACAAGAACTGAACAAGCAATAAGTACTCTGATTTATACTTTGGTTCTGAGAATTATGTGTTTGTAACTTCATACGTGTGGTTAAAGTAAAATCAGCAAACCTATTCCTCTCTGTGTGCAGTAGATTTTCTGGCATGAGATGAGGGACTTCTGCATTTTTACTATTAATGAAACTTTGCTTCACAACATTCCAGACATGGCCATTCAGCTTAACAGACTAATCACGTTTTGCATGGCCAAAATGCCTCAGAGTTCCGTAAGACACATGGGAGACGTTTCTGAGTGTATATTAGTAAAAATTGATGCATAAATGCTGCATTAGTCACAAACCACTGTTCACTGTTGCTGGAGTTTTTAACAATGAAATGCAACTCTTACTACCTGCCATGAGAGTTCACTAGTGTTATTATGGTATCTGTTTACATCTCTCCTGACTGTAACGCTAAAGAAGCGCCATCTGTGAGTTGCAAACTGCACATCCAGATGGGTTTTTATTGTCTCTGGGGATTTCAGTCATGCATACTTAAAGACTGTTCTGCTTAAATTTTTCCCAACTCATGAACTTTGCAACTGGGGTAATAAAAAACAACTGGACCTGGTTTACAAAAACAGCCTTGATGTTTACAAAGCCATACTCTGCCCCCTACCTCAACTATTCAGAACATGTCTCTGTTATGCTAAAGCCACTGTACAGACCATTGAAAAAATATGTTGAAGGAGTTCAAAGGCAGATCAGAATATGTCTAAATGTTGCTTCTCAGCTTGCAGGAGGACTGTTTCAATAACATGGATGGTGATATATTCAGGGTGGCCTCCACATATGGATATTTTACCAACTTAAATGTGTATGCATTATCTGTTCCTAATTACATCAGCAAGTGTATAAGTAATGTTGCTGCCTCCAAGAACATCATCACTTTTTCTAAACAAGAAACTGTGGATGTCTTCAAAAGAGCGTGCATTGTTGAAAATCCTGAGGACAAACATGTCACCTGGTATCAGGACAACAGAGTGCACTTATTGATGAAAAATCTAAGACTACTTTAGGACACCAGAAACATGCGACACATTCTCAAGTGCATTTAAGTCATCACAGACTATAAGATTACACCACACACACCTATGAAAGTGATGCTTCCCTCCCAGATGTGTCGAACAACTACTTTGCACGGTTTCATTCACTGAATGATGTAACAGTCAATCAAATAGTCTGTCTGTCCACAACTACTGTGAGGAGAACTTTATCCAGGCTAAATCTACATACACCTGTGCCAAAGAAGTCAAATGTTTCCTTTCATGGCACTCACACTTCTCATTGTGAAGTGCTTAAAGTGGCAGCTATCAGACATATTAAAACCATTTCCAACCTCACATGGTCTAATCTAGTTTGCTTGTCACTCCAACCCTTCACTTGGCCCCGTCTCACCTGGATTACATCACAAAGATAATGTTCATTGCGTCAGCCTTCAGATGAAAAGTCGAGCAGCTAGTGAACTGGTACATCAGCAACAATCTGTCTCTCAATATAGAAAAAAAAACAAAAGTAACTATAGCTGACTTTAGGAATGGCTGTAGTGCCTGCTTCCCAGTGGACATCTTGGACTGTACAGTGGAGTTGATCAGGAGCACTTAATTTCCTCACCTGGTCTGTCAATTACGTTTACTTATTTGGCTGACACCCTTATTCAAGGTAACTTACAACATATATACAATTGGTTACACTTCCTTTGGTTTTCCAAATTGAGCACATGCAGGTCAAGTGACTTGCTCATGGTCACACAGTGTCAAGAGTGTGATTGAATCTCACATCCACAGGGTCTGAAGTCAAAAGTCTTAACCACTACACCCTGTGTAACCCCTGTCACTATGTAACACTGCCTGCCATTACCAGTCCTACCTTTTTGTGGTGGCTGAGAAGAACAAGTCTACCCCACTGCATTCTCATCACATTCTACAGGATCACCACAGTGTCCTGATTTGCTGTATTACTTTCTGGTATGGAAATTGCAGTGTCTCAGACTGCAAGACGCTACAATGGATAGTGCACACAGCTGAAAAAAATCAATAAGACCTCTCTCCTTTCCAATTAGGACATCTACCAGAAATGCTTTAAACATTTTACGGGACATCTACCACCCATTTTTGCCCACCTGATGTCTGATAGAAGGTGCCAAGGCATCTGTGCCAGTTCTGCCTGACTGTGCATTAGCTTCCTTACATAGGCTGTCAGGTTTCTTAACACAAAGTGTTTTTAGTTTGCACTGATATGTCTCTGTGTATTAGTATGTGTCACTGCATTTCAATGTCTTATTGCACTTTGTGTCATTTGAAGTCAGTCCCTTGTTGTGCACTGTCTTGTTTTGCACCCTGTGTAACCCGTGTGTGTGTATACATTGTAACAAGAATGAGTCGGAGACATCATAAAGATTTGGGGCAGCCACCCGTATAATTGAATCGGCTGCAAAAAGTAGGTTTAAATAGCACGATGTGCTTAGTTTAGAGTCCAGAACAGAACTGCCTGTACTGAGACAAAATGGCAGTTTTAAAGGGCTGGAAGGGAAATGACGTCCTCTATGCCAGGACTGGGAGTGGTGTCCTTGTGCCTGGAAGTGATGTCATCCTTGGGGCCAGCAACAAGCGGGATTTCCCGGAAAAGGTCTGCAAGGGACTGGAAGAGATAGTCAGTACACTCCGCCACCCCCTGGCCTGGCGTAGAATTACTAGTGTTTAGGCCCTTCAGCTGATTCCCATGCGCACGTGTGTGACAACATATTGTGGCAAAGGCGCTATATAGACGTCGACCTGACACAGACTGACAGCAGAGGCACGTATAAAAATAAACAAAATGTTTTTAAATTTTTCTTCAGCTGTGGGGCACGTCTTTCCCGTGTCCCACAGGCCCAACATAGTCCTAAAACACCACAAAAAAAACGCCAAAATCACCCAAAAATCGCTCCTCTTCCTTCACTCCTCCCAGGTACCTTTAGCTTTCTCACCCTCACCCTCACCCTCACCCTCACCCTCCTCCTGACTCTGGCGCCCGGAGTGGTGACTGTCAGCTCCTTTTATAGCCTACCCAGAAGTGCTGCAGGTGCTCGTTGACCTACTTCCGGCTGCACCTCCGGGTGTGGCTGCGTTCCCACCCAGACGGGCTTGTTAAGCCATGCAGCTCCCCCTGGCGGTGGCCATGAAGCCCAACAGGAATGAGCTCCAGTGTTCCAAAATATTGGCCTCGATGCAACCCAGGAGAGCTCCCACCAAGTGTTCCGGGGGACACAGTGTGCATCCCATGGCTGCTCCATCTGCCACAATATGTAACCTTTCTTGTGCTAGTGCTGCACCAGTTTTCTATATGACAGTAAAGCAAAATAACTAGTGCATGACCACACTCTCATATACTCATAAAGGAGCTCCTGGGTTGGGGCAAGTGCAGAAAAGAACACCGATACTGAGAATCTTCTATGTGGACAAAGGCTGATCCATATTATTGTCCACAAAAACTAGAGGTCTCATTTATAAACTTTGTGTGGACTC
>JANRMT010062791.1:241183192-241221203 GCA_026402145.1 Polypterus bichir lapradei | reverse complement strand
TTTTTTCATGTTGTCATTATGGGGTGTTGTGTGTAGAATTCTGAGGAAAAAAATGAATTCAATCCATTTTGGAATAAGGCTGTAACATAACAAAATGTGGAAAAAGTGATGTGCTGTGAATACTTTCCGGATGCACTGTATAATTACCACAACTAACAAAGAATTTTCTACCTGCCAAGTAAGACTCAAACCAATTTAAGACCCTGCCAGAGAGGCCCATCCATTGACTAAGGCAATTTCTAGGAATATTGTAATCAATGGTATCAAATGCCACACTCAGATCTAAGAGGATGAGAACAGATAAACGGCCTCTGTCTGCATTTACCCGAAAGTCACTTACTACTTTAACAAGTGCAGTTTCTGTACTGTGATTTGTTCTGAAACCCGACTGAAACTTATCAAGAATAGCATGTTTATTGAGCTGGTCATTTAGCTGCATAATGACTGCCTTCTCTAGGATTTAACTTAAGAAAAGCAGGTTAGAAATAGGTCTAAAATTTTCAAAAGGAGAGGAGTCAAGATTATTTTTCTTCAGCAGGGGTTTAACTACAGCAGTCTTAAATCAGTCTGGGAAGACCACTGTATCTAATGATGAATTTACTATGTCAAGAACACTATCAATTAGCACGATGGATACTTCTTTGAAAAAACTTGTTGGTACTGGGTCAGTGACGCAGGTGGAGGGTCTCAGTTGAGAAATTATTTTATATAAATCAGGTAAATCTATCCTGGTGAAAGAATTTAATTTGTTTAAAATGGAGTACTGAGGTTTAAGAGGATCAGTATTGGGGAGATGTACTATATTATTTCTAATATCATTAATTTTGTGATTAAAAAGATAGCAAAAGCCTCACAAGTTTCACTGGAAGTTTTCTGGAGGCATTCCATTGAATGACCTGGGTTTAGAAGACGATCAATTGTAAAGAATAAAACTTTCGGATTACTAGCATTGTTATTTATAATTTTAGAGAAATAACACTGCCTCTCAAGATGACCTATGTTGTTGTATTCTGTTAGTTTAGCCTTCAATATCTCATAGTGGATAATCAGTTTAGTTTTTCTCCATTTACACTCAGTTCTCTGGCATGTTTTCTTTACATCAGACA
This sequence comes from Polypterus bichir lapradei, assembly GCA_026402145.1. NCBI lineage: Eukaryota > Metazoa > Chordata > Cladistia > Polypteriformes > Polypteridae > Polypterus > Polypterus bichir. The sequence continues at coordinate 241,220,097 of JANRMT010062791.1, read as the reverse complement.
CTCTTTAGGTCTTTCATGGTGTAAAAGTGCTGGAGGATTTTTTAACTGTCTTTTCAGGAGTCAGCGGCAGCTCTCACTTTAGTATTAAAATTTTCCACCTCACTATTTACATTATCCTCACTATTGTAGTAAGCACTACTGGTTGCTTAAAATGTTTGTAAACTTTGAAGCTGCAGATGAATCAAAGAAGTGTTTTTTAACAATATGCTTCTCATTCATTTTTTCTACGATTATTTCCATATTAAATAGTAAGAGAATATGGTCAGATAAACCAATATCAATGATCCGCCTCACATCAACTTTTAGTCCTTTAGTAATTAGTAAATCCAACGTGTGCCCTACTTTGTGTGTTGCCTGACTAACGTGCTGGATCAAATGAAAACAGTCCAGGAGGTTCATGAATTGTTTTTGCTTTTGGATCACACTGATTATCGATATGAAAATTAAAGTTGCCAACTATTAGGAACGTGTCATAGTTCATAATTATAATTGACACTAAGTCTGAGAATTACTCAAAGAAAGATGCATTTTATTTAGGAGGTCTACACACAGACAATATTACAGACTGAGAAACTGCTTGAATAACAACGGCAAGATACTCAAGGGACTGGAATGTACCAAAGCCGACATCTTTACACTTTCACTGGCTTGAATAAATATTTGCTAAACCACTGCCTTTCTTACCTTGGCGATCTGCATGAGCAAAGCTGGAATTCGGAGGTGCAGATTCGATTAAAACAGCCACACCATCAGAGCTAAGCCATATTTCACTTAATGCAATAAATTCGATATTCCTATCACTAATAAGATCGTTGATGAAAAATGTCTTGTTGGTTAATGCTCTTAACATTTAACAAGGCCATATTTAAGGTCTCGGAAGAGCAGAACTGAATTGTTGGTACATTATGGGTATTCGAGATGGTAATTAAGTTATTCATATTAGCAACACTTTGCGAGTATTTTTTATACAATCTATAGTCTGTTTTTATAGTTTTAATAAAGTGCTAATCTAGAGGTCAAATGGTTATTAATTTATTCGCATTTATGCAACACCGTCTAGATTTTTTACATGAACTGAGGTTAGTTATTAGAGTATTGATGCAGTGCACTTTTGAGGGAGATTTTGCTACAGAATTATCATGTCCAAGAAAAGCATTATGGAAAGAGTTAGGAGTGAAAATACAGAGTCAAGAGAGTCGAATTACCTTAGAGATGTTTTCGGGGAGGATCCAGGCCCGGAATCTATTAGGATGCAGACCATCCCACTTAAGAAAACGCAGCCTCTCCCAGAAGGGGTCCCAGTTGTCCATGAACCTAATGTTTTATCCCTCGCAGAAGCCTTTTAACCAGATGTTTAACGCCAGCAGACATCTGTAGTACTCATTCGATCTGCTAACCAGAGGTAAGGGACCCTAGATGAAGATTCTTGCAGCCGTTGTCCTCTCCATCGTGGCTTTAATAAGTGCTGTGAAGTCCACCTTGAGAATCTACGACTGTCGGTATCTCATGTCGTTTACCCCAACGTGTATTACAATGGATTCCACTGCCCTGTTCTTGTGCCTCTTGAAAACTGCTCTCTTCTCATAACATGTTGAACATGAGCACCAGGAAAACAAGAAACAAAAAATTTCAGTTTAGGGCAAGAAATGTTTAGGTCTCGTATGATTGACTCTCCAATTACAAATACATCACCCGGGGTTGAAAGGAAAAGTGGGGGAGCGGAGAGGGTTGAACTGGTTTTGGGTGGAGATGCTTGCTTAGGCCGATGGAGGTGACCTAGCCTTAAACCCCTACCTGCATAGCTAAAATCACTACGACGAGGCACGGGGGCAAGACTCACTTGACCTTGAAAGTGGTCGGAACGAGGTGGAGTCAAGGTTACTCAAACGTGATTTGCTGTGATGATTTCAGATGTCAGGGAGGATTCTTTCAGTAGACTAGCTTTCAGTTCCCTCAGGTGCGTCCGTTTGGACAGAAGTTTCTGGATCTGGTTATCGAGGGCCTGGAGTTCTTCAGCAATGCGCTCCATCTCACTGCTGGCCATTGTCTGCTTCCACTTCCACTTCATGTCCTGGGAAAGAAAGAAAGAGAGAGAGAGAAGGTTAGGACAGCATATCAGACTTCCTGTTGCTGCTCTGATGATTTAGCTTAGGTCCAGTAGGTTACCACCTACTAGGAAAATGAAGCTGGATGTGGCCAGACTGCAAGATCAGACTGTTTCTGACAAGTTTGCACACAGTTTGTGTGAGGAACTTACGGATTTGGGTGCGACTGCCGATCGTAATGTGATGTGGGAGGCGTTCCGTAACAAGCGCACGGCTTGATGGCAAGTCCGGTCTGTACCAGGATCTGAGAAGGACAGCTGGGAGGGCTCTGAGGGCAGATAAGGAGGCGTTTATTAGAGGAATCTGTGAGCAAGTGACACACCATCTATGGTCTAGTGACTCATGTCCTGCTTACAGAGGAATCAAAGCATTACGCACATCCAAATCTGTTCCTCGGAGAGTCGCAGTCAGGGCGGCTAATGGAATGGTCCTTACGGATGACACTGCAGTTGTGACCAGCTTGGGCTGGCCATTTTGAGCAGCTGTTTAAAGCTGATCCTCCGGCTAGGATGTGGGATGTCTCTGGGTCCACAGTTCTTGAGGCTGATCCTCCAACTAGCTATGAACCACCCATTGTCACTGAGATTGCACAGGCGGTGAACCAGCTGAGGGTAGGGAAGGCTGCAGGGATCTGTGGTATCCGGAGTGAAGTTCTCCCTCCTGGCATTGAAAGCAATTTTTGAATCCATTTGGGAGACGTGTCATCCCAACTGACTGGAAAACGGGACTTGTCGTCCATATCTGGAAAGGGAAGAGTGATCGCCAGGATTATGGCAGCTACAGAGGGATAACACTTGTTCACCTACCAGTGACCAGAGCAGTCTGGTTTTACGCCTAAGAAATCTACCATCGACCACATCTTGGCACTGAGTGTTCTCATGGAGCTAATACGCAAATATTGGTGAGTTTCTTTGCAGCATTTGTCGATTTTTATTAAGCATTCCACTCAGTTGCTGAGCTTCCTTGTGGGACATCCTGAGACTTTGCAGGATCCCCTCATGTTTGCTGGATATTATGGCTGGCCTATACACTGGTACTGTGAGTGAAGGCAGAACCTCTGTGTTTTTCCCAGGTGATTCTGGGGTTCGCCAGGAGTATGTTATTGCTTCTACAATATGTTATTTAAATAAATGTTTATGTTGTTATTAACTATAGAGTAGTGAGCAAATGATTTGAATAGACTTATACAATAAACCGGAAAATGCAATATGATCTGATGCAGAAGAATGAATTACCATTTTAGGATTGTACATTTTTAAGCAATAGCTCCAATTTTGAAACTGTTGTAAACCACAGAAAATAGATTTTAAATAGAGGTGTTACATAAAGTGTATACTGCTTGGCAGACAGGTTTAAAACAGTGCACTCAGAATTGTAAACCCTGGTCAACTTCAAATTTAACAGACATGATATTTTACAGACATAATATGTAACTTATCTTTGGTGTGTGATGTGGTTTTAGCTACGCAAAAACAGCAATGTCTGCACTCTGCCTCATTACACAGGGTTCAAAAAAAGTCCATCTTCCAGCAGAAAAATTGGTCTTTAATTCCAGGGTACATTGCTTCAGGAATATTAAATGTGCATTTGCACAAAAGGCTGTAAACCTTGAGTGAGCTCAATGAATAAATATGTTGATCAGAAAATATTGCTTCCATTCTGTATTTACTCAGGGTTGCCTAGATTAGGAACACAATTTACATTCTGTAAATGTTTTAGTCCTCTCTCTGTTCAATCAAAGCTTATCAGTTCTACAGTAAGTTCACTGCTTTCACCATGACAGCATTGTGTGTTGTCATTTTAATGAGTCATTGCTTCAATATGCATTTATTATGCAAGTTCCTTTTAAATCATATTTTATTATGAAATAAATATTGGAAAGAATGCCAGATAGCACTAATATCAATTTGCTCACTTGTCCTATTGACTTACTGTAAAGGAATGAATTGTGACTGTTGCCTTAAAAGGCAAAGTCATGTTGACATCTCAGCCAGGATGGAGAACAGTCTCTCACCCAGACAGTGGACAATGGGAGACTGCCTCTTGGGGCATGTGTTTGTCTCATTTCAACACCTGCAGGGCTGCATGGGAGCAGTATTTTCACCAAGAAGCTATGTTAAAGTCATTGGCTATCACAACAGGAAAACTCCTTTGCCCTCAAGGAGTTCCGCCTGACCTGGAAGTGCTTCCTGAATGTACTACTGTTGAATTGGAAGTATTCCTAGTCTGTCTTAAAAGAAGCTCACCTGCCTAAGCCAGGTAAATCATATGCAGGAAAGGATTAGTGAAAGGACACATTGTTGTATATAACAGGCAGTGTGGCTTTATGGTTAAGACTTTGGAGTTCAGACCTTGAGGTTGTGTCTTCAAATCCCACTACAGGCACTGTGTGACCATGAGGAGTTCACTTCCCCTGCATGTTTTCCAATTGGAAGATCAAAAAAAGTAAACAGTTGCATTTCAAATCTTGCAAGTCACCTTGGATAAAGTCGAGAGCCAAAATAAGTAATACTGGTAATAATAGTCTGATTGTATTGATGGGCATAAAGGAAGGAGTTTGTGTGGGAAAGAAGAAGCCTGTTAAAAGATATTTTTGAAGATAAAAAAGAAAACCTTGTTGGATCTAAACTTGTGTCTAGTGTGGCACATTAAAAAAATCTCAAAAATTCTAAATGGAATCACACATTAATAAAAATTACTGTCTCAAAATCCAGCTAATCTTTCTTTTACTATATGGTTCAGTGTGTGTTTCCAGCTCCTAACTGTGCCAAGAAAGGAACATGGTTGATCTGCTTCTCTCTGTTTCCTGTGTAATCAGTACTCATTAAACATATCTGTATAAATCTGTTTTCACTATCTCTGCAACCCATGTCAGGTTTATCCTCTGCATCTTTTTTCCTCTTACAAAGTCAATGTGGTCTCATTTTTTAGAGTTAAGGGTAACCGTACAACTACTACAACTCACTGCCTTTGAATAAAGGTCTAGTCAAGGTAGAACCTGAATATAAATATAATTCACTTAAGTAATGTAATGTTTCTTTAAAAATCTTTTTACACTTTTTGTAAAGTTCAGTTGTAGCAAAGTCTGAAAATAATACATTGGTGATTAAATATATAAAATGATAATAAATTTTAAAATGTCAACGGGCCTTCTCTATGGTATTTTGGGACCAGAAAAAAACAAGAATTCACTTAGCAGAAAGCTCTGTATTTCATTAGCTCCCTTGACAAAATCAGACAGAAAAGCAGAAGTAAAGGTTTCACACTCTCAGAGTCTGTGGCCTTGAACTAACTACTTCATTTAAGTTAATGTCTTTGAGCTGTATTGTACATGTAGAGCCCTTTTTTAATGTGTTTCACTGCAAAAGGTGCAAAAATATTTCAAGTTAAGATCACAAACAAGGATATGATAGTAAAGAACATATTTGCCAGGTCATTCTTCACTTACTGTGTAAGCCTAGGTAGGTCATTTGCTACTACCTACATTCTAAGTATGGTGTCCAATATGGTAAATGCTAAAATATGTAAAATGTTTGTCTGTATTATTGTTAGACTGTCCTGTATGTCACTCTGTGTATAAGTTGCTTTTATTATTTTAATGATTACATGCATTTATCTCTGATACAGGTGATTGTTATCATGTTTTTTCGCCTCTGGATCATGGGCGGATCAATGCCATTGTTTTCTGAACAAGACAATCCAGCATCATTCTCACCACACCTTCTAACAAGGTAACAAACATATGGTTGTCATCTCTTATTTAACTACACATAATGCTGGAATTTCTGAACAGCTTAGTGCTTCCACCTCAGTAATCATAAGGAATTCCTAAAACACAATGGTAAACATCCATTCCACTTTAGGCACCATATCCACTATTACAAACAACTAATTGTCTTTGATCATTAATGGAGTGTCGCACACAAACAGATAAAATGAAGACAGTAACCTTAGCCTGGCTGACACAACAAAATTAATTAACATTTTTTATCAGTATTGCTTTTTATGTTCTTTTAAAATATTCCACATTCTTAAACAACTTCTTTGAAATTTTTATAATAAAACTTTTGCTTATCTCAGGTCTTATGCCTTCTACTAAAAATATACAGGTTTCATTTTCATTATTTACAAAATTAATGTAGCCGCACTTATTAAAATGTGTTTTATACTGCATAAAGGGCTATAAGCATTAAGGTGACTAATTCAAATCCAACAATCATTGTATGACCATTAGCAACTGTTTTTCTCTGCTGCACTTGTAGAAACTGTATATGTAAACATAAGAGATGTATGAAGGTGTTCACTATGAAAATACATCAAATAAAATCATAACTTTTTTCCTGATTTCATCTTTGCAAGCTTAAAAACAATTTCTTTCAAAATCAAAATTTTCAACAAATTTACTGATGCAGGTTGCAGAGAATGTATTAATCATATGGATACACATACACATGTATTATTATTGCCCAGAACAGGACAGTTCCCTCTTTCTAAAAACACACTTTTTAAGGTACTTATTTCAGATAATGAAGACAGATGTTTGGTTTAGTAAAGGAAAAGCTTGTATGTTTTTTGAGTTATATGTTATTTCTTTTGTTTTCCTGTTTGCTTTCTGTGAAAATATAGGTAGCTAAAACTCTGTTGTGCTTCATGAAGTTGTCAGTCCTAGCATTTGCCTATAAAATGTTAATCCCCAATGTGAAAGAGCCACCTGCTTATTTAAAGCCCACTTATTGTAGACTGTGGGTTAAAACTAAGTGATAGTGTAACAGTAAATGTTGATATTTTTGTCAGATTAGTATTTGTTATATGAGCTGGAGATAGCAGAATTGATTTGTTTATATTAGCTAGTTTCCAATATGGAATGTAAGAATAATTACAATAACATAACATACATGCAGAAAATCTGCCTAATCCAATTCGAGATCACAGGAGTTTGGAACATATCTATGGCAGCATGAGATGCAAGGCAAGAACCAACCCTAAATAGCAAGCCAGTCCATTTCTAGGCCTACACATGCATACACACACCCAACCAGTGCCAATTAGGAATTGCCTATCAACCTAACATTTAGGTTTTTCTGATGTGGGAGGGAAAATAAAAACCTGGAGGTACCTAAAGAAAAACCTGTTTGGTCACTGGGAGAACATGCAGATCCAGGCAACAATTGGATGCAGGACTTAACCCTAGACACTGGGCTTGTGAAGCAGAAATTCTAACAATTACACCACTGTAATATCCTCGGATTCTGTCTAATAATTTTAATAATACACTTTGCCTGCACTTTCTGAACCCATGCAGCAAGAGTCTATCCTGGCAGGGAAAAAAGAATATTTCTGACAAAAACAGTCAGCTCCCAGGTCTTCTCTTCTGCACCTGATGCTGATGCAGCTGTTAGGTTAAGGTGGATGGTTGCAGTAGGTGCCATCTGTTAAATATTAACTTGCCTAATAATTTGTTCTTCCAGTATCATTTATTCTTTATACAGTAAGGTATTAAATATTAATTATGGTTAACATTTTACTGTCTAATGTATTTACTGTGTTTGCATTTAAATTTAAAATTTCACTTAATGGTGACTATTGATTTGGACAAAATGTAGATACTAATTTATTTTGTGTATATTTTTATATTTAGAAAACTAATATGAAAAGGCTAGCCAACACAGGTGTTTAAAATGTATGCTAGCAATTAGACACTGGGACAAGGGTAAGGATTAGAAAACACTGTGTTCAAACTCACAAAAATCCAACATTGCTGCTTATTTTGAATTCATAGAATAATTCGAGACTCAAAAAACAATTAAGAAACGATTTGACTACAGTCACTAAATGTTGGAATTTAGATAATGTTTAAAATTTAGTGAATAGACTCATGGTTAAACTCATGGTGTAATGGATTCAATGTAACCTCCGTTAGCTCAATGAAAGAGTAGCTACCAGTGCAGAAATAAGGCCAATGCTCAGTGCTTACAGAAGTCCAAAGGTATTGTAGAGAAGAGTTTAGGGTGGTCTTTTAAATTCTAAAAAATAAGTATATCATTTAATCATATTAGATTTATTAGTTTATATTTAGTATCAGCCTTAATTTATTAATATACATTTTGAGCAAATGGCATTGCCTGTTGAGACATTTTAGTCTTGCCTTACCTTCTTTCATATTTAGTCTGTAAATATTACAAAAGATTACCAAAAAGGAAAGGATAGTTGTTCTATACCACAAAACACACTTGGAAGATTCATAAATAAAATGTTAAATACAACATCCAGACACAGCAAGAGATAGCCAAAGAAAAGCAATGACTCATTTACCATAGTGGGCATGAAGACATTTATCTCCTCATTTTGACCTTTGCGTGTATTTTTTTGACTATCTTCATCTCACAATCTTTTTTTCTGTCAACATGAAAAATCCATCACCAGTCGGTCTACTGGATAGTTTGATAAATCTTTTCTGCAGTTGTTCCTGAATTGCCTCTGTTTTGAGTTTCAACACAGCATACAGACCTGCTGCAGTAAATGAAATACTCCAATGTGTAATAAAGTTATAATAAAATAATGTATGATTATACTGATCTACAGTTTTTTCTTTTGGATGGAAACACACATTGACACATAAAAGAAAACTTCTTCAAAAAATAATATTTTTTTATATATTACCAAGTATCTTGTAGTGGTGGCTGAGAAAAAAAATAAATCTCATGTTACTTGTGTCACATAATCTACAAGTCTTTAATCTAGTTGCTTGCTCAAGATGTGAAAAATGAATGCTTTTTTTGGCTAAAATATTGTTAAATAGTCAATAGTTTCCCGTTTATGTGTTATGCATAGGTTTCATATAGGTTTCTTGTTTATGTACAAGCTGATGATGCAGGAGCTAACTATTTTAGCAAAGAAAGCACAGATAATCCAGTGTGTGTCACCATTTATTTGAGCTAGGGTCTGTTAAAGGAACATCTTTACATAGTTACTTAAAGCTTTTATATAGGTTTATATAAACCTGTATGAACTTAAATATACAGTACAGATATAAATATATGAAAGTTTAAGAATAAAATTGAAATAGGAAAGCTCACTTGATTTTAATGTATTTTATTATTAAACAATAATGTCTTTCTTTCTTATTCTGTGCCCCCCTTAGACCATGGATGTTCTGCCCAAGGTCAGTAATGTACAGGGGTCTGTACTCTACCATGTGTCAAATTCCCTCTTTGCTTCTGTTCTTGTCACACTCTTTTATGCCGCTGTTGTTCTTTTATACTTTCACGTTTTCAAATAGCTTAAATTACTTTGCCTTTATAGTTGGGAAGCTTCTTAAGTCTTAAATGATTATAGTTTGGCTTACTTGTATTCTGTATAGGGTGGGCCCTGTGCAAAGCTTAGATTTAGTAGGTTTAAATAGAAACTTACCTTCTCCTTATTTTGCCTTAATGCAAAAGAAGATACATCAACAATATTCATGTCTATCAGAAAAGAATAAAGGCAAGTTATGAAATGCTCAGCTTGTAAAAATGTAATAATAGATGTCAGTATAAACTCTGTGTGTGTTAGTGGGAAGCAAAAGAGTAGTAAAAGTATCATAAATTCCACAGTAAGCAATCAGGAAAATGACAAAATGAAAGGTACTTCATGTCTTGATCTTGCTAATTAAAATACTTTATAACAATATCATTATGTATTCAAGGGAGTGCCAGAAATATTGCTGGGATTGAGGTCAGTATAACTGAAGTGGAGAAACCTTTGTGCCAGGTCAAAACAGGACAGTGAGGCCCTGACTGGTTCCTGACTAATCTGTATTATACCAAATACTACCTTAGCTCTCAAAGTTTCCAGGCCAAACTGTCTGATTGACAATAGACATCTGGTGCTCATTTCCATTTCAATGAAATGCTTTGAACATTTTGGTGAAATGACACAGACTAATCCCTGTCAAGGTAACTACCAATTTGCCTGCTGTTTAGAAGAACAAAAGTGTAGAAGATGATCTGCTGGTTATCTGACATCATATCCACTCTGTTCTTGATTAGCTTTTTTGCTACATCAGAGCACTATTTATAGATTTGTATTCAGCATTCAGTAACATCAAGCATCATGTGCTGATTGAGAAGTTAAACAGTATGAATTTTAATCCTTAAATTACAGTGTACATTTAAGATTTTCTTTTAAATCCAACTTTTTCAAAGGTTGTCCTTTCAAATAAAGTGGCTTCTGAAGTTTTTGTTCTGTCTCCTTTACTATTAACACATTATACTAGTGACGTCAGCCAGCACAATGAATACTGTTTCATTATCAAGTATGCTAATGACACTGTGGTGATAAGATGCATGTCTAAGGAGGATGAAAGGCATTACTTCAATCCAGTGGACTTTTTAGTAAATTGACACAATAATAACTCTCTTTCTCATTTACATAACCTAAGTTGGAATATACTGTACATAAAAATATGTATTCTAAATGGTGAATATTTAAAGTGGACAGAGATCACATTGTATGATCTAGTCTGTCTAGCTTCATTGCCTGGTTTAGTGACCTAGGTGTTGTGTTGGTAAACCAACAAGATTTTTAAAGGGCAAACCAGGAGAGAGATGCCAAACAGAAAAAGGTCAAAACTAGGAAATGAGTAAGTGCTGAAACAACAAAGCCAAAGTTTAAGGCAAAAATCAAGGACTGGAGGACAATATTGATGTCAGAAACCCTTGAGATCATATAAAAAAACAAGAAATATATGCAGTAGGTTTTTGCAAAGGATTTTGTTATCTGGAGCTCGGATGAAAACATGGTGCAGTAAGTGGCTATTTAAACACACCACTGCAGTTTCCATCACGTGATAAGCCTGGATGTTACACCCCATAATGAAGGGAAAGGTTGCCCTGGCAACTGGAGCAAGCTGCTGTGCACTCAAGGCACACAAGACAGCCACCAGAAGAATTAAAATTCCAAAATATAACGGTGACAAATCAAAATTTGAAGGAAAAGCAAACATGCAGCTGATGTGAATGACATGGAAGGTGTCTCTCAGATGGCAATGTTAAAGAAACTGGAAATCATCTCAGGTGATGACAGGCGACCATTATATGCAGAAGCAATGTTCAGTAAATCAGGGAAAACTGTCATGTTAAAGACCTACACAAACCACTCCACAAATTCCTTTCTTACCATTGCATGTAATAATACAAATCAGAGATAATAAATATTTTAGGAGGGTATAGTGTGTAAGTAAAACCCAACTGTGAAACTGTTAAAAGTAGGTAGCAAAGTATTGTTTTAAAATTTTAAACATTTCAGAATTTTTTTGTAACTTTTAAATTTTTGTCTCTGTGTTTTATCTATCCGTTTTAGTATATTTTGGATGAAGTTGATTCCTTCTGTTAAGCTGTTTCATTCTGTATACATGACTAAATGAAAACCTTAACCCTTATATTGAAATGAGATGCCATTTTTTTCAAATAGACAATAATTACAAAATGTAAAATTACAAAAGTAATGTATGATGGTGCAGGGATGAGCACTGCTGTCTCACAGCCCCAGGCACCTGTGTTTCAATCTTGTTCCAGTAATTATCTTTTCATTTTTATATTATTCCATGTCTGTATAGTTTTGCTCTGTGTATTCTGGTTTTGTCCCTGGTGAAAAATGTATGCAAATTAGTTTGATTGATAGCTCTGAAATGGCCCTTTTTGGATTGAGACTGTGGGTATATGTCAAGTGCCAAGCGATGAACTGGTACTTTTATCAGATTGGTATCTCCTTTGTTTATGATTCTGTCATGATAGGCATTGACTTCCCGTGATGCTACAATAGGATAAGCGGGTTCAGGAAAAGAATAGATGCATGAAAAATACATAACCTAACAATATTCTCAAACCCACTGAATCATAGATCCAGAGCTTATTCCGGCAGAGTTTAAGGCAGAAAATAGAATAGGTGCCATTCCATTGCAGGGCCCACTCATGCACATTCACTGTCACACCAACATACTGCAAATTTGTAAGTGTCAGTCTGTCTAACCAGTATATCTTTGGGAATGTGGCAGTAAAACAGGATTTCTTGGAAAGGGATACATACACAGGCATGAGCATAATATGCAGATTCCATATGGGTAATAACTAGATGCAGGATTAAAATCCTGGATGCTGGATAACTGGAGAGTTTGCAATATCTAAAGGGCATTTTTAAAAATGAAAAACTGAAAAATATTTGGAAAGAAAGGAGTTTGCTAAAGTGCAGTGGCAGAATAAGAGCTCCACAGAGGCTGAACTATAAGTGACCTTTTAAGATTTGAATGTTTCCAGATTGCAATATGACCCAAAGTTATCTCCTAAGATGAAATACTCAACTTGAAAAAAACATAGTAGAGGTTCTGCAATAAATTTTATCAACAAATTTGCTGTTTGTAATTCTTGATATCAAATCCCACTTAATGATAGCATACAATGGAGTTTAAAATATGCAAAATTATGTTGATAATGGATTAGTGTTACAGAGTTAAGATAATCACAGGGCAGGAGTAAGGACAAAAACACTTTGGAGGGAGTCATGTGACTCTCTTCATAGGGGGCTAACTTTGCTGTTAACATTCCACATCACTTACCCATCTTGCAGGGGCATGAGGATACACTCTTTAAAATGAAAGAATATGAAATTTTACTTTTTTTGTTTGGTCTCTTTGACGTAGCTTACTCTGTAGTTGCCGTATTAGAACATGATTAAAGAGTCAAATACGATTAACTTAATAAATCTTTATTCTTTATATACTTGCACCTTTAAAATACAAGATTTTAAAGTTTCAAAGCTTCATCTCATAAATTTGTTGCTGACTGAAGAGTTTTTTTTCACCTTTTGCTCTCTCCATTTCCTTTACAAGATTGAGCTCTTCTCTGCAAATAAAAATGAAATTAACATGATCTGCCTCAGGTGGCTAAGCCACATGGCTAATAAAGCGCTGCCCTCAGTCCTTGCAAAGGTTATGCAGGAAAAGAGTGCAATTTCAATGTGCCTTATTCATGGGTCTTGTCATACATGTGCAGAGCTCTTTGATTTATGTGCATCTGTTCTATCTATATTAGCTGCTTCCAGTCTTTTAACGTATTCTTTTCTTACTTGTTGGATGATTTGTGCCATTGTAGTCTATAAATACTGTACTATTTAAAGAATATTGGTCAGTGAAAAACTATATTTGTTGCGGGTTAATCAATAGTCTATACTGTATATATTATGGGTGTCCAACAGATAGTGTTATTGATTGCATATGTATTAATTCTTCCTTGACCTGTGCTACTCAAATACTTCACTCTTTCAGTTTACATAAATACATGTACATTTACCTTGGTATATAAACACAGAAATGATGGTCTATAACAGTGGTTCCCAAACTCGATCCTGGGGACCCCCTGTGACTGCAGGTTTTTGTTCCAACCAACATCCATTTTTCATTGGACTCTTAGCCTAATTAAGTGAGTCGTTATTTCCCAGTTTCTAGGTTTTGGAGCCAATGTAGAAATTACAAACTGAGTTTGGTAGATTTTTATTAAAATGTAATAAGCAGTTATATGAGGAAGTTGTAGTTATATGGGGAATATGTAGGTTTTTTTTTTAAAGTCGTTAACAGTATTTTCAACCTAATTTTCATTCTGCTTTTCCAGGTTTTCTGGTTATTTAATTGATTTCCACTAGTTAGTGTGTATGACATTGAAGTCGTTGCAGCTTTCATCATGTCGGGTGTCTGCTCTGCTGGTTGTTAATTGTCACCATTAGGGTTAAATGAACAGAGAAAACTACACAGGAAAAGGGAAAAATAGGAAAACAACAAAAGAGAGTTAAGCATTTATAGCTTTAGAAAAAAACAGAAATATTTTTAAATGTCTTATAAATGTAAAAACCATATTGCTGTGTTTTTCTGAATGCAAAATGTAAAAAAAGACCAGCTAATTAAATGAGATCAGTTGCTATCAATTATCACCACCAATTGTGAATCTGCTTGGAACCAAAACCTGCAGCCACAGTGGGGCCCCAGGATCGAATTTGGGAACCACTGGTCTATAAGATAAAGCATTATGGTTGTAATCAGTAGGAAAAAGGTGGCAGAGATTTTTTAAGAAAATGCTACATTTAATATAATGGAGCAGGAGGAACTATGTGATTACATTGAGGCCTAACTGCCCACAAGTTCCATGGTAACCAGTAAAAAGAGAGAAATAAATATTATTATATATTAGTCAGACTAGTATATACTTTTCAAAAAAATTTTATTTAAAATTTATCTTTAAAGAGTTTCATCAAAAATAGATAAGATATTTCTGTTGCTATAATAGAAAAGACTGCCTAAAGCTTCTTTAATGTGAACAGACACACAGGTTTGCATTTGGGTGATAGGAATAAGAATGATTTAATTTGTCCACCCCAGAGACAGCAAAATAATGCAGGTAATGAGGTGTGTAAGACCAATGCTTCACCTTTTGGCTGGGATGCCAGAAATATGAAGAGATCTATACATTTTATGAACAGGGTGCGGTAACGCACAACATGGAAGTTCATAGACTGGCAAAAGTCTACATTAACTAACTTTCTCTGTTGTGATTTGAAATTTGGACAAATACTTACTCTCACAAATAACCCAGACATGCTTGTTGAAATAAACAAAATAATACCATTTATTTCTAACATAAGAATACTAGAAGATGGATATATACAAATATATATATATATATATGTGTGTGTGTGTGTGATATACAAATGTATTTAAACGAAAGACACAAATAGCACAAAACATAAAATTAAGAAATCTTAGTTTATCTTTTCTTCTCCTGTAGGAAAAGGCACAACACTTATGTATTTTACTACTTGTCTTAAGGAGAACTTTTCTTTCTTATAGGAAAAGGCACATAACTTATGAATTCTGATTTCATTTCATGAGGTTAAGATGAATAAGTTCTCTGGCTGGTTATGAAATTTCTATTGTGTGTAAGTGGCGTTTATTTTCTCACAGCAACTGGCTTCTCCTGTGGCATAGTACCAACTCCGCCACAGACATCTCTGTGTGTGTGTGTGAGTGTGTGCATGCAAGAGACCATGTATGCCTGTGAAATGCACCTTCACTTCCTGATTGGGTTTGGAAAGAAACCTATAACATAGTGCTAGACCTTATCCTTCATACGATTATTATTTTTTCCAGTTACATTTACATCAATACCATAATACATTAGCTGACTTTGTCCTATCCGTTAAATCAGCGGTAGGCATTGTCAGCCCTGGGGCACTGAAGGGATTGCTTCAGTTTCTGTCAGCTATGGAATCTGTCAATGGACAGGTAAACTATGGCCAGGTCAAGCTGTGGCGTGGTGAGAGAAGATATTTTATAGAGAGAAATAGAAGTCTTGTCATTGCCTTCTTGGGTCAACATAAGTTCATCCTTTTGGTTGACGACTGATGCAAACGTCTTACTTAATTTCATACTTAATTTGTACTGTGTGAATTTAGAATAAGTGTGTCTTTGTCCATGGATTGTTCCTGTTTTCCAGACTATGCTTGCTGGTATTGGCTCCAGCTTCCTTGCAACCCTGCCTTGGATAATGTGGTTGAGACAATGGGTAGATGGATACTTGCTCAGTTCCCATTTAATCTGTTCTGTATTTTAGTGCTGCAAGAAGAAATAAAACAGCAGTTTTCACTGTTTTTCGACAATCCTTTGTGGTAATTTATCAACAATGCCTACTGGTGATTTTACTTCTAAGTTATTGGTTGGTTATTAAATGTATTTAGTTTTATTTCACAATAGTTATTGATATCCCACATGTAATACATTTATTTTGCATTAACATTTATAAATACAGTTGTAATCTCTGATCTTTGAGGGAATATTGAGGTGAGAATCTACAGAGGACAGAACATGGAGTGACATAAAAGGAGCCACACTAAATACAGTAACGTGGTAGGTTGGGCTAGAAAAGTGAGAAAACAATAGCATGGTGAGGAGAGATCACAAAAGTGGTGATTCTTCCAAGGATGATTAAGTACTTCCCATAGTCAAAAGTAGGAGTTAGTCCAGGTCCCAGTCAGAAATTACCTATTAAACAGTCTTTCCAAGTGCCACTAACTGTTGCTTGTGTCTGTGAGGCAGATCACTATACCTTGGGTTGTTTCAGTGCATTGAATGTGTTATGGAATATAAATGTTGGAGGAGGTCAACAACACGATTGTATTGTTTGAACAGATTTATTAATAGCACAATGAAAGGTCAATTAATTAAATAATCTGATTTTTATGCTAAACTTTACTATGAAATATTAATTTTTTATGGGACTGAAAGTGAAAGTAAAGTTTAATATAGGTAGTTGGAATGCATGTGTTTCAGTATCAACACACATTCCCCGCTAGAATTTTAGATGCCCGTCCTACACATTTTCCCGCCCAAGAGGCTGGCCCTGGCCCAAGCCATCCTCCAACACATTTTTTAGTTATACTGAAATTATATAGAATACATAAATGTGAGGCATTTAATAAGTCAAATTTACTTGCAAAGAGCTTCAATTGTGAACTCCTAAATTTAATGAAACATGGAGAATTCATAATGAAATTAAATAATTCACTTCACGTTTGCCAATTTTATGTCAGAGACTGTGACTTACAATTTGTAATGAGATAATTATGTAATCACTCAATGTTTTCTGCTCTGATTATAAAGCAACGGGTGCAAATGACTTGAAAGCACCACTTAGTGCAAAAAATGGAAGTATCTACTGTTCCCCACTAAATTCTACTACATAAAAATATTAAACATAAACTTACAATTGTGCCCATTTGTGTTGCTGTTGATTCATCAATGGCTATTAATATATAATCAGCCTGACTAACACACATTTATCCATGTAAAATAAATATACATCATAATAAAGTGGACAGAAAGTGAATGGATCTGAATACATTTTGAATCCATTGTATATTTTGTCCACATTAGTAAAGTTGTTTACTGAAGTTTGATTATGATTATGTTTATTATCTTGATATTTCTTTGTAATTATTAAAGCTGGTGTAACATGATATCAGTGACTATTTTCATGAACTATAGATGGAATGTTTTTTTTCAGATGCTATTTGTGGTTTCAGTCACCAGTATTTCCACTTATCCACTCATCCATCCATCTATTCATTCCTAGTCTAACTTGCTTATCCAATTCATGGTTGTGAAGAACAAGTTCCTATTCTGATAGTACTGGACACAAGGCAGGATAGTGCTAGACAAAGCACCACTCTACTGCAAACTTATGCACATGCCCATGTTCAGTCAGGGTTGGAACATTTCTCTTATATGCACATGATTGAAATGTGGGAGAAACTGAAATACCCAAGTGAGAATTCACATGTTTAGACTTTGTATGGATATTGCCAGAGTCAAATTTGAAAACAGGATTGTAGAGCTGGGATGCAGCAGTGCTAATCACTGCATTATTCTCTGCCATTATCATATTATCACATAGCTCCAGGAGTTTAATGAGATATTATAATCCAATTAAAATCCAGTTCTAAATACCATTTTAACAATGATCCCATTAAAATATTTCAACAAAATATCAGATTTTTTGGTGTGCTGCTGTACATGTTATTTGATAGAATATTCTCAGCAAATGTTTCAAATAACAATCCACTATCAAAGGATTGCTAACCATCAACGGAAGAAATGAAGCAGGGAAGGATAAGTCATTCAGTGATTTGACATTGGCAATAGTATACATTAACACGAGGAGGTTTGCATATTTCCATGACAGGTCTCGTGTGCAATGAAAAAACCTAGTAATTGGCATTTTTTTCAAAATTGAATTTTTTTTAGTTTTTGGAATTACTTGGTCTTTCCTGATGTTATAAGGTAGTGGTAATGGCCAAATACAGTATGTCTTCATTCTGGCCATAACACAATGGAAGAAGCTGGCATGTACACAATATTTTACATACTGCAATACAAAAACCTAACAACTCCACTGACCAATGACGAAAGACTGCCTACCAAAGAAAATGTTGGATTACAATCACGTGATTTAAATGCTGCAATTGCGTGATTTAAATGGCAGGTGTTGTTGATTCGTGAAAAAAACAATATGGTGTACATGAAGCTCAGGAAAAATGAAATCTAGAGATAATTAATTATGGGGCGACGGCATTTTCTCAATTTCTGGAAATCTTGAAAAATGTGACATTCTAGGTTTTTCCATAGTGACAGGTTCACAGGTGACATCATTTATTTTATTCTTTGTAATATTTTGAAACATCAAAGCAATAAGTCTATTGATGTTAGTTTATCAGTGATAGATCAAAGCATTCATTTAATTCCTTTAGTCTGTTCAAATTTTCTAACTGACAGGATCCAATTTTTAAAATTTGGAGCCATATCACCATCATCAGGATTGTGTCCTTCATAGTGCTGTCCTCAGCCCCGTTTTATTTCTCTGTCTCCTCTTACTGTGTGATTAGATCCAATTCCAGTTCCATCTTTAAATACTTTAAAGTAGTGTTTAGAAATGATTACATTGAAAATAACATCACTGGATACTGGATGTTTTATTTACCGTCATTAATGTACATTTGCTTGTTGATACAATTGATGTATTCACTTACAGCGCTAATTATTGGCTGTAGGCAAATCCTAGCTCGCTGTTCTTTGAGGGCAAGGATGAAATACCAGTTGGATATGTCTACTACCATTTCACTATAGTTGATTTTTCAAGTAGGCACTGTGCATAGATTATAGAGCAATAATACTATATAATAACAATTATTACAGAGAAATATTAGAGTGCTCCGAAGACATATTAGGCAATTGTTGGATCCAGAACATGTTTACAGTACACCGCCTTAGGAAAGCAGGCAGCACAATCCAGTGTCACAGACATCCTGCATTTATGCTTTTACACTTCTGTTGCCTTTTGGCAAGAAGTGTAAGAGTATGAAAGCCTGTACCTCCTGGCCTAAAATATTTTTTTCCCTCAAGCTATATGACCCTTAAGGTCCACATTTTGGTAACTCTTAAAACTCCTAGGCTGTGTGTACTTTATATTGTATAAATGTTATCTCTAATAACATCTAATCTAATCAAGCTCTTCTGAAGATGTTTTCATGCTTCATAGTCAGCCTACAACTAAGATTTTCATTTTATTATTAATCAAAACTCAAATTTATTCAGTGTATTTTGCACTTGTGCCTCTTCACCTTCAACTTGTGACATTAAATGTATTTTGAAAGCTATCAGAGGAGAATAGTTTGAAAAAAATTAATTCATACAAAAAGTTTAGATTTACTTCCAAGTTGTATCTGGATGGCATTAAAAAACAGATGATTGATTGAGTGAATTAAAATTCCAGTTAAAAGCAGCCATGGAGCAAACCTGGTTGGAATAAGAGAAACACCTGCAGACCTAGATGTTCCTATTATGAAGAATATAAAATTTCAATTTATCATACTGTAAGTATACTTCCAGAATTTTTTAATTGCATTTGGGCATACTATTTTCAATTTCACTAAAAACATGACAGAAACAAGAAAAAATTGCTCCACTTTTCATGTTGCTGGGCAATGACTATATGTGACTATGTGTGCCATGTAAACTTCTCAGGTTTAAGCATTTTAATATCACTCATTAATCATTAGTCATACAGCAGCTTTGAGCAAATTCCCTAAACCTTTATTCCAGCCATCACTGTGCATTTTAACCACTTATTCCTTTCAAGTCCAGGATAAAATACTTTATAATATCTTTGAAACATAACATAGTGGTCCAATAGAAGAAAATAAATAACAAAAGAAATTAAAGCTCCAATATGCATTCATTTAATAGGATTTTCTCCCAGAATGTACTACCAGTATAGTTTGTGCTACTTGAGCTGTGACTCTCTGCTAGTTTAACAGTAATTTTTACTTTCTGATGCCCTTCCTGACACAAATCAACTTTACTGACCTTTTTGAGGCATTTAGTAAAAACAGTGACTTTATTCTAACCTGAAGTCTCAGAGTTACCTGTTTATCCTGTGACACAGAATCCATAAGCTTATAACACTCTCCAGGTGGGATGTGCCATTCTTTCAATGAAAAAGTAACCTAAGTCCAGACTTAGCTAATTGACATTTTCCTGTAGTGTTTTGTACATTTCTTAATTTTATTGAATGACAATATGATATTGTTATCTATAAATTCACTTTGGCCAAAACAATATGGTATCATGGGTAACACACTTACACAGTGCAGTTATATAGCCAAATGAGCCAATGTGTTTGATGACATAATAACCAAACACCCTTCAGACATGGTTCTGATAAGATGTCAACTTTTCTAAATATATTTGGAATGCTGGACTGTATCAGTTTGCCTTTTTTGGTTTGAGCCTTTAACACATTGCATTTTGCCACCTTAGACACTGCCACCTTTGTGCCATTTTTCATTTTTTCATTCTTTTTTTTAAGTTTTTTGTCTGTTTCTTATGTTTGTTCAGAAACTAGTTTTAGTAAACAAGTATTTATACAAACCGTTTAGGGGCATGGAAGTTAGGCCTCTTTACTAGCTTTATTTTGAATTTTGCACCATATTTTTAAAGAGTCTTTTTTAATTTCATTTTATCATTTACTTACTTAATTAAGTGTCTACTTCACTGATTTTGACTCTTTCAAACACGGAGAGTTGATCAAACAGATACTAACTGCTTTGACTTAACAAAAAATAAACTGCATATCCTGTACACTTTTGTTTTTAGGAGAGTTCTGCTTTCAATTGCTCTGAACTTAATGGAAGATAAAGAAACTTCTATCAATTAACTCAAAAACTTATGCTATAAGTACTTATTGGGTATATGTTGTTCAGGTGTTATGAGCACTGTTAGTTACTCTTTCTCCTCTATCTCAGATGTTTGCCTTTGAAAGGCTATGAAAACCAAATATTAGATTTTAAAACAGCAGATAATTGAAGTGATGTTGTCAGTCCACCAACAAAGCATGGGCTCCTCCTCCAGGTCATCTAAGTTAAAGTGCTATATTTCACTGTAGGCTTTTGGCTGGATCACTGGCTTGCAAACCTCAAAGCAGTTCATAAAGTGCTAGTTCATGCATGTCTTTGCAATTTCTGCTTATTTAGAGTTCAGAATTACCTGTTTTGGCAAAAATGGATGCTTTGATCGTCATTATTTTTTTGGAGTGCGGTCAGTCTTTAATGTGACTGGAAAGGTTTGCAATTATCTTATTATAAGTAGGTGTGTCTTAACCACTGTTTTAAAAACATTCTTCTTATATACATACATATTATGTGCTTTAATACATTTGCATTCAAATCCTTCTAAAATGTATTTTCAAATACTGAAACATCTGATTACAGTGATTTTTTACATGTTCTTTCCTAAGCCTGTGCTTAGAAGCTCATGTAAATGAATATTCAACTTCTTCTTTAACTTTCTGGAATAATTCAAACAGCTGTATAGTGGACTTTCTGTAGCACTGCTATGTCATATGATTTCTTGTAATAATGGAATACTAAGTTTTGGAGTATAACTCAACATCCTTTAAGCTTTTAAAATTGCTGCTTTTCATTGTCTGGTTGCAGACAGTGCAGGGCATCTCCCTTTTTCTCCTAGGACTCCAAATTCTTCTTCATAAGTGGTACATTCTAGTTTGATACTAATTGTCCAACATTATTAATACAAATGAATACAATAAATGAATATAGATTCAATGATTTTGTTGATCATTTGTTAGAAGTTGCTGTGGTTATTGTTTGACATGTTACCCACATTTTTGTGGCTTCTGATGTCAGAAAGCTGCTGGCAGTGTTGTATGGTAACAAATTATTTAACAAAGTAATACTTCGTTACTGTACTTGAACATGTTTTGAGAATATTTCTACTTGAGTGTAAAATTTTCTGTTTATATTGTACTTTTCATTTAACTTCATTACATTTTCTCACACAAATGGCTGCTATTATTAGATATTTTGCTGGGCACATTCTTTACTACAATATTAAATGAGAAACTAAAACGGCTATGCAAATATGCACAATGCTTTACTCAATCAGTTATCTGAAGTGTGGGCTTTCCCTGCTTTAGGAAAATGGATGTATACAAAGAATCTGGAACAATTTTCAAATGTGCTTTGCTGATACTAACACCTGGAGCCTCATGTATAAGTGGTGTGTATTCCCCGTTCACTTAGAGATGTGTACTAAATATGGTGTAAAGCCACTTGCATTTTAACGGCAGCTTCATACCCTGTGTGCTCACTTTTCTTCTCAGTTTTGCAAACGAGCAGCACCCATTATCAAAGCAGTGCTACTGTTTCTCTGTTTGTTCCATTTCTGTTTCATATTCACATCCATGACAACGTAATCATTCTGTAACAATATAATAGTGCATGGAATGGCCAGACTATAGCAACTACCATAGGTGCTTTAGCGTTGTTAGAAGACATTGCAAATGGAAGAATTAGAAGATAGCGTGCAGTTATAGGTGATGATGACTGGCTTCTAAGTCGATTTCGATTTCCAAGAGCTCTCCTCTTGGAGCTGTGTGCTGCACTGGTGCAAAGGCAGACTTTGAAAAATTGTGCTGTACCTTCTCCTTTGCAAGTTCTGACAACCCTCGGGTTTTTAGCCACAGGAGCTTTTCAATGTGAACGTACTGACCGATTGAGTATTTTAATCATCATTGAGTCACACCATGCCAGCTGTATAGGGTGGTATTATCCGCTTGTCACCCAGATATGTAAGATTTCCTTATACTGTAGTTGAACTGGCAAACATCAAGGCACAATTCATAGCAACATTTTGTTTTCCAAATGTAATAGGAGAGGTCAAGTAAACGCACATTGCTATTGCAACAGCGCTGGACAAGGTACAACAGCCAGGAATGAATCACCAAAAGATTGAGTTGGCATTACATCATATATAACTGGAGAACCTATAAAAACAGCAACTCCGCACAGTCACCTGTGCATTTTCCAACTAGTGCGGCAAACGACAATCAGTCCTTTTAAGCATAGTGAGTCACCTCAAAGAGCTATGTAAACAGCAGAGAGTCTATCCACTGCACTATAAAGGTGCCTTCAGAGAAAGAATTTGCTTATGTAAATAGAAACATTTTCCACTCTATTAATGTGCTGCTCTATAGTGCACAGAAAGTGTGTCGTAATGTGCAAGCATGTAGCGTGCTTTATTATGTGGCACACAATAATGGCTTTCCTGTACCTTAAGAGATGTGGTATGATGAACCTGACCCACCGAATGATTAACAAAATCAGTTAGTGTTACAACTTTGTTTGAATGTAATTAGTAGAATTTTAAAACTGGTAACCAGATGCAGCATTTATTTTTTTAACCAATTTAATTTGTGGTCAATATCACATAGTACAGCCCTCATATCCCTTAGTTCATTGGCCACATCTCTTACAGTATCTGCTATTGCATTTTGTGATTCCAAAACAGCATCCATCAGCATACAACCAGATGGTTTCCAAGGCAGAGGTGTGTGAGCAGCCAGCACCAAAGATGTGCTGGGCACAGCAGCACCATCACTTTCTGGAATCACATCCTTGGCTTGCGGGTCAGCTTTTGTAATATTGTCTGAAACAGAATAAAAAGATGGTGGGCTGCGACTTTGATCTTTGACTTTTTTATTTTGGGCACTGTGCAACTTTCTGAACTTGAACTTTAGAGTATCTCTGCTACTCTGTATCACACCGCAAATTTCCATTTGTTTCTTATATCACAGCTTAAGCCAACAAATAGTATGTTTTTCCTTGCCTCCACTTTGCATTCATTTCACTTCTTTTTTCCCCACATGCTTTGCCATTGTCTTTTAACAAAACACTAAATGGAAGGGGCTATTTATACTGATATGCATATTCAAAAATTCAAAATTCAGGGAGGAGTCGGGGTGGGGCTGAAGGCATGTGCATGTGCGTTAAAATTCATGTTGATTGGGATTTATAAACAGAAAGTGAGTGGAACTTTGCTTATGCACAGTTTTAAGCATCAGAATTTTTCCATGCATACACACATTTCCAGTTTTGTCTGTAGGCCATGTTTTAAACATTATTAGGTTTTTTATTGTCGACTAATGTTATTATTAAACTAATTCTGTCAATTTCCATGTAGTTTGGTGTTATGCAGACAAAAACAAGATTTACTTTTAGGGCCAATGAATGCTTAAAAATGTGGGTTTTGAAAATGATTAGACAGATCGAAGGATATCCTTCCATTTACTTGTACTTAAGTAAAATTATTTTCATATACTTTAAAACTTCTTCTTAAATAGTTTTCTCATTGGCATATTTTTTGTAGAGAAAAATATCTCTACATTAACTCATGCATAGCTGTTGAGCATTTTATACAACAGTAGTTGCCAGTATAAAACATGGCAGCGTGGTACATTTAACTATTTGGATAATTTCTATACTCTTTGCCTTATGATTTATTTATCTCTCACCTCTCATTTACAACTTTGCTATATATGTTTCACTAATCTTTTAATACTTTCCTTTAGGTCATCTTTTTTTATAAATCTCTGAGCAGAATATATCCTACTCACTGTGTAATAATAGTTGATATTCTTAATCCCTAAATGTGAAATATACTTTTATTTACACTAACTTCATCTTATTTTCACGTATCTTGCTTACCAATTATAGCTACCCTCTGTAGGGATTTTTAGACTTTCTTAGATACTTTGTAATTTTCTGTCATCAGCAAATTTAAAAAAGTGTTTATTTTAGTCAGTTGTATAAATTAAAACAACAAAACAAAAACGAATAGAACTAACACTTTGAGGACACCATTTTTAAATCTTCTAATGACCCATAACATATTGCTTCCTGCATTTAAGCAATTCTGTTCTCATCTCCACACCGCACCCTGAATCTCTGCTGCCTGCAGTGGAATAATTAGCATCTGATGAGGTACCACATCAAAAGGCCTCTCAGAATGCTTGGTAAATGATAGTATGTACTCTCAAATTATTATTAAATGTTCCTGTTGCCAATTAGTGAAATGGGAACTTTCCACCTTAATGTATGATAACTGAGTCATAATATATGTGTTACAGTGCTGTACTGCCTTTTAATATTTTAAGTTTTATCTGGTACACCTAATGCTTCATCTGTGGATGTATTAAAAACAGCTGTATTGTAGCAGTACAGCAACTTGGGACTATGTTTACCAAGGAGAAACTTCATACAAATTTAAGATTTTTCATTGGAACAGTTAGGATTTTTGAACCAACTTTTAAAAACTGTGTTAAAGATTCATATTTCACCCTGCTGTTTTACCTGCCTACTTTCTACCTGTACAGTAGAAATATCAAAAGCAAGTGTGATTTGTTATTTGTTTTATTTTAAACTTCACTTCAGCACTTCAGCTGAATTAACAGAATTGAACTAAAACTTGTATCCAAATAGAAAAAAACAGTAATCCATAAAGAGTGCTGGAGACCCAGAAAGGGCACTCAGTTTATTGCCTTCATATAAAGAATAAAAAAGATAATAAAAAATAAAGTCCCTGGTGTGAGGTCTTCATGAAATGGGCTCAACTGACGGCCGTTTTTTGCAACTTCTTGGCTATGTGCGAGGGAGACCAGGTGCGGTAGGCTGGCGCCCTGCCCGGGGTTTGTTTCCTGCCTTGCACTCTGTGTTGGCTGGGATTGGCTCCAGCTGACCCCTGTGACCCTGTAGTTAGGATATAGCGGATTGGATAATGGATGGATATATATAAATATATATATATATAAATATTTTTTATTTTGTTCTTAGTATTTAATTTGATATAAGATGTAAGGTACAGCTGGCATATTTTCTAGTTTTCTAGTCATGTGGTAATACAAAAAAAATCATTAACTCATTTTAACTAAGAAAACAGGAATTTAAGTAATTTATTTTCCTTGAACAGCAGAGATCTAATGTAGCTGTTAATAATTCCTGTAGTGAGTAAAGATGGTGATGTGAGAAGTTCAGGTTTCTGTGTTGACTGCAAAATGAATGATGAGAGATGTGGTAAACTTCAAACATGTATAATGGCTTGTCAGTTTCATTCTTCTGGTAGGACTGTGCTTTTTAAAGTTTTTACTGTTTTTAATGAAAAGAAAAAAGATTAGTAACATTTACTAAATACAGAGTGAGTCTAAATGGTGACATCACAAGTGTGGTTGAGTGTAAACTTGGCATGAAAGGGTTAAATAATAGAAGCTACCAGTTTCAATTTAAGATCATTCATCAGGTACAGCTTATTATTTTTTATAACTTTTTATAACTGGAATTATATTATTTCCTACTTAAAATAATTTGAATGGGTGAGTTTTGTTTCAGTTTCTTCTGTTTCTGTCTGATATGTTGAATTAACTTCAAACAATTTCAAATTTGTTTTTTATTGTATTGTTCCAAGCATTTGGTTATGTAGGTTTTGAGTCTTACCAGGTGATAACTCTTAAGCACATTTGGCAGAGCATTCACCTAGTGGTGGAAGACATTTCAAGAGATTTGTGTTTTAAAACTGTTTATCGGCCATAGTAATTTTCATTTTAGATCCTAACAAGCACTTTGAGTATATATCAAATTTATGATAATTTTATGGTTTGTCTTTTGTTTATTTACTCCCCGTTTTCCTTCTGTATGCAATGACTGATAAGTAAAGGATACTTTGTATATTGTAGCAGTGCATGGTGCTTGCAATTGCTGACCCAATAGAGTTTTGCTTATTTTATCATTCTATCATGTAGCTTGCTATCCCTAAAAAGACTGCTCAATTATGCCATGCTAAAATGATGATCATGTGACTATAGAAGGCTTGCCATTTTTATGGGCTTCCCTGCAGCTGGCACTGAAGCTGCTGACTTGAATAATGGAATGCATCTCATACTGCAGCCTGTTACTAATTAATAGCTAATGTTATTCTTGTTCAGCCTTAACTGGCAAGAGTCACCACCTAACTATAATAATAATAATAATTTACAATTATATATAGCGCTTTTGAGGAGCCACTTGAACCACCACTAATGAAACATCCACCTGATGCAACGGTAGCCATTTTTGTGCCAGTAACAAAGAAAAAATAAATAAATCTATATGCTTTTATAAAACAAAATGTATACAACTACTTGAAGAGTAGCATCCCTATACACAATATAATAATACATCTCTCCAAAGGTGAGCCTGGTGATAGGATCAGATGACCGGGAGGAAAGAAAAAAAAAAAACTCTAGTTAAATAGCAGGAAAAAAAACAAAATCTGCAGGGGTTCCAGGGCCAAAAGTCCACCTAGCCCCCACTGGTCATTTTATCTAACATATCTGTATATGTTCTGATTCCTTATTGTTTCTAGGCTTTGTCTGAGAGGATTCAATGAAGTCAGTCTTGTGGTCAGGTGGGGCACCCGGCTTTATTATATTATTAGCATTAAATGAGATTTCCTGTGCCACACCAAAACTTTTTAACATCAGTGGTTATGTTTACAAAGAGAGACGCATCAGCAAAAGAAAGCTTTTAGCTTTAATAAGTATGTGTACCTATAGTAGCTACTAAATGCTTGTATCTTCTGTTATTATGCTTTTTAGGTTTCAGACTTTTGTTTCAAAATCATGTACTCCTCCTTGTATATTCAGCCTTCCAGAACTAGTCCTACATTATATATGTGCCGTTGGTGCCTTTGTAGGCCTAAAAAAGGATCCTGACCTTCTAGGATGCATTGTGCAGTTACCTTTAAGGTTAAATTCAGAGCATTAAGTATATTACATGGGACTACCTGTAGCAGTTTCAAACAAAATGACAGGTTTGTGTTTTTTGGGTTTGACAAAGATATTTTTTTTCTGTGAACAAGGCCATATGTTTCCTTTCCACAAATCCATTCCTGAGCAGTCTTTACACTTATTTATCTAATAAGTGGAAGACAGCTCATTGCAGTTCTCTCATTGTCATGCAAAGGGGACTACACTGTAGTGATTTCATCCATCTTATTTTTTTCTCTGATAACAAAAACATGCTAAGAATATCAAACTCAGCCTTGTGCCTTGCGTGCATACATTATGTCTCTTCGTCTTTCTTCATAGATAGATGACATCTTGCCTAAACACTCCTTTTCACATTCTGTGATGTGACACAATTTTATTATGCTCTCATTCATTTAAACAGAATTCATATTAAATTAGAAATTTAAACTTGTCAGTGTGGTGAATGATTATGTCAATGCATTGTACATATATTTTTAAAAATATATTTTAAAATCTAGCATTTTGTAATATATCTAAAAATGAAATTCGTTATATTGTGGGTGTAGGATGTTGTAGCAGTATGAATTCCTGACAACAATCATTTCTTAAAAAAATACCTCCAATTAATTTGGCAATTTTCTTCACAGAGCAAAATCCTACTACATAGTCGGAGACCAAGTTGTACATTTATGAAGGCAAATTCTAAAATTAACACAACAAAATCCAGTACTGAAAAGTCTTTGACATTCAAAAAGCAATTAAATGGTACTTAAAAGTCATGGAAAATATTAAAGTGAATTCTAAAAAGTACATATCATGAGGTAAAACATTCAATATTTCACCAACAAAACACTTGCATCTTGCATTAATATTATGTTTAATGACCTTGCATTGTATTCTGTGTGGATGCGTGGATGAACTAATATTGATATGTAGTAGTTTTTAGCCTTCACATTGAAATATTAGTGTTGAGTTAGTGTTAATTGGTAAATAGTTAGGAAGGTAAATTACACTTTAGTAAGCAGTCAAAATCCCAGGGAAGTGCGTGTTTAACTTCAAATGATTGGAGAATGCCTGCAAATATTGGCTTCAACAGGATGAGTCAGATAAGTATATGGCTTTGTACCATTAATGTATTTAAAAGTTTTACATTTGGAATATGGGTGAGTCCACTTTGAAAAGCCATATGAACGGAAGGAAATATTGTGAACTTAGGAAGAGCAGAGAATCTAGTAATTATTTTAAGAATTTCTTTGGCCCTTTTGTGGGGCTATCATCACATTTCATCACTGCACCAGCAAGCTGTTGTGTCAGTGAAACAGCCAGCAATAACACTAGTGACAGCTGCAGTTGGGTGTGACGGTGCACGTCGCCTCCACACTTCCAGTTTATCTAGAGAACCTTTTGAACCTGCTGTGGCTGATAATGTACCGTAGGGATGAGCCAGCGAATGAAGGCACAACACACAAAGCAAAGGGGTAGGTGCAAAAGTACCTCAGTTCTTTTATTCAAAATAATCAGAGGGTGTTCAAAACAAAGTGCAGTGCAAAAATTCAATAAATAAATAATCCATAGAAAGAAGATGTAAAGTGGAGGTTAAAATCAATCAAATATCCATCCATCCATTATCCAACCCGCTATATCCTAACTACAGGGTCACGGGGGTCTGCCGGAGCCAATCCCAGCCAACACAGGGTGCAAGGCAGGAAACAAACCCTGGGCAGGGCGCCAGCCCACTGCAGATCAATCAAATAAACATTCCTTAAAAACAAGGTTAAAACAAGCTGGAAACAGTCTTCTAAAAATTGCTCGAGCCCAGATGCAACCCTTTAAAGCAGGTGTCTCTCTGGCTTATCCTATTCGGACCTTGCAGTTTGGAGAAATGTCAACCAATAGGTGCAGACAACTTTGAATTCCAGCTTGTTTCCCCGTTACCCATGCCACAGCGATCCACTGGGAGCCAAGAAGCCTTTACTCCCTCGGACTCCCTCTGCCATCCCTGGCCCTGAATGGGAGACCCTGTGGAGTACTCTGATTGCTCCTTCTCCCAAGCTCAGCAGGAGCAAACTTCAGCCCCCATCTTGAGCACTGGCCACTCACTCCATCCCCAAGGCTTTAATCCTATCCGCCCACTTCTTCCCATCTTGCACTGGCACTCTTTCACGTGCTACTACACTCCTTTCAATCCTTTCCTTTAACCTTCCATTCTTTTCCTTCTGTCCTTGTTTTTTTCCCCTTTTCCTGTGCCGGCTGTCCTCTGTGGGTGCAGTGCCTCAATCTTGTACCGCACAAAGTTAATGAAGCAATTGAGACAGACAGCACCTTCATGTGCAGGTACAGTATGTCTAGCTCCAGTTACTCCACCAACCTCCCACAACAGTGCCAGCACACACACACACGGAGATTGAGCCAGCCAATTATTTATTTATTTATTAAAATGGTCTGTTGATTAAGCTGCACACCTGCACACATTGCAACTACATTGGGCTCATGATACTTGAACTACTGTATATCACCTTCTTTGACTTCATATCTGACTAAAAGTGAATGTCTGAAATCCTCCTAGTGTTAAATGTGATGTATGAGCATAATGAAGATGTAGCTAACCTTTTGCAGGAAATGTTTCCTGATAGTGAGAGGAAGTCATAAACTGTGCATGAACTCCATTCCCAAGGTATACTGTACCTTGTACTTTCCATTAACAACTTTTCACTCCATAAAATATGCCAAAATTATTTTTTAGGATCATTTATTTTCTTAATAGGTATGAAGTCACTAACATCTCAACACAGAAACATTTTTACATGTTTTTTAAAGTGTTATGTTTGTAAAAATTGCTTGAACAAAACATGCTGTTTTCATGATCTCTGTATCTTTTCCATGCACACACCAAAATATTGACACGAATCACTACATTGACACTACGCATACAATGGCACTTACATTGTCCAGGTTTTTAAAATGTAGAGGTCCTGCCTACAATTGCATAAATAGTACATAACTGCGCTATTACTCTGGGTATATAGCGCAAGCTTCAAAGTCTGTTTTAGTAAGTGGCAAGCAGTTTAAAATAGGCAACGTGTTTATGTTCATTTGTCTTATTAGGTTCACGTAAGTCATAAAATGTTCTGAAATTGAAAATACTGTATACTGAAGTGTACAAACTCTGTAAAAGACCTTTAGTGGGCCAGAACTGGCAGAGCCATAGTTCTAGGAAATATTTGTTTTGTTTTGTTTTACATGGGACATCATTTTTAATTCTGCTTATGAGACCAAACTTGGTTCTGTGTGAGTGCTGGATGAATTGTAATTTTAAATGTCATGCATGTCCATTTATATGCATCATTGAAGAAGTCAAAATGCCATGAACAGTTCTGTGACCATCTTTTTCACTTGCCTCAAGTAAGGGTACTTTACAATATGAGGCAGAGCAAGTCTGCTTGGTTAAGAAAGAGTATGATGAGCATGTCTTTTATGACATTGTCTTCTTCCTCACACATCAGCTTTCTTACGGATTAATTGAACCACATTTTCTTTGTAGAAGATCGATGTCTAGGCATAGACCAACTGCCCTAGTGATATAAGGTGGCCCAGGGACTTTGCAGTAGTGTTTTTTATGATTTTGTTTTTTAATCCATCAGTAGTTATAGATTTATTTTCATTAAACACTCATTGCCACTGTTGCTTTATCAGTATTCTTCAAACCTGAAGGCCTTTTTATTTTGGTCAGTTTAATGCCTTTACCATCTCAATTTGTTATTTGGCCTTCCTCAATCTGAATAAATGTTAAACTTGATAAGCATTTTTAGCAGTCTCACCCCTTTTTGTATAAAAAATACCCCAGCTCTCCCAGTTCTTCAGTTATCTGCTGGTTAATGAGCTTTAATGTAAGCTGCCTTCATACCTGTTTAATTTTAGTTTTCTTACTTTTACAAAAAAATCTAACATTATAACACTCCTATCTATGACAAAATTGAAAGTTGATGCTGAAGGTGGCCAAGGCTAACAAAAAGTCTGTCAGTTTATATTTGATGGATGTCAGAAATATTAAATCTTCATTTGATATTCTTCTTATTTATTTGCAGATTCCTGACATATTCTTATCTTCTGGCCTTTAACGCCTGGCTCCTGCTGGCACCTGTGGTACTGTGTTATGACTGGCAGGTGGGGAGCATTCCTCTTGTGGAGACAATGTGGGACAGTCGCATTTTGGCTATCATTCTTTTTGGAGTTTTGATAATTTCTTTGTGCATCCATTGCCTTTTAACACTGCAGGTAAATTTCACCCTATTATTTTTGAAAACAAAATGAAAATCCTTTCGAAAGTTTATTAAAGGCTACCAATTTACTTTAAAAATCAAGTGATGTGATGATCACAGGAGCCAGTGAAGGCTGTCTTATAGATTCCTTCCTCTATAATGAATGAGTTAATTAGCTAATTATGGTTTATGTGTATGACACATACTGTTGGCAGTAGGCACTAATGAGGACTTTGTTGGGCTTAAACTAGCATGCTGCCTATTTAAAGGATGACCACAAATGGTGCCACATATGGAGATAAGAAGCCTAAGGATGAAAAAGAGAAAATTGGTAATATGCATAAGAGTGGTGCCAGTTAATGAATGTATTTGTTTGCATCATAAAGGTACAGTATATTTAAAACAATCCTGCGAATTGTGGGCTGTTCAGGGTTGTCTAGAGTAGACGAAAGACTGGCTGCACGTCCGGTGTTTGTTTTTTTATTTTTGCTTATGCCTGAAAACTGATTTTCTCACAGTCAAGAATACCACAGATGGGGTTCCTTAAAATATTTGTTCGGTTGTAATATTTGTTAGGTTGAATTTTATTTCAGTACATGCACTTCAGAACAAGTCAACCACTTGAAGCTTAGCATGTTCGGGCCCGGCTAATACTTGGATGGTAGACCAATCAGGAAAAGCTTGGGTTGCCGCTGGAAGAGGTGTTGGTGAGACCAGCAACACGTTTCCCCTGTTGTCTGAATGTGGATCCCAATACTCTAGTGCAGTATGACCTCCCTATGACCCTGAATTGTATTAATCAGGTTTAACAATGTATGTATGTGTTACATAAAATGGCTCTGACGCAAATTGAAATTTCTTTTTACAGTTTAACTTATCTGTTACAGTCTATCACATTCTCTCTTCATTGTGGCAAGTATGTGACTTCAATTTTGCAAGATTCTACCTTTTATTATATATGTAATACTTTGTATTTTACAAAGTGTCAAGTGTGGTTCTTCATTTAGAAAACAGATTACAAGACTTGCTCAGAATCATAAAGGGAGTAAATAGATAGGGTTTGAACTGGTCATGTTGTGTTTTAAATTTGAATGCCTGTCTAATTAAGTATATTGCATACATTTACATCTACTTGTTTGGCTGATGCCTTTATCCAGAGCGGCTTACAACATTTAAAACTGGTTACAAATTGTTTTTTCCATATGGAGGAAAGGCAGGTGAAGTGACTTGCTAATGGTCACACAGTTTCAGTAGTGTGATCTGAACCCACAACCAGTTTCAAGTCCAAAGCTTAACCACTTCACTACACTGCCTACTGCAATGTTTGTCTGATTTTTTAGTAAATCTTTCTGATGTTGGTGAGAAATGGCAATCACTCAAGTAGGGTAGTCAAAGCTTTTCTTTGCTTAGCAAAAGACTTGAGTTCTTCTTGGAGATTCCATCTGTAAGATATGCTGTTATCCTTCCACCATGTCTTACATCTGCCCTGTTTGCATCATCACACAAATGCCAGATGAATCAACAACCTGAACTATGTTGTGTCAGTGTAGAGGAGCAGCAGTTCTAACATGAGACTTTCCAGTTTGCCATCTGCTCAATCAAAATCATTTCAGATGACCTCTGGCTCATAATTGTTATGTAATATAGCGGTTTAGTGAAGTTCTGTGGTGTTTACATCTTGAAGGTCATCCAATGTAATGTAAGATATTGTTTTCAAAATGCCTTTACTTACATAAATGACATCAAAATAACAGATTTTAGTAGATCCTATATATGCCATTTTTTAAGTCCATTTGTTATGAATCTTTATATTTTTATAAGGCTTTGTGTAAGTGTAAATGATGTGACTGGCACCTACACAAATTAAAAGCATGTATTTTAAATATCGCTATAACTTTATTCTTGATAACTTGATTTTCAATGTAGTATTTGCAAATTTAGTGTATTTGCCTAATTTCCCCCTGGGGACAAATAAAGTTCTATCTGTCTGTACAGTGGTTTGCAGTACAATCGCATGACTCCAGCAACCTAAATTGACTTCCTAGCATGGAGACTGTCTGGGTAGAGTTTTTGCCATGTCTGCAAGGGTTTTCTTCAGGTAATCTGGCACCTTTCTAGATTCCAAGGTTGTGTGTTAGTTAATTGGCAGTTACAAATAGAATATGTAACATTCAAGGTGTGATAGCACTATGCTAGACTTCAACACCACAATGCTGAATAGGAAAAAAAGCTTTATAAAAATTAATGTAGAGATTTTTGAAGTATTATCAAGTTAGCCGTGTCACATTTTCTTGAGTCTGCTTAGTTACTCTGCATGCATGAAGTAAAATGATAGGTGAGAACTTTCAGATCTTTTGTGGTGGGCCACATGTGAAGGTATATTTTGTGTATATATTACAGTACACCCTTACTGTAATTGAGGACCATTTACACATTTCTTTGACATAGTTTAGTAGTAAATAAGAATTCTACAATGGAAAAGAGGTGGTTATTGTTTTGTTTTGTCTTGTTGGCAAACAACCAGTATTGTTATGCCGTTCTTACATTTTTATATGAAGTGACCATTAAATCATATTGTTTCCATGTTTTCACCACTGGACTGTGAGTGAGTTAAATGACTGTTGTTGTGGAGAAAGCGTAAGTCACTGGTAGGGACAAAAATGCAAACCATTATAATACACACCAGATATTTAGTGTGTGATTGCCACTTAGTTGCTTTGTATTAATGATGCTTGGGCATGATGCAGTGGTTCATACTCCAGAGTCCTGAGCTTGAATCACAAAAACACCATTCAATAAATACAAAGAAACACAGTATTTATCATTATATGTGTAGAGTACTCAGCTTGTTGAAACTAGCAGAATCTACAGTAACCACTGGAGTTTACATGTTTGTGTCATGTCTGCATAGGTTTTCTTTTGCTGTTCTGGGTTTTCCTCCTGCTTTCCAAAGACATGCATGGAAGACATGACACTCTGTCCATGGTTGCTTTCTTCCATGCACCTATTGCTGTTGGGATGGACTCAGGTTATCCATGAGCACAAGCCAGATTAAATGTGTTAAAAAATGGTTGCATTTGTAACACATATACCAGCAGGACATCCCTTTGACATCTCTTCAGCCTTCCAGAAATACTTACAGACACCAAAATATCAAACTAAATTGGTTATTGTAAACTAAACACCAAGGTAGGAGCAAAGAATGGCTAAGAATTAGTACAATGTAAAAGGATAAACATGAAGGAAAATGCCCAACACCAATTACTTTATTTCTTTGTCTATGTTTTAAACATTGTTTGTAGTTTGGGATGGCCACTCCTCTTACTCACCTCCTATGTACTTTTCAAAGCATCCTCCCTTGTCCTCTTCTTCGCTCTCTCTCTCTCTCTCTCTGTTTCTGCATTCTTGGCTAAGTCCGGGAATTTAATTTTCATGGAAGGTGTTTTCCTATGAGCTCATTGGCTGCTAGTTAATGGGATTAGATTTATGACTCCTAAGTGATATTTAAATGGTAGTGTGGCCACTTAGTTGGGCAGAAGACTATAACCTCAACACACACAGACACACACACAAACATATATATATATATATATTGTGGTCCCCAGCCGGGGCTGGAGCCCGGCCGGGACGCCCAGGAGGACGAGAGGAGGGCTTGTGCCTCCTCCAGACCGAGAGGGGGCGCCCGTCCTGGTTATGCAGGAGGCCTCGGGTAGGGGGCTTGGAAGCCCAGCCCTGTAGGGACCCGTGGCCACCGCCAGACGGCGCCCCGTGCCTATTTATCCCGGGAGCCCAGCACTTCCGCCACACCAGGAAGTGCCGGGGGGAAGACGACAGGGGACACCCGGACGGCTTCCGGGTGCGCAGCCGGCACTTCTGCCACACAGGGGTGTGGCCAACTCTAATTGCCGGGAAGCAGCTGGAGCCCATCCGGGTTCCCATAAGAGGGGCCGCCTCCCTCCAGTCATTGGTGGGTGTCGGGAGGTAGTTGGCAGAGCTGGAGAGAGGGCAGGAGGCGGCCAGAGGAAAGGCACAAGGACTGTGAGCCCTGGACTTTGAGGGAATCGGTGCAGGAGGCACTGGGGTTCGTGCACTTCAAATTGTAAATAATTGTAAATAAACAGTGTGTTGGGTGAACTTATGATGTCCGTCTGTGTGTGTCCGGAGAGCTTCCGGGAGAACAGCTGGCACTTCCACCACACTGGGGTGTGTCAGCGGGAGATTGCCGGGGAGCACCTGGAGCTCATCCGGGTGCGGATAAAAGGGGCCGCCTCCCTTCATTCAGGGCGAGAGTCGGGAGTGGAGTGGACTGAGCCTACTGGAGGAGACAAGGAGGCGGCCTGAAGAAGGAAGTAAGGCATTGTGGCCAGGACTTTGGGGGTTTGTGTGGCACTGAACTGTAAATAACTTGTAAATAAACGTGTTTGTGGGTGACATGAACGTGTCCGCCTGTCTGTGTCTGGGCCAGTCTCCACAATATATATATATATATTATATATATATATATATACTAGCAAAATACCCGCGCTTCGCAGCGGAGAAGTAGTGTGTTAAAGAAGCAATGAAAAAGAAAAGGAAACATTTTGAAAATAACGTAACATGATTGTCAATGTAATTGTTTTGTCACTGTTGTCAGTGATGAGTATTGCTGTCATATATATATATATATATATATATATATATATAAATAAATATATATATATTTACACACACACACACATAAACATATATATATACATATCTATACATATACACATATATATACACACACACATATATACATACATATATATATCTACATATATACACATACATATACATACACACATACA
>JANRMT010062791.1:241165410-241182792 GCA_026402145.1 Polypterus bichir lapradei | reverse complement strand
CTGCCAAATTTCAGCCTTCTACCTACACGGGAAGTTGGAGAATTAGTGATGAGTCAGTCAGTCAGTCAGTCAGTGAGTCAGTGAGTGAGTGAGTGAGTGAGGGCTTTGCCGTTTATTAGTATAGATATATATATAGTGACAGATAGGGGGTGCTATCGCTCCCTTGAACCCCTGTCCAAGACTCCAGACACCAAGTAAAAGTCCAAATGTTGACTTTATTAACACAGCACAGTGCACAAAGCACTCTCCTCTCCACTATACTCATCAAATCACACAGATACACAATAATAAACAATCCTCCACTCCCAGACGCGTTGCCACCCTTCCACCCAGCTCAGCTCGCCGTCTGGGAGCTGTCACAGTCTTTTTATAGTCCCTGACCCGGAAGTGTTCCAATCCCCAGTTCATGTGATCCTCATCACTTCCGGGTCAGATAAAAAGTCCTTTTCTTCATCCCGGAAGTACGTCACTTCTGCCGTCACTCTGCCTATGACGCACTTCTGGGTTATAGGGCACATATGACTCTTTGCTCCTCCCTGCATCTCCCTCTAGCGGCCCCTGTGGTATCCAGCAGGGCTGTGGATGAAAAGTCCATTGTCCATGATTCCCTGCCAGTCTTCGGGGCACCTCCATGCTGCAGGGAGGGCTCCATCTGGCGGCCTGGGGGTATTGGCTGGGATGACAAGCCGGCCATAGACCACTATATATATATATATATATATATATATATATATATATATATATATATATATAATATATATATATATACTGTATATATATCTGCCACCAGCCACTGTCATTTCTTTTTCCGTTTTCCTCTGAAAAATTCACTTCCAGTGCACTTAGACCTCAAATCTTACCAAGAAGTTCCAAGTCAGTCACAGTGTTTTTCTTTTAATTTGCCACCCAGACAATACTTTAGATTAGATTAGATAAACTCTATTAATCCCATGGGGAAAATTCAGATGCATGCAGCAGCAGGAGAAATAATGCAGCAATCAATTAATGAATCCATAAATAAATAAATAAACAAATAAAATAAACTTAATGAGTAAATCACGTGGAAGTTTTGAATTGATTCAATTTACATTGGGTTTCCTTTGTAATGTAACATTTTTGTCAATTCAGCTTTTAAATTTTGTTTGGCAGGATTATGGTTACATTGTTTTCCTATGAAACTGCAATTAAACTTGTTTTTTTTTATTTATTAGGAATCTCTACCTGAAGCTTGGTAAGACAGTAGAATCTTGATATTTTGGCCAGTTATTCAAAAACACCCACCAGTTTTAAATGAATTATGTTTGCAGACATTTCTATTCATAAATTTTGTTTCCTGAAGAAAGTAATTTGTGGCTTACTGCTGTGCTGTAATGGTAGCAGCTTGCAGATGTATTTATTTAGAAATGATAGCTGATCGCATAGCATTGTCTGAAATGCCTTACTCCACAATCTTCACACTAGCAGATGGCTGACATTTAACATTATCTAATTGTACAAACCATTTCTTCAAGAAAATATTTGTCATTTTATTAAATTGATTCAGAAATGGGAACAAGTTATTTGTTCAGTCTGTTGGTTTTTTCTCACATATATTTCCATTTGTGTATTTAAATTTATGTTTACATTCAGGGGCATCTGTTATTTAGGCACACCTACTTGTTAACAAAAATATTCTGCTTCCACAAACAACCAATCATGTGGCTTCAATTTAAAATATAAAATTATTTGTTATGCAAAAACATTACTATGAGCAAAATGTGTTCCAGAGTTCTTTAACCTTGATATAATTGTTGTTGCTTGACATGGTGGTTTTAGAATCTCAAAAATTGGTACCCACCTCAGTTTTTCACCCCTGCAGTCTCCATAATTTACA
The DNA here is from genome assembly GCA_026402145.1 of Polypterus bichir lapradei. Lineage (NCBI taxonomy): Eukaryota > Metazoa > Chordata > Cladistia > Polypteriformes > Polypteridae > Polypterus > Polypterus bichir. The sequence continues at coordinate 241,180,919 of JANRMT010062791.1, read as the reverse complement.
GAGAATAGTGCAATGAACAAAAAATATCCACTGAGCAGCAATTCTGTGAACAAGAATACCTTGTTAATGAGAGCGGTAAGGGGAGAATGGCTAGACTTGTTCAAGCTAAGAGAAAGGCTACACATGTCAAAATAATAGTGCTTTACAGTAGTGGTGTGCAGAACAGCATATCTGAACCCCAACAAAAGAACTTGAAGTGCTTGGGCTACAGCAGCACAAGACCGTACCTGCCTCCACTCCTGCCAGGAAAGAAATGGCAGATGATGTAAGTGTACAAGTAATTACTGGAATTAACTTAAGACTGGAAAAAAGTCATTAGATCTGAAGAAAGAATGATTTTGCAATAATACATTGATCTTTTCTGCCTTATGTTAAAGTACATTCTGTTTTCAACACTTTAGTCCTCTTAAAACTGGTTAGATGTCATTGAAATTCCACAGTATACTAGTTTATTGGTGTTTACCCCATGTATCCCTTTATAGTTAGAGCTTACTCAACTGGCTTGCACAATTCCCATGCTTCAATTTAATGGAGTGACTTTGGGATGACATGGAACAGGATCATTGCAACATAAATGTGTGGCCAGTAACTCTGCAGAAACTAGAATTTCCCTAGGAAATGTTTTCAGCACATCATTGAATCTAGTAGGCAAGTGTAGAGCTATCTAGTACTAGTTGGGTGTACCTAATAAATGGTCAACTAAGTGTATACTGCATTTTGAACAACAAAGAAACACTGTATCAGCCTATAGTGGAGTGAAAAAGAGAACACAAATGTTAAGATAAAAACATACAAAATATTTTAAGAATTTTATTAGCTCAAAAATGCTCATCTTCTTTTTTTAGTATTTTATTTTCAGAAACCAGAACATTACAATGTGAAGCTACTCAATCAAACATATAACATATACTGTAGAAGCTTTTGCTTCAAAGTGAATACAGAGAGAATAAAGAAAAAAGAATAACAAATACAAAGGAAAAGAATAAACAACAAAAAACAAGATTTAACTCTCACTCAATCATTTTCAATGTATATAATTATTCCACAATGTCATTTGATAAGAGATTTGAATGTTGCTAAGGTGCTGCTTTTGAATTGTAAGCCTGCTACCCTACTCTGTAAGTATTTACAGTTTTGTGTGTGATTAACTAAACTTCTGGGATTTGTGTAAAACAGGTGCCAGTGTAATAAGTTGAGCAAGGTTATTCACTCCACCCTGTCAGTGCTTTTAATGCTATGGCTGATCACTGCTAAAAATTATTTATATAACCCAGGAAAAGCAATGACCCTTACATTCACTAACAATTTACACTTTAGCTTATTTAGGAATATTTACTTCTGATGTAAGTCACCATTTTCCATGCTAAAGCCAGTTCTAAACGTATGCCTGCATTATGTTTTGAATTCCTGGGATTATTAAAAGCTTTTTTAAAAATAAGGTAAACATTTTTGAAAGCATATATCTAATTAAATGTTTTTGTCTCTTCCAGTCTGCACATTATTGAAACACAGTCAGCCCTATATAAACTTACAGTAACTGGTTGTTAAAAGACCCATGCTGGAAATCTGATTCCTCCTTCTCTCCTTTACAATTCCATTTAAGTTTCCCGTTATGCATGTTATGTAAACTGGCTTATAATTGCCATTGCTGACATGAACACCTTTTCTAGTTAACTGGAAGTTTGTAACTTTCTTTCTTTGGGTTTTCCCATTCTGTAGTGATTCCTGAAGTATGTATATTAATATTTTATATATTGTCAGTTAACACTAGAATTACCAGAGCCTACGAAAAAACTCGTAATTCCGTCCCACCTTAAATCGCATCTTCAATCCCTTCACACCTCTCCGCCAGCGTCCTTTGTCTTCTAAATGTGCTGATAAAGAGAAGCTAGGAGCAGCTGGCTATTCCATCCCCCCCACCAATTTAGAACGTGCACAAACTTCTCTCAGCTCATGCCTTGATTGAGTATCTGGGAGTGAAGTGGAGTTTTAGAGTGGAAATAATAGATCGTTATTTGGAACACACGCATTTCATGTCTGTTCCGTTTCTACAGTGATCTGTGTAAACACATTGTTAAAACAGAAACGTTTTTTATATTCTAGTAGTAGATGACAAAATGTAGGTATAAACTATATAATGTATGAAAGCCTTAAGTCCAAATATCAAAGAAATATTTTGACAAAAGGTACAAATATAACACACCAATTGCGCTTTTATTCAAAAATATAACTGCAGAAACAAAAAGCCGCCTTAACATGCGAAATTAACACCTGTTTATTGTAACTGCCTCTGTGGTGCAATAGAATCAGTTCCCGCCTAGTAATCAGAAGGTCGCGAGTTCGATCCTGCACCCTTCCGTTTTGAGAAGAAAACTGCTCTTAGTCTTACTATTTTAGAATAAAAGCATACATTTGATTTCAGTCTGTAACAGCCGGTGCAATTTATGATCAGAACGTTCAGAATCAATCCATACAACCCCATCTGACACGGCTGTTTTCACATAAAGACGCGCTATAGCTCTGCAGTGTACCACGATGCATACTAACGCCCCCCCCACCCCAAAGAGTAGTCTTGAATAAAAGTGCACTTGTTTTGTTTGCGAAATGAAGTGTCTGCGTGCACTTTTCGTGGCATTACACGTGTATTTTTTGAGCATGCCCGTTTGAGCATGCTCAAACACAGGAACATATGTTGGTGTAAAAGTATAACAAAACAACGGGCAGATGGGGAGTGTCTGATTATTGCATATAGCGCCGAAGTTAGTGCTCTTTACCATTCTCTCCTCTGCATGTCCTGGAGTACAAAAGAAACAGCATACAGCAACATGCGGGGACTGGCAGGAACACTCAATAAAACTGAATAAAAAGAAAATCAAGTGACGGTGAGATACGAAGATGGCAGCTTCGCCAGCGTTGTGTGTCAGGACCCTTGGGGGGGGGGGCGGGGGCCCGGGGGCGTTAGTATGCATCGTGGTACACTGCAGAGCTATAGCGCGTCTTTATGTGAAAACAGCCGTGTCAGATGGGGTTGTATGGATTGATTCTGAACGCGACTGAGAGAATGAAAAGTGAATTAAAAAAAAAAAAGGCTAACCTTTACAAGGACCATAAATTGCACCGGCTGTTACAGACTGAAATCAAATGTATGCTTTTATTCTAAAAATGTAAGACTAAGAGCAGTTTTCTTCTCAAAACGGAAGGGTGCAGGATCGAACTCGCGACCTTCTGATTCCCAAGCGGGAACTGATTCTATTGCACCACAGAGGCAATAAACAGGTGTCAATTTCGCATGTTAAGGCGGCTTTTTGTTTCTGCAGTTATATTTTTGAATAAAAGCGCAATTGGTGTGTTATATTTGTACCTTTTGTGAAAATATTTCTTTGATATTTGGACTTAAGGCTTTCATACATTATATAGTTTATGCCTACATTTTGTCATCTACTACTAGAATATAAAAAACGTTTCTGTTTTAACAATGTGTTTACACAGATTACTGTAGAAACAGAACAGACATGAAATACGTGTGTTCCAAATAACGATCTATTATTTCCACTCTAAAACTCCACTTCACTCCCAGATACTCAATCAAGGCATGAGCTGGGACAAGTTTGTGCACGTTCTAAATTGGTGGGGGGATGGAATAGCCGGCTACTCCTAGCTTCTCTTTATCAGCACATTTAGAAGACAAAGGACGCTGGCGGAGAGGTGTGAAGGGATTTAAGAAGCGATTTAAGGTGGGACGGAATTACGAGTTTTTTCGTAGGCTCTGGTAATTCTAGTGTTAAACAGTAATCCCTTCATCTGATTAATTTAAAACATCTCATCAGTGTAAATGTGCTACTCCACTAGTTTTAGTAGTCCAGCTATTAAAGCTGCTAGAATCTCCACAGTAATACATGCTTAAAAAACAGAAAGTAACTTTAAATTGCCAGAAAGCTCAAGTAATAGATTTTCTGTTATAATCTAAAATATAAATATACAGTCCTTCCCTATAAACTTGTTCTTTGGTGTGAACAGACTCTTCAGACCCAGTTAGAATTATGTACCTGTAACAGCCAGGGCAGAACTAGTAGATGAAAACACAAGACTGAGCTCTTCTAAATGTTCTCCTGACCAGAGGGAATAAGGCTATGGAGCAGCTCTTTTGCCCTTTTGATACATTCCATTTACCAAGCTGACATCTGAAATTTCTAAAGAATTCTTAATGTAATCTGTTTTTGAAATGGAAATAAAGTCTGAGAGAGAGAAAAACAACAGTCTGAAGGGTTTTAAGCATCACACAACCCACTTTACTCACAAATATAATAATGTGCTTCTGGTTAGCTGAAAAAATAGTGCTCCATGCTCTATAATCTGATTGTTTAAAATTTTATAAGGACAACTTTGCTGTTTCAAATTACTTCACATGTGAGTTTTATTAAAAAGAATTAGCTTTGTCCTTCTCTTTGTATTTTATCTCTTTGGCATCTCTTATTTGAAATACTCTTAGGCATCTTCCCCTATAGCTGTTGTTTTTATGTTTGGATGTGAATAATGATTGTGTTTTTTAATAAATTAATGCCTTTTATCTTTTGTATCTTCCTCTTCAACTACTGGTCAGATTTGTTAGGTTATTTAGTAGACATTTAATCTTTCTAATATTTGTCTCATCTAAAAGTGAAATTGACTTTTTTGAAATTTTTCTAATTTTCTTTAGAAATTAGGAGAAACAGCGAATGGAATAGGGCTAGTAACAGACTAAAAACCCTACCCTGTGATTAAGCCCCTCAGGTAGAAATACACCCTGTGCCTTTGGTACAAGGTCCATCTGCTCCAAATGGATCTTTACTCATGAACCTCAATCTTTACTATAGTGACAGAGGTCTTATGATTTACAGGTACTGTATAAGAAATTTGACAAATGAGAGGAGACCATTTAGTCTGTCAAGCCTGTTTGTTTAGCCAATAGTTGAGCTGTCCCAGTATCTCATCCAGATTATTCTGAAAGGTTGTAAAATTTTCTGCTTTAACTACATGTTTCAGTAGTTTGTTCCAGAGTCCCACAACTCTGCATAATGAAGTGCTTCCTGTCTTCAGTTTTAAATGCACTTCCCCTTAATTTCAACTGGCCTCGAGTATGTGATTCATACTTAAGTTGAAAGAACATTGCTAGATGTACTTTATCAATGCCTTTGAGGATTTTAAATATCTGGATTAGGTGACAACAGAGTCTCTTCTGCTCGAGACTAAACAGGTTTAATTCTCTGAGTCTGTCAGAGTTGAACATGTCTTTAAGTCCTAGTTCCATTGCTCTCCTCTGCATGTGTCTTTTCTGTACCATGGTGACCAGAACTGCACACAATACTCCAGATGTGGTTTTACTAGTGCTTTATATAGTTTGAGCTCAATGTCCCTTGACTTTCAAAAGTTTTTATGATATAGCCTAAAATTTGTTTTGCCTTTTTAATTGCTTCCGTGCATTACTTAGTCAATGAAAATGTTGCATCAGCATATACCCCTAAATCTTTTCAAAGGTTGCTTCCAGTATGATGGTATCTCCCTTCTTGTATTTATAATTGACATTCCTTTTTCCAACTTATAGCACTTTGTACTTTTCTACATTAAACTTCATCTTCCAGGTGTTTGTCCAGTGCTGAAGGTTGTCCAGGTCTTTTTGAAATTTTTTGCTGCCTTCTCAGTGTCAACCGTCCCTCCAATTTTAGCATCATCTGCGAATTTGACAAGTTTACTAACTATACTAGAATCAATGTCATTAATATAAATCAGAAAAAATAATGGTCCAATGACAGATCCCTGAAGGACTCCACTGAGCATTCTTCTTTTATCTCTACTCTTTATCTCCTGAAGGATTAGTTGATGGTTAATGGTTCAGGTTTGTAGGTTACTTCTGATGCCTACAGCTTCTAGTTTCAGAATTAACTTTGGTGTGGAACTGTATCAAATGCTTTTTGAAAGTTTAGGTAATTTTGTTTAGGTAATTTTCTAATTTATTTCTTATTATAGTTTCCATAATTTTGCATGGTACAGAAGTAAGACCAATTGGTCTATAATTACTAGGATCCATTTGGTCTCCGTTCTTGAAGAATGGATTCATGTTTGCAACTTTCCTGTTCTCTGGCATTTCTCCTTACTGAATGACTGCTGAAATATGCCCAGTAAGGGTTTTATAGATTACATCTTTTAATTTCTTTCAGTACAATTAGTAATATCCAGTCAGGTCCAGAGGTTTTATTAGTCTTCAGCATTTTGAGGGCTTCTTCTAGTTTAAAATATTTGTTTTTACTTCTGCATGAGACATTCAACTTGCTACTTCCTTTATTAATGCTTAGGTGAAATATTTGTTCAGTTCATTTGCTATTCCCTTCTCATTTTCAATGCTTTCTTCATTCGTGTCCTGAAGGTTTCTTAAATTCTATTTTCTTGTGTGTTTACTGGAGTAGTACTAAATATTGCTTGCTGTTTGTTTTGGCTTCTCTAGTAATTTTTATTTTGGTTTCTCTTTTGATATGTCTAATGCTTGTTTTGATCTCTTGCTATAGTTTCTGTTATTTCTGTATGTCAGAATTATCTGGATTTTTTTTTTATTTTCTTGTACAATGATCTTTTCAACCATAGACAAGGCAAATTCAATGCACATTCATTCACAGTCACTCACATTATGTTGCCAAACAATCAACCTTTCACATTCTTTGGGTTTAGGATGAAACTGGAACCTATACAGACATGAGGAGTGGGAGGAGGCACCACACAGACAATTTTGGTCTAAGATTTGTAACCCAGACATACAGCTATGAGGCAGTAGCACTAGCTACTGTGTTTTTGATGCTCCTGATTACTAATCATCCTGTTAATTAAAATGATAAAATAGATTTTATACTTGGTCGGGACTTCTTGTGTGTGGTTTCCTCTCATAAACCAGATAGATTTCTATTAGGCTAATATAGAAACCTAAAGATACATGACTGTATTTAAGTATTTGCTAATGTTTGTCCTCCAATATACTGGCATCCATACTGTGTTGGTTCCTGACTTGTGCCCAAAACTGCTTTCATTTCCCAACAACCATGTAGAGGGAAAATGAGATTGAATAAAATGATCGACTTAGAAATTTGACATGCTAACGTTATTTGTTTTTACTTATTGTACTTGTCTGAAAATTTCAAGTTCAAATTTATGTTCTTATCTCAAAGTATTTCATACTCCTAGGCCTACTCGCAACAATTGTTAATAATATATTTCCAACAAAGACGCACACACACATGAACACAAAGTATAAATAACATGCAACATACTGTAAACACCCCTGGCTTTATTACGCATTTTATTGACATTTGAAGCAAAAAATAGTAACTATACCCTCTATGGCAAATAAACTATAATAGTGGCATTTTTATAAAAACGTTTATGTAAAGTTACAATGTATTTAATAAACTAAAAATGTTAAAAGTAAACAAAGAGTACTTGTGGTATTTGCAAATGTTTGGGCACTTTTTTGTTGCTAGCTATGAGTTTTTGATTTTTTTTTTGGAAAGTTTTCCTCATTATTACTTGCAGGTCGCTTTTAGCTATGAGATATTCTTGGGCTATCTTATGTGCACAATGCATTTGAAAGCTAATAATAGATTTGCGCTAAACAAAAATACAAAGTCAACATTAAAATAAAAAGCCAGCAATGCAGTTTACCCGAAAAGCGATACACAAACACAGATTAATTCAAATAAAAGAAAACTAACATGGCTGCTGTATGTGAAGATTCACAGTCATCCAGGTGAAATTATCTGGTAGTTGAGTCATGGCAAATGGACTTCTTTCTTGTTAGGTAGATACGTTTCACTGCTCATCCAAGCAACTTCATCAGTCTGAGGAATGTTGTTAGCGACCACAATTTTATCCTCCAGGTTAGTTTCACTTCACACCTGCCCTGATTAGGCTCGTTGAATAAAACAAAGGAAGGGGGAGGTGTGGGTAGATGTAACCGTCACACCTTTTGACAGCCCTTCTTACCCCCATAGAGTGGGTTGTTAAGAGTGGTCCACCTGGTGGAGGTGAGAATTGGGCTTGATTTTCCTGGGGATGGATGAAAGGGCAGCATGATAAATTGAAGACAGTTTATGTCTAAGGCCTCCACCTCTGTTGAGTATGGGGGTGTTGATTTGCACATGCAAAGCTTCCCTCACCCCTCTCTCAAACCACTCGTCTTCTCTATCCAATATCTGGACGTTAATGTCCTCAAATGTGTGTCCTTTGTCCTTCAAATGGATGTACTGTACACAGCTGAGTCCGGCCCCGAGGTGTTACTCCTTCTGTGCTGGGCCATCCTCCTGTTTAGCGGCTGTTTGGTCTCTCCAATGTACAGTTCAGGACACTCTTCGCTGCATTGAATGGCATATATTACATTGCTCTTCTTCTGTTTTGGTATCCGGAGTACCGAGGTGACTTTTACAGACAGACATGGCTGTGCCATCGGTTCCCCAGTGTCACCCATTGTAGCCATCATGTACATGGATGAAATGGAGGAGAAAGCAGTCAACTCTTTCCCAGGCACCAACCCACTGGTTCAGATATGTTGATGACACCTGGGTGAAGATCAAGATCCGCGAAGTACAGGCCTTTGCAGACCACATTAACTCAGTGGACACCAACAATTCACCAGGGAAGACTCCAATGATAACTGGCTGGGTTTTCTGGATTGTGCAGTCATCATTGGGACTGAGGGAAAGCTAGAAATAGAAACCTACAGAAAACCCACCCACACTGACCAGTATCTTTTGTTTGAATCACATCACCCATTACAACACAAACTAGGAGTTATCAGGACTTTACAGCACAGAGCAGAGGACATCCCCACTTCCATAGAACCTAAAAAGAAGGAAAACAGGCATCTGAAGACAGCCCTTAAGACCTGTGGATATCCTAAGTGAGCCTTTAACAAGGCAGTATCTTGTTCCAGATAAAGGACAACAGTACAGTCAGAGTCTCAGGACCATCGGAAGAACCAGGTTATTCCATACATGGCTGGTGTGTCCGAAAAGTTAAAAGGGATTTTTGGAAAACACCACATACCTGTCCACTTCAAACCCACTAACACACTGAGACAGAGACTCGTCCACCCCAAAGACCGGATACCAAAACAGAAGAAGAGCAATGTAATATATGCCATTCAATGGGAGTATGATAAGTGGTTCATGGTGCTGTGCTGATTTTAAATAAATAATCGCACCCCGCAAGAGTGCAGGCTCTTATTTGGTGTGAGCGTGGTTCACTTCATGGACAGCTGGTGGTGCCTGCCTGATTGCGAAGACATGTGTGCCTCATTTATTCCTCAGAGGATTCAGTGTGTTCGTATTAGGAGCATTGGCATAAGAGGAACCTGCACAGGTCAGAAAGGGAGGCGAGAAAGACAAAAGTAGAACTGTGAGAATAGCATTAAGGTGGAAAGGTACAGCCAGCCAGCCAGCCAACAGAAGGAGCAAAGGATTGGAGCTCTAAGGATGTATCATCCCCATTGAATAGTTGGAGTCGTGCGATCAAGGTGGCATCCTCTCTAGAGATCCGAGGTACACTGGAGCGAGCAAGAAGGAAGAAGAGAGGACAACCGACCATGAGCAATCTGACTGACGCCACTTGTGGCAGCCACGACGTGGTTCAGGTTGGTGAGGACCATGACTGCTGAAGTCTCCGCCAGCTGAGTGAGCAATGGGTGAGCTGAGCGGACAAAGAGGGTGTTGTGCTGGGCTCCTCTATGAGTGGAAAGAAAATATACCTGAAGACTGTTGGTTTTTATTCTCATTTTAAGTCTTGCTTTGCTTTTAAACTCACAGATTTTCACTGTTTTATTGGATTATTTATTTATTGAACATTTTTGGTCGCTGCACTTTGTTTTGAACACTGTTTTGTTTGACTGTTTTAATAAAAGCACCAAGGCAATTTTGCACCTTCCCCTTGCTATGTTTTTGTGCTGTGTGCTGTGGCTTAGTGATTGTTGTGGTGTGAAATTTTGCATATAAGTTGATAAATATTTTGTATGTCTTGTGACAGACTCCCTATCGCTCCCTTGAACCCTTGTCCAAGACGCCAGACACCAGGTAAAATAGTTGACTTTTTATTAACACAAAGTGCACAAAGCACCCTCCTCTCCACAATACTTATTAAACCAATCAATAACAATACAATAAACAATCCTCTACTCCCAGACGCATTGCCACCCTTCCACCCAGCTCAGCTCAAAGTCTGGGGATTTCCCACAGTCCTTTATAGTCCTCGACCCAGAATTGTTTCGCCCTCTCTGTCCACGTGACTAGGAACATTTCCGGGTCAGATAAAAATCCCTTTTCTTCACCCCGGAAGCATGTCATTCCCCTTGTCCATGTGACTCGGACGTACTTCTGGGGCGTAGGGCAAATAATAGTCTTTGCTCCTCCCTGCAGCTCCATCTAGCGGCCCCTGTGGTATCCAGCAGGGCTGTGGATAAAAACTCCATTGTCCAGGATTCCCTGCTGGTATTCGGGGCACCTCCATGCTGCACGGAGGGCTCCATCTGGCAGCCTGGGGGTATTGGCTGGGATAAACGACCGGCCATATGCCACAGTCTTTATTTGTAACGTATAACACTAATGTCTGTCATTGATAAGAACAGCAATGGTTTGATGGCTAAGAACCCCCCCAACCCCCTTTTAGGACTGAGTTTCTTTGTAATTTTACGACAGGGTTGGGGGAAGTGCCTCAGATCAGTTTGGCAAGTGATTCTCTGCAGGACTCTTTCAGTCAACCCCGACATGGAGGCCAACTACCTAGCTGGCAATCTTCACCTTAACAAATGGTTTTGGAGACAGGTGTGAAAGGTATTCTGTGCCCCATTGGTCTGCCCCATATATTCCAACGCCGACTTTATATATTCAGGAATTACTTTATATATTCAAGTTTTGACTTTATATATTAAGGAATGACTTTATATATTCTGAAAATCATTGTAATTGCCTGTTTGGCACCCCATAGGGCACTGTATAATAGATATATAAAAAAACAGCTAAGGGGATAGATATATAGATAGATAGGAAGGAAAGGCACTATATGATAGGCAGACAGGGAAGCTGCTATATAATAATAAAATTACTGTTATTACTATATAGATAGGAAGGTAGTTCAGGCAGGCAGAACGGCGAAGTTTAAAAAAAAAAAAATAATTTCTCCCCAGCAGGGAATCAAACTCAGATCTCTGAGGCACGGCAAGTCTGCTGCACTCTGAGTGCTGAAGTCTTACCGGTATGCCACAGAAGCTGTTGTAACATTCTTGAACCTTTTGTGAAGGTTTTTATTTGATCTTTGGCCTTCAGGCTTCACACATTTTATAGTTAATGCCTACATTTTGTAACATTTATTACTAAAATATGAAAAAGTGTCTGTTTTAACAATGTGTTTACACAGATTACTGTAGAAACGGAACACACATGAAATGCGTGTGTTCCAAATAACAATCTATTATTTCCACTCTAAAACTCCACTTCACTCCCAGATAATCAATCAGGGCATGAGCTGGGAGAAGTTTGTGCACGTTCTAAGTCGGTGGAGGGATGGAATAGCCGGCTGCTTGCAGCTTGTGTTTATCAGCACGTTTAGATGAACAAAAGACGCTGGCGGAGAGTTGAGAACGGTTTTAAGAAGCGATTTAAGGTGGGATGAATCTATGAGTTTTTTTGTAGGCTCTGGTAATACTAGTGTTAATGCAGTATTTGCTGATTATATCATTACATTCTTCAACCTGCTTCTTATAGTATTCGATCAAAACAGAAATGCTCTTAGTGCAAAATGCCTTGAAAGCCATTTCAGCGAGTGGCTGAAATAAAACTGAATGATTGTCTAGAACTGCCGCCAGTTCTATGAATTCTGCTTGCTTCACCGACGACCTCCTAAACATCATACACACTGTTCACAGTAGCGTCTCAATGTCCTGCATTAACTGAACGTGCTTACAGGCGTCATCAATGGCGAGGTCTTCCCAGTGAGCGACACAGTCTTGTTCGAACAAATGTGGAATCTCACGACGATTCTCCCTACCAAGTATGACTGACGCTCCATCTGACGTAAACATAACCATCTTTTGCATGTCTACTGCATTGTCCAAATAGAACTTTTTGATAGCTTCAACAATTGATCTGCTATTACACACTGTCAACTTCATGATCCCCGTAAATACTGTATCAAAATTGACATCACCATCACGAATTTAGCGTACAAAATTAACATTTTTGTCACAGATATGTGAGTGCTTTCGTCAGCAATGAGAGTATGGAACCTGGCATTACGAGATATTGCTCGTGATTTCCTGCTGGAGAGTATTGTTTATGTATTCGATAAATTGGAATCATAATTCTTGCTATACCAGCTGTTGGGAATGGTCACATATTTTGTCATATGTTCATGCAACTCTTGCACTGCTAACATCAACATGGCCAGAAAGACATCATCAATCAAAACTTTTACCCCATCAGCGTGCGTTGTTTTCCACTGACACAGCTCCGTTTTCATTTGTCCATCTTTTGGAGTTTCGTTTAACAATCGACACAGAGCTCCGGAATTCTGACAATGCAGCTTTGAAACTGCATCCATGTGACCTTTCTGATATAGGTGACGCTTCAAATAGTCCATCTTCCAATTGTCCCATCATTTGTCTGTGCTAAATTCTTCAGGCGTGCGGCTTTCTTGACACAATTGGCAGACAATGTCGTCACTGTTGTTTCAGTAAATGAATATTTCCCCAGGTTTTGTGATCAGCTTTTTTGCTGGTGTTGGCATTTCTGTCTCAACGAGTTTGCTAAGCCATTCTGGTTTAAATTTAGACGCACATTTTTTCTTTACAAAATTATCCAGCATTCTCTCACTTGTTGACTTGCACTTTGACATTTTTATGTCCAGAAAAAATCTATTGTTTAAGCGTACGTATGTTATACAGCTTTTGAACTTGTATGATACACACCATACAAACAAGTTATACACACGTGCTTGTCTTACTGAAATGTGACTAATATGCTACTGCATCGACATACGCAGTGTTACAGCTGTTAGCCCGACACTGCTTGAGGTCATCCTGATAAGCACAGTCGGTGCAGCCTGCAGCCTGACTCCCTTAGGCCTATCCTGCAGTTCATATATGGCAGAGGAAATGCAATAACCCAAACGAGTGATAGATAACAATGATCTGTTACACACTGAGTCACTGACAAGTAGGCTACATACAAATCAGTGGAATTTGGCATGCAGTAGGGTCCAAAAGTAGTTAAAATGACCCAGCATTGAATCTATTTTGTGGTGAGTTTTTCTCCTAATTAAACAAATCGTCATTGATAAAACATAATAAAATAACACAATAAAACATAAAACAAAAAAAGCAGCACATAAATTTTCTGAGTTGAACTTTGTAACCACTGCACGGCAATTTTTTGCCAGCGGCCACGCAGCTTAGACAGAACCTTATGGGGATTCGTTATGGGTTCACTGCCCACCAGAACTGGTGTAGTTAAAAAAAAAAAAATGCAATCCGTGACAAATTACTAATTACTCCTCTCAAATTGTAATGTGAGTATTTTACTTATTACTTCCCAGAAAAAATTATCAAATTGCAAATCTGATCTTATTTGGAGATAAAAGAAAACTTTGAGGAACAGCTATACATCATCAAGAAGTGTATTCCGGTTACCATAAGATGACATACTTAATCTTTCCTGCAAAAGCCTTTCCCAATTTGCTAAAATATAGACTCTAGCCAATAAATGAACTTTAGATTCAGGAGCTGCAATCTATTACTGAACATTAACTGGTAGATTAATTTCTTTTTCTTGCATGGATGTTCCAGGAATCACTGAAATTTGCTGACCCTATTTGCATCTGTTTTGTAGACTTGAAAAGGGTAGAAGACACTGCAGGAATATGAGGCTGGGCCAGTTTTGAGTTTTGTTCAGATCCTGTACTTAAAAAGAGAGCACTGTGTCCACATAGTTAAACTAAATCTGCCAATGGTGTGTCTGTTCTCCTCTTTTGTTCATAATATTTTTGGGAATCCAAGGCTTGAGTACTATCTAGTTTTTGTTATATGAAAGTCATATATCTGCTGTTTGTAAAGAATGTTGTCTAACTCTCTAATGCGCAAGGAGTGGTTTTCTTGGTGGTATTAAGCACCCAGGATGACCACTGATTTGATAAAATGGTTGGTTTAACTCTAAGCTGACTGATTGGGTTGGTAAAGCAGGTTGAAATTGTCAGATGAGCCAGGAGCTATAGTTACCGTAGATCCCGGAATACAAGCCGACCCGGTATATTAGCCGATCCCCTTCTCTACCTACTAAATTACATGTATTTGCCGATGACCGGTATTTAAGCCGACCCCCTTCTCCAAGCAACATTTTCTAAATTTCCTTAAAAGTGTCTCTTCGGGTATATTTATAATGTTTATCGGCGAGAATTTGAGACTGCCGGCATTTTTGATGGAAACCAGGAAGTGATTGCGGAGAAGTTTGGTAAATTGGAACCTTTGTGTTGAAACTATATACGCAAATACGGTACATCGGCGGGTGGATTTCCGGAGACTTGTTATAAATTTGATTAACTTAAATACGCAATACAGTGGACCCTTGACTTACGAAACTTAATTCGTTCACAAAGGCTAACCCATAATGCGTTCCGAACCTCCCACTGCAACACTTACTTAACCTTTTCATAATAAAAAACACCAATAATTTTTCTAATGTACTAACCAAAAAGTTATAAAAAGTGCCTAGCCTACTTCGATTAGGTTAGGAGCATGGCGGCGCGCATGGTCGCAGCGGATCAAGGCTCTCCTTTTCAGTGCACTTTTTTGTTGTTTTTGTACTTTTTTTTTTGTCCTTGTTTGTGCACGATCAGTTCGGCGAACATCCGCTACACCATTCAGAACCTTATAGACATCGGTGTCCAGAGCCAGACATCTGTTTTGAGTGTTATTCATCACACGCACAACATCCCAGACAACATAGCGAGACCAGCGGACTCTGCGTGGTTTGTTGTCGGGTCTAGGAGACGACACAGACGGAGGAGGGAAAGAAAGCAGAAGCGGGGCCGCAGATACGGCGTTATGCTAAGGTTAAAAAACAACCATACAAACCCTATACAGAACTTTTTTCTGCACTGAAGGAGCTGCTTTTAATCTCATTGTAGATGTGTATAGTGACAGTAAAAGGCATTCTATTCTACAAACAATTTCATACTGTACTCACCATTTAATTTGACATCTTTGGGCTGCAGGAAGGGAGGAGGAGGAGATATTTCCACACAATGTCCATCTTCGTTTCGAAATTACATCCACAAACACATGTATCTGGGCTCCGACTGACGCTACTAACGCTCTCGGTTGTTTGTTTACAATCGCGCAAGCGGATACACGTGACCGCATCCGTTTCGTAACGCAAGATGTGGATCGTAAATCAAAATAAAAAATTTTATTTTAAACTTCCCGATAATTTATTATAAATTTTATTAAT
>JANRMT010062791.1:241127787-241155410 GCA_026402145.1 Polypterus bichir lapradei | reverse complement strand
CTGCCAAATTTCAGCCTTCTACCTACACGGGAAGTTGGAGAATTAGTAATGAGTCAGTCAGTCAGTCAGTCAGTGAGTCAGTGAGTGAGGGCTTTGCCGTTTATTAGTATAGATTGGTATATATGGCTGTGTACATTCCCCGACGCCAATGTAAACACAATGCTCTCTCTCCTGCTGAATACCATTAACGAACAGCAGCAAGCCCACCCTGATGGTGCTCATGTATATAACAAGGCCAATTTGTAGACTGTACTCCCGAAATTTTATTAACATGTTAAGTGTTCTACTAGAGGGGAGAACACTCTGGACCATGTTTACTCCAACATCAAGCACGCGTACAAAGCTATACCCCTCCCCAAACTCGGACAGTCCGACCATCTTTCTCTCCTGCTTTCCTCAGCCTACACCCCCCTCAGACGCAGTGTCAGGCCCACCATAAAGACTGTTACAACCTGGCCTGAAAATGCACTCTACAAACTACAGGACTGCTTCGAACAGACAGACTGGTACATATTTGAACACCAAGAGCTGGAAACATTCACAGGAACGGTACTGGACTATATCAGGTTCTGCATCAGAAATGTGACTGTGGACAAAAACATTCGGGTTTTCCCAAACCAGAAACCCTGGATGACCAGCCAAGTCCGTACACTCCTCAGAGACCACGATGCTGCCTTCAGGTCAGGTGACAGAGCTCTGTACACGGTTGCCCGAGCCGCTCTGAAAAGTGAAGTTAAAAAATAACCTAATTTATTTGTAACTCAAAACATCCACGTATTCAAAGAGCAACCCTATAAAGACAAAAGGCAAAAGGTGGCATGGCTCTACCTAACTTCCAGTTTTATTACTTGGCAGCAAACATACAAGCTATAAAAACCTGGACACAAATAGATGAACATACACAGGCCTGGTCCGCAATAGAAATAAAATCCTGCAGTACTTCTTTATATTCCCTGCTCTGTGCCCCAATAAATGCAAGTTATCGGCAATATACTAATAACCCAATTGTCTCTTTCAACCTTTGCAAACATTTGTAGTTTTTAATTTCTGGAAAAAATTTAGGATTAACTTGCTTAGAGATCTTTATATAGACAACGTCTTTACATCCTATGAACAATTACATTCCAAATTTAACATTCCAGCTACACATTTCTTTCACTATCTTCAAATTAGGAACTTTGTTAAACAGAACTTGCCCGATTTTCCTCATCTTGCACCCTCATCCATGCTGGAAAAAATATTGCTCAATTTCAAGGACTCAGACACCATCTCTGCAATATATAAAATTATTTTACAGTCCCTCCCTTTCAAAGATCCAAGAGGACACTGGGAAAAAGATCTCTCAATTAATATATCAGAAAAGGAGTGAAAAATAGCAATGCAGTGAATTCACTTGAGCTCCATATACGCAAAGAATACAATTATTCAACTCAAAATTATACATTGAGCACATCTGCCTCGCCTAAAACTCTCCAAAATGTTTTCAGGGCAAGATCCAACCTGCGAACGCTGCATTTAAGTCCCAGCCTCACTGGGTCACATATTTTGGGCCTGCACCAAATTAACATCATTCTTGACCAAAATTTTTAATTACCTTTCAGACAGCCTTGGTCTCACAATCCCTCCTAACCCATTAACAGCTGTGTTAGGGGTTCTTGCAGATGGGTTTAAAGGAGAAAGAAGACAGAGAGGAGGAGAAGGACAAACAAACTGTGATTGCTTTCACTACACTTTTGGCACGCAGACTTATTTTGCTAAACTGGAAGAATCCTAACTCTCCTCTTTTAAGTCAGTGGGAAACCGATGTTTTATACTATTTAAAATTGGAAAAAATCAAATACTCAGTTAGAGGATCTGTACAGATTTTTTTCAAAACATGGCAGGATCTAATCAGTAATATTTTAGAATAAGCTCTTAAAGCACAGAGGAAGCAATTATTTCTGTATTTCTTTTTCTTCTCCATTCATCTCTATTGGCTTATCAAACTCATCAATTTAAGTATGTTTACAAGCCTTAAGTTTTACTCCGTTGGCCATGCTCTCTCTCTCAGTGGTGGGGGTCAACTTGTTCTCAGTCCTACAAAAAATTGTTTGATTTGTATGGAATGATAAAATTAATAAAATTTCAAAAAACAAGAAATTAAAAAAGCCAAGACGAACCATAAGAGGAGCATAGAGTCCCACCTGTCCAGCCATAATACACGGGAGGTGTGGCAGGGAATACAAAACATCACAAACTACAGAGGCTGTGATGTAACAACAGGAGATCTGAGTGCGCAGCTAGCAGAGGAGCTAAACTGTTTCTTTGCTCACTTTGAATCATCACAACAGCAGCACTCACCTGCTCCAGCCCTACTCCCAACCTCACCGGGTTCCTGCACTACTCCACTCACTGTAAAGGGGCACAATGTCAGACAGGTGCTCTTGGCAGTGAACCCCAAGAAGGCTGCCGGCTCAGATGGAGTGCCTGGTAGGGTGTTCAAAGCATGTGCCCACCAGCTCACCTTTATCTTCACCAAAATCTTCAACCTCTCCCTAGCCCAGGCAGTAATTCCGTTCTGCCTAAAATCAGCCACAATCATTCCAGTGCCGAAGAAGTCTCCCATCACCAGCCTAAATGATTATTGCCCTGTGACCCTCACTCTAGTAATCATGAAGTGCTTCAAGAGACTGGTTCTCCAGCACATCAAGGACTGTCTCCCCCAAGACTTCGATCCCTACCAATTCGCATATTGCGCAAACAGATCCACAGAAGACGCCATTGCCATAGCTATTCACTCTGTGCTGAGCCATCTAGAGCAGCAGCAGAGCTATGTCCGGAATCTCTTTGTGGATTACAGCACAGCTTTTAATACAATCATTCCTGACATTCTCATCACCAAACTGGTCACTCTTGGCCTCCCGCCTCTCACATGCGTCTGGATAAAAGACTTTCTTACCAACCGGCTCCAGATTGTGAGACTTGGCCCCCACCACTCCTCCATTCGCACACTGAACACCGGTACTCCACAAGGCTGTGTGCTGAGCCCCCTTCTGTACTGTCTCTACACCCACGACTGTAGTCCGGCCCACAACAACACCCTAATTGTCAAGTTTACTGACGACACCACAGTGGTCGGACTTATCTCAAAGGGAGATGAGGCAGCTTACAGAGAGGAGGTCCTGAAGTTGACAGCCTGGTGTTCAAAGAACAATCTGGTTCTGAACACCAGGAAAACCAAGGAGATCATTGTCGACTTCTGGAGACACAGCACCGACTTAGCCCCTCTTTACATCAACTGCGAGCGTGTGGAGAGGGTCCATACCTTCCGGTTTCGCGGTGTCCTTATCTCCGCTGACATCTCCTGGACAGACAACATCACAGCAGTCATCAAGAAGGCTCAGCAGCAGTTACACTTCCTGAGGGTCCTCAGAAAGCACAACCTGGACTCTGACCTGCTACTGACCTTCTACCATTCGTCCATCGAGAGCCTGCTGACATACTGTATCACAGTATGGTACGGCAGCTGCACCATGGCAGACAGGGAGAGGCTTCAGAGTGTACTAAAGGCAGCACAGAAGATCATTGGCTGCCCTCTCCCCTCCCTGATGGACAGAGCAGAGCAAAAAACGTCATCAAGGACAGCTCCCACCCTGGCTCTGATCTGTTTGACCTGTTGCTTTCAGAGAGGTGCTACAGGTGCATCACAACAAGGACAAACAGACTCAAGAACAGTTTTTTCCCAAAAGCCATAACCACTCTAAACTCACACAGGCACTGACTACACAGTCTAACCCCCCAACCCCTGGATGTCCTTCTATCCATCAACTGTGCAATATCCAATATCTAAATGGTACTGATAATAACTGTGCAATATCTGTATACTGTACAATATCATTACTCTCAGGGGCCAACATCCACTACTCACTGCACATGATCATCATTATTGTGCACTATTTAAATTATGTGCAATAACCCAATAGTGCAATAATTATTATTCCTTCCATATGTACATAGCTTTGCAGAACTTTTTTGCAACTTCTTTGCAACTTTTTGCACGATTTGTTTATTTTTTTATTTACTTGTTGTATTCTACGTATGTATCTGCACTGAAGGTGCTGCTTTTAATCTTATTGTACATGTGTATAGTGACAATAAAAGGCATTCATTCATTCATTAAGCATTCAAAGAGAGGTGAAATGCTTATCTATCAATGACAGAGATCATATAGCCAAAGCTTTCCTGCAGCTGTTAACATAATTTGTGTTCACTCCAAGTGATCACTTCAAGCTGTCCAGATTATAAATCATTTAGATGAGAAAGGTGAATATTTTCAAGTAAAATCAAAAATATTATTGACTAAATTAGCTACATTTCATGATGTATTGTTTTAAATAAAATGCATTTTTTAAAATGAAAAGCTTAAGCATTTCACAGTGAAGAAAATCAGTAATAAACTTGTGGGAATACAGACCGCTAAGAGTGGATCAGGCAAGGGTTTGATACCCATTGGTAATCCACTGTTGGCATACGTCGAATCCATTATAATAAAGAGGACCCACATCTCTTTTGTTTATAATGGCGTGATAGTATCTTAAATTTCTCATTTATATTCTGACAGAAATTAGGTTTCACTTTAAAAACATATCAGATGGCACACTTTTCAAACAGTGTTCAAAGCATGACTGCCGCACTTATTGTGACTATTAATAGCACTAATTATTTTAATTTTCTTATATATACTGTATATATAAATTTATATTTATATGTATTTATTTGGTGTTTATTACTTATCCTTCCATTCATTTTCAGAACACTTTTTCACTATAGGGTTTCTGATATCTGAATATGATAATAATAATAATAATAATAATAATTATAATTTACATTTATCTGAAGTCTATCCCAGCAGCAATAAATGGTTTGCCCATGTAAGGTGTACAACCTTGTACTATAAAGTTTAGGTTGAAATCCATTAGTGTCAGATAGACTCACATGCTCCTTTTGTGTTTACTTTTTTATGAAGACATGTTACAATAACCTGCAATAAAATCACAGAGTGCTTTAAAACCAACAGCCTTTTCCTAAAAGGTCCTAGGAGCACTTTTAGTACCTACAGCGAGATAGCTTATGATTCGAACTGAAGCCATTCACCCACTAAGACGTTAAACCTGCCCTATTAATATTATACAGTGAAGTAATACTATGGAGATTTCACGTCTGGTCTCCATCTCCGCTTTGTTGAAACATTTTAATGAGACCTTGAAGAATAAAGCATTTAAATTCATTTTAGAGATTTTTTTAAGGAACCTTTTCCCTTCTTGCAGATTACATGAGGGAGCTGAGCAGTTTGTAGGATGCTCTGTTTGAAATAGCTCCCATAGGCCGTCATTAACCCCTGAACTCTAGATTCCCTCATATCCTGCGCTATGTTTTCCTGACAGAACAGCCCTCATGAGTATTAGATGAATTTTAAGTTGCATGTTAAGGGGGTTCATTATGGTGAAGGGTAAAGCATATTTTTAGCACTGCTGATTTAGCTCACGACTATCTTTGACTGCAAAATGAATTCTTTTCAATGAGAACCACTTCCTGCAGATGGATTATGAATTATTCATTTCAAAACAGCAGATTCCAATTTTTGTATAACATTTCTTTCACAACTTCATCTGAAGTGAAGTATAGTATTATTATGTATTAACAGTATTTTATGTAACACATTTAATGGTAAACTAGTATTTCTGGATTTCTAACCATTTAATTTTATCTTTTGCTGTGGGGCTCACTTTTAAATGGAAATCTCATCATTGAGCTTAAAAGGGGAAACATACTAGTGACCCTAGGATGGGGGTATACATGGGTAACCCTCTACCATTGAATTGATGAAATCTTAATCTTTCTAAGGCAGTGAGTATTGCATATGTCCTGAAAAGAAGGCAGCTCAGTGCTGCTAATATTCTTTGCCACCTTCAACACACTTTGTGGGACTTGATACAAACAGGTGCCATACCAAGATGTTATGTAGCCAGTGAGGATGGCCACCAGTGCTTACCAGTGGTCTTGAGAACAGATGGAGAAATGCAAGCTGCTGTGCTTGGTGTGCTTTTGATGGTGTGTGATACTGTAGTAATCAATGTTTAAAGAAGGCAAATCCACATCTTTGTTTCATTACAGAGTTTTTTAGAAGCTCTGGCCTTGCTTGTCATTTACTTACAATTTATCTTGCATTTTGTTTTTCTTTCTCCTTCTATTTTTGTACATGGTATTTGTGGGGTCCTTGAAGCTAGTAAACACGAGAACTGACTCTGGGTTTATGAGCCTGAATGGATAAAGGAGAATCATGTGAGTTGCTTCGTAGAGTGTTTGTTCACTCTATCCTGGTGAGGTTTTGAGTCAAGGACTGTAAGGCTAATACCACATGGTGCATGGTTCTCTGTAGGTACTAACTGCACAAATAAGGTGCACAACTTTATTTTTTCATTTCAGATGACTCCTGAAAAATGGGTGATTCACGAACGGTGGCATTATAGTATAATAATAATAATAGCAGCTTACTACTCAAAACGCGAAGCACCAGGTCTTGAACCGGCAGCTTTTTGGTTATAAGGCAGCAGTTCTTACCTCTGCACCATCCAGGAATATGTATTAGCTTTCTGTCGATTGACATTTGAGTTTGGGTTTGTAACTCGTTGACAACAACATGTAAATTAAATTATTATTATTTTTTTTACTTTAGTTATATTCTTGAATTAAAATGCACATGTTTATTTGATATTTGGACTAAAGTCTTCACACATTATACACTTTACGTCATTATTAGCATAACGTGGAAAAAGTTTCTGCTTTAGGTATGTATTCAGCATTTCTTGCCTCACATTTCCTTTCATTAGAACATTAGAACACTCTAGACGAGAACAGGCCATTCAGCCCAACAAAGCTCGCCAGTCCTATCCACTTATTTCTTCCAAGAAGACATCAAATCGAGTTTTGAAAGTCCCTAATGTCTTACTGTCTACCACACTACTTGGTAGCTTATTCCAAGTGTCTATTGTTCTTTGTGTAAAGAAAAACTTCCTAATGTTTGTGCGAAATTTACTCTTAACAAGTTTCCATCTGTGTCCACATGTTCTTGATGAACTCATTTTAAAATAACAGTCTCGATCCACTGTACTAATTTCCTGCATAATTTTAAACGCCTCAATCATGTCACCTCTTAATCTTCTTTTGCTTAAACTGTAAAGGCTGAGCTCTTTTAATCTTTCCTCATAATTCAACCCCTGTAGCCCTGGAATCAGCCAAATTGCTCTTCTCTGGACCTTTTCTAGCAGTCCTATGTCCTTTTTGTAGCCTGGAGACCAAAACTGCAACCAGTACTCAAGATGAGACCTCACCAGTGCATTATAAAGGTTGAGCATAACCTCCTTGGACTTGTTCATCCTACACTTACCCAGATCTTTGTAGACATGGAACACACATGAAATGCATGTATTCCAAATAACGATATACTGTATTATTTACCCTATTCAACTCCAGGTACCTCAAATGCAGATTAGGAGCCTTGGCTTGAGCTGGGTGAACTTTCTGCCCGAGTTGAGCTCCGTCAAGGAGGGGGATGGGACAGCAGGCTGCTTGCTGCTTGTGCTGATCGACACATTTACAAAACAAAAGACACTAATGGGAGAGGCGTGAAAGAATTTAAGGTGCGCAGGGATTTCATAGGCTTTAGGGATTCTAGTGTTAACTACCAGTTGACTGCTCACGCTCATCTGATATACATAGTGAATATGGTAATTGTGTTTCTAAATTAATTCCATTTTAATTGCTGAACACATGTTAATTTTCTCTTTTATTGCTTTCATTTTAGAAATTGGGGAGCCGGGAAGTTTTAGTTGGATTGTTGTTCCTGGTTTTTCCATTTATTCCTGCAAGCAACCTCTTCTTCAGAGTGGGGTTTGTCGTCGCAGAAAGAGTCCTCTATATGCCAAGGTAATTTTGGTTCGAGTAACATTGTGCATTAAAAAGCTGCATTTCCTTCTTGATGCATATCACTGGTTTCAACTTTATAAATGTCAAATGCTGTAACACTTACCTGTTTTGCTTGCACTTTACCGCTGCCACTTCTATGTTTAGCTGTTGCAGGGTAATGCCAAAATTATGGCGTTTTCACCTGATGGCTTAAGCAAAGGAAATTAGAGGGAGCTTGACCAGATCTGTTTACTCAAGCAACATGTAAGGTAGCTTATTGAAAAGGTTTAGCTGAACTCTTGTTTAATGTTTTCACTCTTTCTGTCTGCCTCTTGGGATATGATCTTAGTTAATGATTTTGATATGCTTTTCTGTGTTTTGACTCCGTGCTATTTTTCCATGGGTTTCTGCTTATGGGTATTGAGGAACTATGACCTAATGATCTCTGCTACACAGGTAACACTGAGAATATCCTGGTAGTTAACCCAATATGGGGTTTAAGAAAATACATCCTGCCAACATAGTATTTACTTTATAGAGTCAAGGCAGCTTAGCTGTGCATTAAAGTGGTCAGTCATATTTTGAAGAGGATAAGTAGGCATCTGACCAACATTGTAAGGCCTAGAGGAGTATATTTTAGCTTTGTTAAATTGATCTTTTATGTTCTTCAAAATGTGGCTTTTTGCTCTGGTGTTGATATGATACTCCAAGTTTTGATATTTTTGATTTCTTATTATTCCTTTCTTCTGAGTAAGCACATCCAGTAGGAAGCACCCAATTAGAAATCAAATTAATATTTTAAAATGCATTGATACAATACATTTTAAATTGATTATTCAATTTGGCCCTGATAATACGAAATTTATGTTCAAATGCATGTAATTTTATGTGTATATCTAGAAATTCAGTCATTATTCTAAAGTGTGAACTATTTAGGCTAAAGCAGTATAAATTAATTTCAAGACTGATTAACTTGGACATGTTTACTTATTCCTCAGTCATGCATGCATTTTTATTTATAATATATGGCTGCAGTGTACAATGCGATCATTTCATGCTTGTTTAGCCCTCTGTGGATGTGACAGTGCCGGAGTTTATTTGTATATTATCCACATGCAAAAAATAAGGCATATTTAGTATGGAAGATGTCATCCTTTTTAAGTAAGGGTAGATCTACATATTGTATATTGTGAAAGCCAGCCTGACCACAGACAGACAGACACCATTCTTCAGTCCACCACACACGGTTCATTTACAGTTCCATATACAATGGTCACAGTCCCGCACAGTACACAGTGTTCCAGCACCAAACACCCTTCTCTTGGGCCTCTCAATGGTCCTCTTCGGACTGCCTTCTCTCCACTATCCGAAGCCTTGTCTTCTTCCTCCCGACTCCCGCTCCTTGACTGTTGGAAGGGGGCCCATTTTATACTCCCCAGGATTTGCTCCAGGTGCCCCTTGATGAACCTCCGCCAGCACTTCCTGGTATGGAAGAAGTGCTGCATGAGCACCCGGAAGCACCCCAGGTGACCCTGGAATTCCTTCTGCCAGCACTTCCTGGTGTGGCAGAAGTACTGGCTTCCAGGGCTCTAGGATCCAGTAAGCGCCCCCTGGCGGTGGCCATGGGCCCCTATAGGGTTTAGCTTCCCAGCTTGGTTCCTGTGACTCCCGTAGCAACCAGGGCGGCTGTCCTCTCGTGGTCCGGGGGAGGTATAATCCCTCTCCTGGTCCTTCCAGGCGTCCCGGCTGGGTATGGCACCCAGCCACCTGTGACAATATATAGATATTAGTTAAAGAGTGTGGGAGCCTCCAGCTGTTTGAAGAAAAACATGACTCTGGAAAATTGATGGACCAATAAACAGAAGTACCAGCCTACTCCATGTACTGCATATTTTACTTCTCCTGATCACAAGCACTCTAAATTCTCTGTTAGTGTCCTTTCTTTTCTTAAGGGAGCTAAAATATCTATAAGACATCAGTACATGCTAAACTCCTATCCAGATATGGAACTCACATTGCCTCAGTGTTCAACCACCAGCATTTTTTAAAATTCAGTGCTTATCTTTTCAGTCCTCTCTTCTTCTTGCCTTGTGTTCAGTCTATATTGAATTATCAAGCAAAACAGTAATGTTAAATACAGTGAACTCTAAGTGAGGATTTTTTTGGCTCCTATGGCAGCATTCTGGTTATCTGGTGATCCCTCATTGAATGCCCTGCATGCAGTTCATAAAGCAGAATGCAGTGCAATGTTTTCACTACACATAATCAGAATCAGTGCATTTTGGCCACCTTCAAGGAAGCAGTCAAACTACAATTACTGAACAGTATTTTTGACCTCTCACATGATTCACATTTTTTGCCTGGTGCCACTCTGATAGCAGAATCATGAACATCAACTTTAATTTGATTGACAACTGCATACCTTTTGGAAAGACTCCCACTCCTGTCAAGACTGACTACCACCATCCCATTTGGACAGTGTTGACTGGACCTACATTTGACCGAGCACCCAAAGCTTAACATATAGGCATGTTTAACTTTTTCCTAGTTTTATGGAATTTCTTTGATAGTGACATGACACATTTACACAACCAATAAAACTTATGTTAGTTAATTTATATTGTTTAGATTCAAAATGGCAACAATAACTTTTTCAGACCTGAAGACTGCATGTTACATTTCAAATCAAAGAAATTAAAGTTTATGCCATTTTTATCTCCATTATTGTACAGCGTTACCACAAGCCACAATAAAATCTGACCAAATTCAACTTGAAACTATGCAGTGAAGCAGGTGAGACAGAGAGAACGTACATTTTCAATGATCATTACAAAAGTATGGCAAATCCAAAACCATATGTCTTGTCTCCTTCAATTTTTTAAAGTTACAGTTGTATCACACCATGTGGTTCTGTGACAGAATCTCCACTTTTGAACTAAAATATTTTTATTATGTTTTAATAGGCATTGTTACCCATTGATTGTTAAGATGTTTGGCTGTAAAGCTCAAAATTGTTTGTTCAGTCTCATCCAGTGAACTGGTTTTTCATCAAAAGTGGGTCATTATGGAAATAATTGTACCACTTTAATATTACATTTCTTTAAATTAAAGCATCATAAGGATAAACCATTATATGCACATAAAATGATTAGATAAGAACCAATACAGAACATTACATTTAGAATTTACTTTTAACATCATGGTCTGTTAAATTGTACGTTCTGCAGATCATATTTCATTCATTCCATTAAGGGCTGACACTTAAGATATCTAAGTAACGCTTCTCTTTTGTTAATAATTGGATTATAGCCAATCTGATTTGTTTATTATTAGTCAAAGTGAGCTAGATAATCCTGTCCCTTATGTAAAGCAGTAATGTTTGTTATATGGTAAATGTATCTAGACTCTGATAAAAGCTCTGCTTCAGATCTCTTCTAAGCAGAGCTTCTGTTTTATTGCACTAAAAGTACAGAACCGCTGCCTTTGTGCTGGTTGTGTGAAATGCACAGTCAATATATACTTGAAACAAGGGCCTCTGTTTTCTAGTACTAGGCCCTGTGGTCTAGTGGCTAAGAACAAGTTTGCTTTGATGGTTCAATCCCCATTATTGACCCCTTGTGTGATACTCAGTAATTTACTCTGGCTGCCAGTGTTCCACAGTAGTTATAGAAACATAGAAACAGTTATATCATGCATTTGTTCCAAGTACATGCATAAAGTTTATTTATAGCTGACATTGCATATAGGATACATTTTGCTCCTTTCATGCATAGTTTTATGGAAAGTGTAACCATAATCAGTATGGAGTAGAGAAAAAATGGCTACACGTAACTAGGCTTAAGTTTTGAATGTGTTACAATTGATATCAGTACAGTCAAAACCCCAATAATTTGAATTTCTGTTTATCTTAATTGGATGTGAGTGTATGTTTCTGTCTTCATTGGGAGGACAAAACAACTACATGGATAAAAGTTTACATACTAAAGGGCAGAATCTTACAGAAGGGAAACACAGGAAAAGATAACCAGTTTAACTGTACAATCTGGGAATATCTTTCTTCCTTTAAATTACCTTGAAGCTACATTTGTAAGTCAGTCTACGGGTACTTCATGTATGATATTCAGCTGATCCATCAACACATTAAACCCATCAAGTGTTTATAGTTTAAACACATTAAGACATTTTTGGCCTTCACCTAGTCTTCAACAAACAATAATACTAGATACAATGAAACCTTTTCAGTGGATTACACAGACAGATTCTTCTTTGACATTATGCCACATTCAGTTCCTGGAATGGTTTGTTTGAGAGACCTTATAAATCTGTGCAAATCTTGGTTATATATTTCTACATACAGATTATGCCATTTTTCAGTATGAATGCTTCTGAGTAAATAAATCTGTACACACCCAACCATTCATATACAGTATACTTGACCTCTTTGTTGATCGATTGACTCTATTACTTAAACAGAACATCAACCATGAGACGTGAACTCCTGACTAGACATTAAAACTATGGCATTTTACCAGAGTACATTTCAGTGGCCCTTTGGTAGAAATAAATATAAAATGAAAAGCCATATCCAGTTGTGGGTGATCATTTTGATGTAAGGGTAAATTTTTGTTCATTCATAAGACATTCATATTTAGAATTTAGACATTCATATTTTGAATGTATTTATTTACATATTAGTCTGCAACTTTCAGGTTTTTAAATGTTTTTCATTTTTATATTAATATATTTTCTTTTTTTTTGTTCACATTTTCCACCACTGATGCTATTAGGTTGCATGGTTACCCTTCTTTTACAATGGAATGTTAGAGAATCAGTTGTTTTAAAAGTAGAACAACTGTTAGACTGGAAAGGTTAACAGGCTCAGAGCTGTAGCTTATACTTAGGTTTTAGCATTTTGGCAATTAAACAACACGATGTTGGCAGTCTCAATAGTTTTGATTTTTGTCTACAAGTTAATTTAGTATTCAGGAACATAACATATGACATTTGACAAATATAAAGAGACCAATCAACCGATTAAGCTTGTTTGGCTAGTTGTTATTTTATCTAGCCCAGATACTGCCACACTAAAACACGTTAATATTATATTCCTCTTCATAACTTTCATATAGCCATGATTAAATGAGTTCTACAGTAATGAAGGTTATGATTTGTTTTTTGACTACATTTTTATTTGGTTGGGCTGGTTGGTTCTTCATCTTGTCTTCCCCCTCACAATCATGTTTAATTGTTTGTACTCTAATCTAAAGATCCTCACTCCTCAAATATTTCCACCTTTCTCTTACGCATACTGCACAGTCAGTCTCCTTGGAGCTATCCAGTTTCTGTTATTGTCGCGGTCATCCAACCTTTGCCTGTCATCCAACTGATATTAAACATGACCCTCACACTGTACATTATGGGTGATGAGCCCATATGTTGGCTTCATGCAGCTTTCTCGAGTGATCTGGAATGAGCTATTTAGGTCCCCCATCACCATATGTTTGCAGATGAATGACATTCCCAGAAGTGGACCCCAATTTTCCTGTTCCAAACAAGGTTCTGTTGGATTTAATCTGAACTCTCATGACAGCTGGATGGATGCTATTGCTCAACCTGCCTGGGGGCATCTAAGAATATCCTGAGACATGTTTAAATAAGTTGCTGAGGATAGGATGGCTTGAACCCTCACCAGAATAAACAGTGTGTAAGTGAAGTTAAGGAAAGGAAGGTTTCTATCTTTGCTAATAGGAAATGTTAATATGAAGGTCTTAAAATGACTCTGCCTTTATAGACGAAATAGTCAGACACAATAGTAGCCACATTATCTATATAATTACTGTTAGATCTTTAGAACTTTAATTATTATGTGTCTCCGAGGGGAAATTTCGCTTTTTACAGAAGTCAAGCAATATGTTACAATCGTATTTGCTCAGTCCTGACAGACGGGAATGAACAACTACAGGTGCTTAGACAAGATTTCATTAGATAAGGTTATATTCCCAAAACAACAGACACTCTGATATCCAATATAACAATGGTCTTTGAAGGACAATGTGACTCCAATTTAGAGTTGCCAATAAACCTAATCTGCGTATCTTTGAGATATGGGAGTAAAACATGGAAGTTCCTGAAGTACAACCCATACATACATGAAAAGAATGTACAACCTTCTTACAGACAAGCCTCGGATTTGTAACAAGGATTCTGTATCCTTTGGAAGCAATGCTAATGACTGCATCTACATGCCTCCTACAGAAACACACAATGCATACAGAAATTAAGGCAGCAGTTATTGAAGTACAGAATCCCCCTTTTTAAGTTTTAATCACAGCATGGGTACAGTCAGTTAGAAGCTAAAATATTTTGGGAATCAGTTTAAACACTATTTACAGTATATGCTTTTTTGTTGTATGGTATAAAACCTTAAACTCAACAATAAAAAAAGAATATAATTGCATTATTTCACAACAATTATTTCTTTATTTCTCAAAACCCATTGCTTTTTGATTTGTTGCTGTTAGTATCATCATGCATATATGATTTGTCCTCTAAGACAGATGTAAAGGAATAATGGGCTCAAGCACACTTTAAGCAGAGAGCCAAAAAAAAGATACCTAACAGCATTTGGCTCCAGTCCATTGAGAGATGAGTAGAACATACAAGTTATAAGCAATGGTGGGGCTGGGATTTGAACCCAGGCTTCTGGGGCCTCATTTATAAAGCTTGCTTAAACACAAAAAGAAGCTCTAATTCTGAGTATGCAACTTCCTGTGCAAATGTCAGGATTTATAAAAGTAATCTTGATGAGAAGGCTTGTGTGTATTTATGGCAACTCTGACCCATGCATATGCAACATTTCAAAGAAACTGGGAAGTGACAATACTGTTGATCAAACATGGAAATGCAGGCAAATCAGATAAATGATAACTCACTCACATAATAATTCATATCACTGAGCCATTATTATAATGTGTGTTGATATGAAAAATATAGTACACCTCAATTGATGAATATGAAGTACAGACTATTTTAGTTGAATTTTAAAAGAGACAATGCTATGTATTTGAACTGAAGAATTTTTTTGTTGTTTAGTCAGTTTGTATCATCTACCTTTTTTCACTTCTTGGGTAACTGGCTGACAGGTTAAGAATATCTCAGCCAAGCTTCGCTCCATCATACCTCCTGTGCTGAGCCATTAACCGACCAGTGAGACATTACAGTACATCCAATTTTTATATGATGTTGGGTGTACATGCAAAAAAAAAAAATTTTGACAGCATAAAAAGGAAATCTGCAACAGTGTCTAGTTTTCTTAACATAATAGGAGAAATTTGATGCATTCATATTGCAATAAGAGTAAGCTGCTTTTGTCATGTTTCTGTTGCCTGGTTCAATCCCCATTTATTTTGAGACAATGTGACAGACATGATGGTGCTGTGTATGGTGGCTGGCTTGTTGGTAAGGCAATTGGCTGAACCCTCAGTGTTTCATAAGGCTTGTACTATTCATTGTAAAAGCAATCACATCACTTCATGTGCCAGGTGATAGCGGCTACCTGCTCAAATGATTGTGCCTTGCACCTTTCCCAGACCGCAGAAAACCGGTGCTATAATGGCATACATGATCTTGCACTATCAGTTGTGGAGCACAGTTAGATATTCTTGAAAGCAGGTGCCAGGGTCTTGATGCATCAAGAGGGAGAAGCTGCTCTACCAACCAATGAAGTTCTGCAGCATCATAATTGCATATGTATGAGACTGATTAGCATGCCTAATATATGGATGTTTCAGGGTGGCATTCGAGGTGCTTTCCTGTACATATATTTATAAGGTAATTGTGAATTTATGAATGGTAAATTGCTTAGAAATGTGCTTACACCAAATTTTATAAATCTGATACTTGCACATTTTATTGTTTGTTTGGCATGTGCATATTTTCACACTCAAACCCACACAAAGGTTTTTTATGAGATCCCTAGATCAGTGAGGGAGCAGCACCAACCACAGTACACACCATATATTAACAGTCAATCAGTCAATGGACTTTTATTTCTAAACTAATGTATTACATATCTAATTTCTCATGTAGTACACATTGTTACATGCTGTACTAGTTTTTGTTATATTTGCTAATGCTGACAGTGTCACACCAAGGAATCTTCTATCCTTTTCCAAAACTCAAAAGTGCACTTTTTTATAAAGTTCTTTTAAAAGCTGTTGTAGTAGCAATTGAACTGTGCTAATGAAAAAGAGAATACATGGTTAATGGATGCAAGGAAATGCATTTGCAAAATAATTCAATCATAATTGTGTAAAAATTTAGATTAATATTTTTGGGAATAAGTATAGTGGAGAAAAAAAATTAACCTCTTAAAAAAACAACAATCATAAGATTACCCACAGTAAGCCTCATCAATTTAAAGTACTATGTTTTCAAAGGAAGTGATTTGTGGTTGTCTTTGGAACTGCAAGAACTGTAAACAGGAACACTTAAAAGTCAAACTCCAGTGACTTTATTCAGCACTAAGGCCAGATGCTGTTATGAGCTATTAAATTTCCATGGGTAGGTGTGACAGGCCTGTGGGCCCACCACAAAGACGGACAGACTGGAAGCTACATATTTGGAAATTAGTATTAAAATTGACAGGACAACCAGAACTCAAATACCAAAGTACATCTCATCTGCCTGATGCTGTAAGTATTTTCACTGTTAAAACACATGTGTGAATAATGAGTTCATATTTAATTTAATTTAGAAACTACCTGCTAGTGTAAGCACTTATAAACTTCATGCCACATATGCTCAAAAATATTAAATATATAGAAATAGTCCAGCAAGCAAACCAAACACCTTCTACACAGAACAAGTCAGATAGAGTTTAAGGTTTGAATTTAAGCTGGCACCATCATTTTCTGAATGTGACATTGAGAATTGTAGTTAGGAGATGAGACATTTTCAGACCAGAGGGAGGAGGTCATTTCTAACCAAAACTAAAAACATTTGCTGAGGCATGGACAAAAAAGATTATTTACACAAACATTCACACATCTGAGGCTGTTTCCTGCCTTGAGGCCATTGCTGCCCGTGACCCAAAACTGGATTAGGTGGGTTTGAGAATGTTATGATATGGTATATATAAAATATGCATATATTATTCAGACCCCTTTATTTTCTGCATACTTAATTGTGTTTTAGATTTTATTTTAAATATATAAAAAAGTATCCATCAATCTACACTCAATAACCCATAATGACAAAATGAAAATAGATTTTCAGAAAGGGTTGCATATTTATTTAAAATCTGAAAGTGAAACCTCTCATTCATACATGTATTCAGACCATTAATTCAATACTTTTTAGAAGTCCCTTTGGCAACAATTACAGTTTTGAGTGTTCTGGGGTAAGTCTCTACCAGCTTTGAACACCTGAGTTTGAGCAGTTTATCACATTCTTCCTGGCAGATCATTTCAAACTCCATTAGATTGGGTGAGAAGTATCTGTAAACTACCTTTTTCAGGTCCCTCCACTGATATTCTATGGGATTTAAGTCTAGGCCACTCAAGGATAGCCAGAGACTTGTCCCAATGCCACTCTAGTGTTGTCTTGGTTCTATGCTTCAGGTCATTGTCATGCTGAAAGCTGAACCACTGCCCTAATCTGAGGTTGCAAAAACTTTGTTTTTGGCTGTATTCATTGTGTTCCTTCAGCTGAGAAGCACCCCATGGCATGTTTGCAGCCACCACTATAGTTCACAGTAGGATGGTATTAGGCAGGTGCCATGAGTCCTTCCCAAAGAGTTCAGTTTTTGTTTTACCAGAGATTGGTTTTCCTCTTCCATTCATCCATCCATTATTCGACCCGCTATACCCTAACTACAGGGTCATGGGGGTCTGCTGGAGCCTATCCCAGCTAACACAGGGTGCAAGGCAGGAAACAAACCCCTAGCAGAGTGCCTGCCCACCACAGGGTGCACACACACACACACACACACACACACTATGGACAATTTAGAATCGCCAATGCATGTCTTTGGACTGTGGGAGGAAACCGGAACACCTGGAGGAAACCCACGCAGACACAGGGAGAACATGCAAACTCCACGCAGGGAGGACCCGGGAAGCGAACCCTGGTCTCCTAACTGCGAGGCTGCAGTGCTACCACTGCACCACCGTGCCACCCAGTGTTCCTCTTGTTCTACTTTAAATGCCGTTTGGTAAGTAGAAGTCAGCCACTCTACAATAAATGCCTGGTTGGTGTAGTGCAGATGATATAGTTACCCCGTCTCAGCAGAGGGGTTCTGAAACTCTGTTAGAGTAGCCATTGGATTCTTGGACACTTAACTGACAAAGGCCCTTCTTTGCCCAGTTTTTCATTTTGGACAGACGATTAACTCTTAAGAAGAGTCATGGTGGTTCCACACTTGTTCCATTTCACAATTATTGAGACCACTGTGGAACACTAAAAGCTTTAGAAATGGTTTTATTTCCTTGACCTGTCTATGTCTCACCACAAATTTGTTTGTGGAGGTTCATGTGGAGTTCCTTGGACTTCATGGCTTGGTTTTTGTCCTGACATGCTGTGTGAATTGTGGAACCTTCTATACACAGGTGTGTGCCTTTCTATGTTATGTGCAAGTAGTGAAAAATCAAGCAAAATGACACCTTTTATTGGCTAACTAAAATGATTACAATATGCAAGCTTTCGAGGCAACTCTGGCCCCTTCTTCAGCCAAGCTTGCATATTGTAATCTGTTTAGTTAGCCAATAAAAGGTGTCATTTTACTTGACTTCTCACTACATCCATAATGGCTAACACGGTACAACACCCTACTACTACAAGTTATGTGCAATTAATTGAGTTTGCCATAGGCAAACTCAAGATCAAGTTCTAGACACATCTTAAAGGTAACACACCTGACCATAGTTTGGAGTACCACAGCAAAGAATCTGAATACATATAGAAATAAGAGATTTCAGTTTTTAATAAATTTGTTTCACTTTGCTGTGGTGGGTTGGCGCCCTGCCCGGAATTGGTTCCTGCCTTGCGCCCTGTGTTGGCTGGGATTGGCTCCAGCAGACCCCCGTGACCCTGTGTTCGGATTCAACGGGTTGGAAAATGGATGGATGGATGCTTCACTTTGTCATTATGATAAAAAAAATGACAATTGGGTGTAGATTGATGGGCACAAATGGAAAATTTGTCCATTTAAAATTAAATCTACAAGACAATAAAATGTGCAGAAAGTGAAGGATTTTGCATACTTTCTGAATCAACAGTATACTCACTAGGCAGTATATAGTAATGTTCTGTATATTTACTGTGTAGTTATGCGTGTGCTCATGTCAAAACTGGTATTGGAAAAATATTAAAGAAACAAAAAAAGGATAGGGATCATCATAATGATGAGAAACTTCGAAAGAGACCAGTCACCATCTGGGCAATTTATTGGTAGTTCAAATAATGCAGGAAAAGGCAAGTAGAGATCATGCCTTGTCAAGCGAGAAGGACAAATAGCAAGACAAACAGATGCAATGATGCATAGTATTTCAAAATAGATGGTTCGAAAGGAGCACCCCACAAGTATACAACTAAAACAGTTTAAGTGTAAAATAAACAAATAAACAAAGGACACATGCTCATCCAAATCTGTGGCAGCCTTTAAGAGTTTTTGTACAATTTAATATATGCACATCAGTTCTTCAGTATTCAGACCCCTTCATTTTTTAACAATTGCTGTGTTGCAGCCTTGTGCTAGAATTATTTAAATTCATTTTTTCTGTACATCAAGCAACACACAATACCCTAGAACAGAGGTGTCAAACTCCAGGCCTGGAGGGCCGCAGTGGCTGCAGGTTTTCATTCTAAACCTTTTCCTAATCATTGATCAGTTTTCGCTGCTAATTGACTCCTTTTCCCTTCATTTTAATAGCCCTGTTTTTAAGGATTCAGTCCTCTGAATTGATTCGTTTCTTCAAGAAATGGCAGCCAAACAAAAATGAGACGTGAAACGAGCCAACAGTTGAGCAGCTAAACTGGGATTTCAAACTCCAACCAATTTCACTCCAACCAATCTATTAATGAGAAGCTGATTCTTGCTGTTAATTAATTAAGCCCGTTATTTAATTTTGTGGTCTGTTGCTGCTCTCATTCTGCCACAGCAGACATTTCCAAAACTGTTGATTTTCTGTTTGTCAAAATGTTTTGGTAACCTGAGAGATCAACCATACTGAGACCTTCACTTTGCTTTATTTTCAGATATTGTGGGACGGGCACAGGTGAGCTGGTCATGTGGCAGCTCGTTTTGTGTCTTATTATTGTTTGGCTGCTAATTTAAAAAAAGAGTCAACTAAGGGGCTTGAGTCAAGTTAATTAAAACTAAAGCAAAAGAAGTTAATTAGTAGCAAAAACTGGCCACTAATGAAGAAGAGGGTTAAAATGAAAACCTGCAGCCACTGCCGCCCTCAAGGCCTGGAGTTCGACGCCTGTGCCCTAGAAAGACAAAGTGAAATATTTTACGTTTTTTGTAAATTTGTTATCAATGAAAAAGAGTGAAACAGCACATTGGAAGAAGTATTAAGACCCTTTCACAGCAATTACAGCCTGGAGTCTTCTTGGGTGTGACACAACATGCTTTGCACACCTGTATTTGAGGATTTTCTGTCACTTTTCTCTGCTGATCCTCTCAAGCTCTTTTGGATAAGATTAAGACCATTAGTAGACAGGTATTTTTAGATCTCTCCGGAAATGTTCAATTGGGGTAAGTCTGGGCTCTGTTTGGACCACTCAATGACATTCCCAGAGTTTTCCCCTCAGCCACTACTGTGTTCTTTACTTTGTACTTTAGATCATTTTCCTTTTGGAGTGTGAACCTTAGGGCCAGTCTGAGGTCTAGAGTGCTTTGGAACAGGTTTCAATTAAGGATATCTCTGTACTTTGTAAGTTTAACATTCCCTTTATCCTGTCTAGTCTTCAAGTCCCTGCCACTAAAAAGCAACACCATAGTATGATGTTGCCCACATCATGCTTCACCATTGGAATGGTATTACACAGGTGAATAACGGTGTCTGGTTTCATCTGACCAAAAAATCTTGTTTATCGCAGTCTGAGAGTGTTTGAAGTGGGTTGTTGCAAGCTCTAAGCAGACTGCCTAGTATCTTTTACTGAGGAAAGCGTTCTGTGTGACCACTCTGTCATAAAGCCCAGATTAATTCAGTGTTGCAGTGATGGTTGTTCTTCTTCACCATTCTCCCATCTTCATACAGTTTCTCTAGAGCTCAGCTAGAGTGACCATTGGGTTCTTGGTCACCTGTCTTACCTTGGATTCTCTGCCATGACTGCTCAGTTTTGCCATGTCGCCAGCTCTCAGAAAAGTTATAGTTGTTCTAACCTTCTTCCATTTAAACTTTATGAAGGCAACTGTACTCTTGGGAACTATCAATGCTGCAGAAATTTTTAATATCCTTCTCCAGATCATATTCCTTGGCACAATCCTATTTCAAAGCTCTGCAGGCAATTCCTTCCCTCATTGCTTTGTTTTTTCTCTGTTACATAGCATCAACTGTTTGGTTTTCCATATAAAGGCATGTTTCTTTCCTCATTGTGTCCAATCAATTGAATTGACCACATGTGAACCCTATACAAGGTTTAGAGACATCTCACCGATGTTCATTGGAATGGAATTCACCTGAGCCAGATTCATTGTAAAGTGTCTGAATGATTGTGAATCCATTCTGTATAAAGTATATCAGAGCTGTAGCCTTGCACTTATTGTCATGAGTAGACATCTGCTCCTTATTGTGTCCAGCATGCATATGCTAATTATTGATCGTTATTGATCATATCGAAATCAAATCAGGATAGGGACTCAGTAATGTTGTTAGATTTTTTTATGATCTTTTAAAAGAGGTGGATGGGTTCTGTTATGAACTGTCACCCCATATAGTGTTGGTTGCCATCTTGCCCCCAAGGGTACCAGCATAGGCCCCAGCTCCTCACAACTTTGAACTAGGTAAGCAAATCAGAAAATGGACACATGGATATTTATATGTGTGTGCATGTGTATATCTATACTAATAAAAGGCAAAGCCCTCACTGACTCACTCACTCACTCACTGACTGACTGACTGACTCATCACTAATTCTCCAACTTCCCGTGTGGGTGGAAGGCTGAAATTTGGCAGGCTTATTCCTTACAGCTTCCTTACAAAAGTTGGGCAGGTTTCATTTCGAAATTCTACGCGTGATGGTCATAACTGGAAGCTGTTTTTCTCCATTTACTGTAATGGAGATGAGCGTGAAACCCGTGGGGGCGGAGTTTCGTGTGACATCATCACGCCTCCCACGTAATCACGCAGTACATAGAAAACCAGGAAGACCTCCAAAAAGCGCTGAAGAAAACATGCATTATATTATTGAGAAGGCAGCGAAACAATAAGAAGCGAGCGAGTGACATATACAACCATATTCATGAGTTCTGCTACTTCGGAAACAAAGCACGATGTAAACCTACACTTTAAATTAAGTTCATAGACAGGCTGCCGCTGGCGTTTGTAATTTAGTGCCTGCCCATATAAGGCCGTCCGTCAGCGGCAATCCAATAGCAAACTCCCACTAAATATTCACGGGTGAAGGACTGTGCTTATGCAGAGGAAGATGAGATGGTCAGGGTGGTGTTTGGCACAAACTCAGCGAAACTGCGAGAGAAAGTTTTAAGTGCCAGGACTTCGGTAACATTAAATACAGCCATGGACATAGCACGACATGGTACCAGCACAGCTGGGAAACTTCGATGCATGTACACCGAGCGGCTCACGTGAACTGATGCAGTGCACAGACAAAAAGCAAGAGTTCCAAAGAGCGCTGAACAAAAACCGAATTACACAATTGAAAAGGCAGCAAAAAATACATACAAGCATATTCATAAATCCAGCTACTGCGGAAACAAAGCACACGGTGGAAAAAGTCAATGTCCCGCTAAAGGAAGACAGTGTAAAAAAAAAAACCCGTGCATGCAGTGTGTCAGGTCAGATAAAGAAGAAGACGAGCTGTTTATTGATGCAGTAAGAAACGAATCGATGAATGAAACCTGTCATCTTTACAACGATTGACAAACACGGAATGTAACTTGAACACAACACATCCTACAAATACGAACCTGATTGAAAGAAATGATAATCAAATCCTTGATGACAGCAACAATCAGTAAGACTCACAAAACAAATACTGTATATTGACAGTCATGTTACGTTATTTTTAAAATGTTCCCTTTTCTTTTTCATAGCTTTTTTAACACACTACTTCTCCGCTGCGATACGCGGGTATATATATATGTATATATACCCCGATCTACATACTCGAATAATGAATACTTTATTCGCAATCAATGATTGTTTTGGTAAAGCCATACTCAGTGTATTCATTAGATGAACGGTAAAAAAGTAAGAGCGAGGGGAGGATGACTTATTGAGGCATGCAGGCTGTAGTGCGCGTCAACTCTATCTGAATTGCGCGATCACATTTGAAAAAATATATCTTTTCAAGTTCTATTTAGTCCATATGTGTCAAACTCAAGGGCCGCGGGCCACATCCGGCCCGGCGTGTAATTATATCCGGCCCGCGAGATCATTTTATATACTGTATTAATGTTATTAATGGCCCGGGTATATGAAGCGCTGGTAACACAATAAACTACAGATCCCATAATGCAGCGCTTCAGCTGCCTTGCCGAATTAATGTGGAGCTAATGTGGCTGTAATTACAGAATTTAATCTAAGACGGCACTATGAGACAAAACATCAGGGTAACCTGAAAGACCTGAATGCAATGCAGAAGATACAGAAAGCAGAAGAATTAAATAAGAATCTGACACTTCAGTGGACGTTTTTACCCGTGCACAATCACAAAGTGATTTCAAGTGAAGCTGCTTTTATGGGAGACACAAATGCACCAGTGCAACTTGCCCCACTTTCCCTGTTGCCAAGTAATGTTGAACCAAGTCGTCACTACGGTGTTCCCAAATACGCACTTTGCTGATAAACTGAGCGCACTGAGTTTGCACGGCGCTTTGGTGACTTTGAAGAACAAAAAAAGTCCGTCTACATGCGGCTCGAACCTTGTGCATGTTTGGTAGCACATATCTGTGTGAGAAGCTCTTCTCAGTGATAAAGACTAACAAAACAGCACACAGGAGTCGCCTCACTAATGAGCACCTGCAGTCCATCCTGAGAATCTCCACAACACAGAACCTCACACCAAACATAAACGAACTTGTTGCCAAAAAAAGATGCCAGGCGTCCAGCTCTAAAATGACATATGAGCAAAGACAACTGAATGATTTGATTTGTTATTGCTGAAAGGAACACATTTTATTTATATTTCCAGGTTTTGTTATGCAGCATGTTCATATTTGAATTTGTATAATTTTGACAGGATATATTTTTATGGAGAGCAAAATCTTTTGGGATATTTAAAATCTAAGTTTATTTTTTATATAAAATTACATAAGAGTAAAGAAATTTGAATGTTTGTTCTTTTAACGTTTACTTTATTTCTAACTTGTATAATTTAGACAGGATATATTTTTATGGAGAGCAAAATATTATAAGTTGTTTAAGGTTTGAGTTGATTTATTCAGGAATAATATTCCTGTCTGTTTTTACCATTCCTACCAAAGATATTTCTGTCGACTAAATAAAAATTCCTTCTATTTAAAATTTAAATAGAACTTGAACAAATACGATAGTTCATAATATCCACGCAGACTTGCACGTAAGAGCGGGAGTTATCCGTTTTAACAAGCAGCGTATTGCACTGATACGAAATAGCTGTGTGTGTATATATGTAGATATGTATGTATATGTATATATATGTTTATATATGTGTGTGTGTATGTATATATATATGTATTTGTGTGTATATATGTGTGTGTATGTATGTATGTGTGTATGTATATGTATGTGTATATATGTAGATATATATATATGTATGTATATATGTGTGTGTGTATATATATGTGTATATGTATAGATATGTATATATATATGTTTATGTGTGTGTGTGTAAATATATATATATATATATATGACAGCAACACTCATCACTCACAACAGTGACAAAACAATTACATTGACAATCATGTTACGTTATTTTCAAAATGTTTCCTTTTCTTTTTCATTGCTTCTTTAACACACTACTTCTCCGCTGCAAAGCGCGGGTATTTTGCTAGTATAAAATAATAAGAGGTTACCAGAATTTTTGCAAACTCAGTACTGGTGTAAACTACCTATGTCCATGCAATAAAATGAACAGTGTAATCAAAGCTTTCAATAATACATAAATAGCGGAGGTACATGAAGGAAAGCAGTCATGTGCACTGCCAATATTGATAGGAAAACACTGAAAAGTCCAAATAAACAATACTAATTGCTGTGTTCCTGAGAGCACAATGAAAGAAGTCAAACAGTTTCCATTATTGTGACAAAAATAGTAACTAATCAGTATTTAAAAGAGGAAAGCTGCCACGCCCTCTTTTCACTTGAACACATCATTCATTTTCTTAAAATAGCCCAAGGCTTATTGCGGCAGTGGTTCCTCAGCTGCCTCAGTATTTTAACACTTTGTTCTTCAGTGGCACAGCGCCAGTTATGCTTACCCAGTGGGAACAGATGATTCCAACTATTTTCTTTTTAGATCATTACAAAAATTACTGCTTCAGACAATTTAATCAAAATTAGGTAAAAAAGAAGTGTGAATGTACGACAGCTGGCTCTGCAATAGACTGGCATATGTACAGTAAAATTTTCATTCTTGCACCAGATGCTGTAGGGGAGGAATTTGCCCTTCACAACCCTAAAATTTATTAAGCACATTTATTAAATACATTATTGAAGTAATATAAATTAAAGCAAGAAAATACCCAAGTACAATTCAAGGAAAAGAGCTAAGGTCCAAACAGGCCAAAAGTCTAATATCAAATTGATCCTGTTTACATTTGCATTTCAGTATAAATTTCCAACACATTTTGTATAGTACATCAGTGGTGGTGAACCTTTTTCCTGACTATAAAGTGAATGTCAAAGCATATAGCATTGTGGGTTGAGAACAAACTCTCCAAGATGTTAAGAGCAGCCTTCATTCATGAATGTCCTTTTTCAATAAGGAAAAGTCAAGATCCACACATACTACAGCAATTTCATTATGTGTCCCTTCAGTTCTCGGTTTAAAAGGCCGCAGATTGACTCAAACATATGCATTCTGATTCAGTTTGTCCCCTCCCCTCCTCAGCTGTGCCATCACTATCAGTAAAGTCATCATGAATGTGCCCCTACCATTTCTTGTTCCTCCTCCTCATTTAGGCTAAATGTTCTACAGAGAAAGCAGTTTTAAGGTTGAGTTAGCAGTAGCCCACAAAACCGTATTACACTTTCTCCCTCAAGAGTGTAATATATAATATCTAACATCACTTCAAGTCTTAAACTGATTTGTTTCATTTTAGGGTAGTAGAGTCTTCTTTCACAGTATTGGATGAAAGGCAGTATACCATAAGACGTGAGAGTAGAGAACAGGTGGATGACTGTAATTTTACTTATGTAATTATTAGTAATATTCTCAACATTTACAAAAAAATTGAATCCTGAAATTAGACCTTTGGTCATCTGCCCAACTTGCAGATATGTTGTGTGATATGTTTCACATAATTTGATACATATTTTGTATATCTTTATTTGTAAGCTAGACCAACCAAATGTAATATTAGATAGTGTTTCAGGAGGCATGTTTTACTTCATTGATGAGAACAGCAGTGCTTTGATGTTTACCTAACCAGCACCCCCAAGTCTTCAGGACTGACTCAGGATAGTGAGGGGGACAGAGCATTTATCAGACCAGCTTGGCAAGGGTGACTGTGTTTGGACTTAGAGCCTAAAAGCCATCCACCACAGGAAGACTATAAACTGACTAAACAAAACAATTGGGGGATATGTTGTAATCCGAGTGATTTCATTGGTAGATGGCCCAGGATGGGATAAACTAATTCTGTTACTCTGTAAAGTATGGCTGTTTATGATTGGTTTTGAATCAGTAGACTTTCTGTACTATGACACCCCACTGGTTTGTATTTTGTTGTAAGAGTGGTGTAAAGTTGTAAAAAAAAAAAAAATTGTAAAGCGGAAAGGAGGTGGACTCGCTCTCTATGTGAACACAAGGTGGTGCAACCCTGGACATGTAAACGTCAAAATCTCCACTTGCTGCAGGGACATCGAACTGTTGGCCGTAAGTCTGCGTCCCTATTACTTGCCCAGAGAGTTTAAACACTCAGTGTTTAATTGTTGTTATTGTCTATATCCCTCCTCGAGCAGACGTAAAGATAGCGTGTGACATCATACACTCCGCTGTTGCTAAACTACAAACACAGCACCCCGAGGCGCTTGTGCTAATCTCTGGAGATTTTAACCATGTGACACTGGACAAAACATTACCTGCCTTCTCCCAGTACAGTGGAACCTCGGTTCACGACCATAATTTGTTCCAAAACACTGGTCGTAAACCGAGTTGGTCGTGAACCGAAGCAATTTCCCCCATAGGATTGTATGTAAATACAATTAATCCATTCCAGACCGTACGAACTGTATGTAAATATGTAAATATATGTAAAGATTAAGCACAAATATAGTTAATTACAC
>JANRMT010062791.1:241041788-241122787 GCA_026402145.1 Polypterus bichir lapradei | reverse complement strand
GGCTTGTGCCTCCTCCAGACCGCGAGGGGGCGTCCGTCCTGGTTCTGTTGGGGTCCACGGGTCGAGGGCATGGAAGCCCTACCCTGTAGGGGCCCGTGGTCACCGCCAGGCGGAGCCCCGATGCCGGTTTATCCCATCTGGTCCTCGGCCGGGGCTGGAGCCCGGTCGGGACGCCTTGGAGGACCGGAGGAGGGCGTGTGCCTCCTCCAGACCGAGTGGGGGCGTCCGTCCTGGTTATGCAGGGGGCCTCGGGTACAGGGCTTGGAAGCCCAGCCCTGTAGGGACCCGTGGCCACCGCCAGGCGGCGCCCCAGTGCCTAATTATCCCGGGAGCCCGGCACTTCCGCCACACCAGGAAGTGCCGGGGGGAAGACGACCGGGGATGCACGGATGGCTTCCAGGTGCGCAGCCGGCACTTCCGCCACACAGGGGTGTGGCCAACGTCAGGTGCCGGGAAGCAGCTGGAGCTCATCCGGGTCCCCATAAAAGGGGCCGCCTCTCTCCAGTCAGGAGGTGGAAGTCGGGAGGAAGCAGACTGAGCTGGAGAGAGAGGACGGGAGGCGGCCAGGAAGGCAAAAGGACTGTGAGCCCTGGACTTTGGGGAAATCGGTGCTGGAGGCACTGGGGTTTTGTGAGTGCATTAAAATAGAAAATAAACAGTGTGTTGGGTGAAACCATGTTGTCCGTCTGTCTGTGCCGGGGCCAGCGTTCACAGTAGGTAGATCATTTCGACCTGGTCATTTTAAAAGTACCTCGCAAGCCGAAAAACTGGGCACCCCTGATCTACATGTTACTCACCGATCCCTCTCCCACTTGGACAGAGGCAGTGGTGCAGTAAGAATTATGTCCCTGGACTTCTCTAGCGCCTTCAGCACCATCCAACCTCTGCTCCTTAGGGACAAGCTGACAGAAGTGGGAGTAGATTCATCCCTGGTGGCGTGGTTTGTGGACTATCTTACAGACAGACCTCAGTATGTGCGTCTCAGGAACTGCAGGTCTGACATTGTGCTCAGCAGCACAGGAGCACCGCAGGGGACTATGCTTTCTCCGGTCCTGTTCAACCTATATACATCAGACTTCCAATACAACTCGGAGTCCT
Source organism: Polypterus bichir lapradei (assembly GCA_026402145.1). Lineage (NCBI taxonomy): Eukaryota > Metazoa > Chordata > Cladistia > Polypteriformes > Polypteridae > Polypterus > Polypterus bichir. The sequence goes on along the minus strand of JANRMT010062791.1, from coordinate 241,121,689 downwards.
GCCATGTGCAAAAGTTCGCTGACAACACTGGTATCGTGGGCTGCATCAGGAGTGGGCAGGAGAAGGAGTATAGGAACCTAATCAAGGACTTTGTTAAATGGTGCGACTCAAACCACCTACAACTGAACACCAGCAAAACCAAGGAGCAGGTGGTGGATTTTAGGAGGCCCAGGCCCCTCCCGGACCCCGTGATTATCATAGGTGACTGTGTGCAGAGGGTACAGACCTATAAATACCTGGGAGTGCAGCTGGATGATAAATTGGACTGGACTGCCAATACTGATGCTCATGTGCAAGAGAGACAGACAGCCGACTATACTTCCTTAGAAGGTTGGCATCCTTCAACAACTGCAATAAGATGCTGCAGATGTTCTATCAGACGGTTGTGGCAAGCGCCCTCTTCTACGTGGTGGTGTGTTGGGGAGGCAGCATAAAAAAGAGGGACACCTCACGTCTGGAGAAACAGGTGAGAAAGGCAGGCCCTATTGTAGACACGGAGCTGGACAGTTTGACATCTGTGGCAGAGCGATGGGCACTGAGCAGGCTCCTGTCAATCATGGAGAATCCACTGCATCCACTGAACAGAATCGTCTCCAGTGACTGCTGTCACTGTCCTGCTCCAGACTGAGGAGATCTTTCCTCCCCCACACTATGCGACTCTTCAATTCCACCCAGGGGGGTAAACGTTAACATTATACAATGTTATTGTCTGTTATACCTGCCTTGCACTCTCCACCTTGCATTTTTTAACTTGCACTGAATTTTTATCACTCTTTAATTAATATTGTTTTTATCAGTATGCTGCTGCTGGAGTTTGTGAATTTCCCCTTGAGGATTAATAAAGTATCTATCTATCTATTGTAAAGACAGACAGACACTCATAAAGATTTGGGGTTTTTAGCCCCATATACTGTAAACAAAATTGGTCAATCGTTTTTCAAACACATTGAAGGGTAGGAAGATGGACAGTTTATAGGGAAGGACCGGAAATTAGAACGTGGGATGCTGGGTAAATCATGATGGTGTATGGGAGTCAGACGTCATCGATGGGGAAGCAGAGGGAAGAAAGGAACCTGGAAGTGTTGCAGCTCTTTGAGTCATCCGGCAGGTCTTATGGCAGCGGTGTCTCTGTCTTTCTGAAGAAATAAAGAAAGAGAGGTTAGTACGCTGCTGTTGTCCCCCGGCAGGACTTGTCACAGTGCGAATTGGGTCCTTAAGCTGCTCCCCAAGCGCTTGTGTGTGACATGAACAGCCCAGACCTGTTGCCGTTGTGAGGACCATTTTTAAGTCACTGAATGCCCGTTCCGTCTCTTAATTCCACACCACATGTAAAGGGGCCCTTTTCTTTGTCAAGTCTGTCAAGGGGGCGGCCCTCTCAGAAAACCAAGGTACAAACCGGCGGTCGTAGCTTGCTAATCCTAAGAAGGCTTGCACCTGTTTCTTGACTATGGGACAGGGCCATTCCAGGATGTCTTTTAACTTTAGAACACTGTGGCTTCACCAGACCTCCTCCTACTAGGTAGCCCAAATATTTGGCTTCGTTCATCCTGAAGTAACACTTCCGAGGGTTGATACGTAGCCCAGCTTTTGCTAGCGTCAGGATGACAGCGTATACCTGTACTACATATTCCTCCCAGGTGCCAAAAAAGGGGCCTTAGCACTCTGTCTACCAGACGTTGGAAAGTCGCTGGTGCCCCGTGCAGCCCAAATGGGAGTACCTTGTATTGCCAGTGCCCGCAAGGGGTGCTAAATGCAGTTTTCTCTTTTGCGGATGCCATTAAGGGAATTTGCCAATAACCCATTGTCATATCAAGAGTATTCAAGTAATGGGCCGTCCCCAGTCTCTCGAGGAGCTCATCCACTCGAGGCATGGGATAGGCGTCATAATATGGAGACCTGGTTAAGACATCTAAAGTAGTTACAGAGTCTCCACGGCCCATCTGGCTTAGGCACAAGGACGATAGAACTGGACCAGGGGCTATGGCTCTCCTCAATGATGTCCATGTCCAACATTCGTTTAACCTCCAGCTCCACCTCAGCACGTTTTACCTCAGGGCGGCGATAGGGCCGTTCCCTGACAACCACCCCCGGGTCTGTCACTATGTCGTGCTGAATCAGCGAGGTCTGGTTCGGTGCTTCACTGACCACCTCTGGGACGGACAGGATCCCTCTTTCGAGCTTATGTTGCTTATGGGATGCCAAATTAAGACCGAGGTTAAGTGTGGTTTTTTCTGACTCTTCCTTGTCCTTCCACGGCTTTAATAAATTAATATGATAGACCCTCTCGCTCGGCCGACGGTTTGGTTGACTCACCAAATAGTTGATGAGTCCTTTTCTCTCTTTAACTTCGTAAGACCCTTGCCAATGGGCCAACAACTTGGAGTGGGAACTGGGCACAAGCACCATTACCCGATCCCCCAGTTGGAATTCATGTAGGGAGGAGTTCCGGTTGTAATTCCGGACCTGCGCTGCTTGAGCCCTGGACACGTGCTTTTTAAGTAGAGGCTGAATTTTATCCAATCTATCACATAACTACACAATATATTCTAAGAGGTTGGTGGAGGGAAGTGCCTCCCCTTCCCAGCCTTCTTTTAGTATATCCAGTATGCCCCGTGGTTGGCGCCCATATAAAAGCTCAAAAGGGAAAAAACCTGTGGAGGCTTGAGGCGCCTCCAGGTAGGCGAACAGTACTAAGGGTAAAAGTTGGTCCCAATTCCTACCATCCGCGCTGACTACCTTGCGGAGCGTCTGTTTGACTGTTTGATTAAATCTTTCTACGAGGCCATCCATCTGTGGATGATAGACGGATGTCCTAAGATGCTTAATCCAAAACAATTTGGCAATTTCCCTGAACGTATCCGATGTAAAGGGCGTACCCTGGTCCTTGAGGACTTCTTTAGGTATGCCCACTCGGGGGGAAAAAAACCTACTAATTCCTGTGCGATATTCTTTGTATTAGCAGCTCGCAGAGTTGTATAGTCAACCATGACTAAAATGTACTTATGACCATGCACCGAAGGTTCTAGGGGTCCAACTAGATAGATACCAATTCTCTCAAAGGGAATATCTATAAGGGAAATCAGGATCAGAGGAGCGCGGTCCCTCCGGGGTATCTGGCGCAGCTGATAGACTGGGCAGGACTGACAGAAACGGCGGACCTCATCATTGACCCCGGGCCAGTAAAACCGGAGTTTTATTCTCTCCAGGGTTTTTTGGCCCCGAGATGGGTGCCTAAGAGGTGGGCGTGAGCTAGTTCGCAAACCTCCCGCCGGTAGGTCCGCGGAATTAACAGCAACTTCCGCACTCACCTTCGTGCTCTGCAACTCGATATAACAGCTCGTTATACAAAACAAAGTAGTGTCCACGTGGTGTGGAATCTATTGACGATATGTTGTCCACGGACACGATTGCATTCCGGGCAAACTTCAGGGAATCATCTTTCCATTGCTCACGTTTAAATGATGCCGGCATAGACCGGATCTGAAAGTCTATGCCGGCGAGCGGGTCAAGAATCTGATCCGTGGGAGCACCCGCCTGCCCCGGATCCTCATCTGGTTGCACTTCCAGGTCGGAGTCCGTTGCCGAAGAGAGCTCCCCCGGGCCGTCTACGTTATCGTTAATTGCAGAGGAGCACGGCATGGGAGCAGCTGGGAAGGCCCCTTGACCCTCCATAGCCAGACCCAACCTAGGAATAGGAGTGGTGATAGCTCTACCGCATTTACTTTCCAACCAGTCTTGTCCCAAGATAACTGAAAAGGGGGGCTCCGGCATTACGGCAACCAACAGTCGTTTTGGAGTCCATTCCCAGGTTATGTAGCACTTCGAGGACTTATACGATCTGGTCTCCCCGTGTACACATTTTACGCTCTTTCGTTGAGCAACCCATTGTCACGGTAGGACATAACGGCAAGTAACAATGGTAATGTTACTCCTGGAATCAAATAACGCCACCACCGAGAGCCCATTCAACAAACCACTCCCGTATTTGTGAGTGCCAGGGGGTTCAACAGAGCACAATACCTCTCTCCTTTGGCCCAGCTGCAGACCATAGGCTTCACGTTGAGAGGAGAGGTGGGAAGTAATGTCCCAGCTCGCCACACTTGAAACAGCGCGGCAGCATAGGAACCCAGTTTCTCGGTTTGGCCGGTGCCTCCCCGACATGACGGGTGGGTTCAGAGGTGGTGACACGTCCCTGCCGGATCCCGCGAGCCGGCTTCTCAGACCCCCCAAGTTGGGTGACCACCAGTTCTCGCTCCAGGACCTCCAGAAGGCCGTTCATGTCCTTGAACGGGTGCCTCCAGACCTGCTGGGCGAGGTAGTCTGGCATCGCATGGATCAACCCCTCACAAGCCACTTGCTCAACCACTTGGTGAGCCTGGTGTATATCTGGCCGTAGCCAGCGCCCAAGCTTGCCCCAGTACTCAAACGCTTGGGCCCTAGCCGGGAGTTCGAGGTCGAATCTCCAGTGCCGCCATGCCCTCGCCTGCTTACCGGAGGTTACGCCGTAGCGCTTATATATCTCAGTCCCCAGGAGGTCGAATTGGGTGGCTTCCTCTTCGGGGAGATCATGATAGGCCCGCTGCGCAGGCCCCTTTAGGTACGGAGCCAAGATGGACGCCCACTCCGCCCGTGGCCATTGGTTCCGTGTTGCCGTCCTCTCATATATGGAGAGGTAGGACTCTATGTCGTCCGCCTCTTTAAGAGAGGTGATCGAAGGTGGAGGAGGCCTCATGGACTCTGGCCTTACCACTTCCACTGCTGCCAGCTGCCTCTTAGTTTCGGCGAGCTCCGTCTTAGTAGCTGCCTGCTCCATCTTAACAGCTTGGAGCTCGTTTGCCAGGGTATTGAGGACTTCGTTCAGGTCTTGTCCTTCACTCATATTTCGGACTTCTATCCTGCCGGCTATGCCACTATAAAGACAGACAGACACTCATAAAGATTTGGGGTTTTTAGCCCCGTATACTGTAAACAAAATTGGTCAATCGTTTTTCCACAAAACTCAAAAAATATTGAAGGGTAGGAAAATGGACAGTTTATAGGGAAGGACCGGAAATTAGAACATTGGATGCTGGTTAAATCGTGATGGTGTATGGGAGTCTGAAGTCTCCCATAGCAGAGAAGGGAAGCAGAGGGAAGAAAGGAACCTGGAAATGTTGCAGCTCTTTGAGTCGTCTGGGCGGTCTTATGGCGGCGGTGTCTCGGTCTTTTTGAAGAAATAAAGAAAGAGAGGTTAGTACGCTGTCGGTGTCCCCCGGCAGGACTTGTCGCGGTGCAAATCGGATCCTTAAGCTGCTCCCCAAGCGCTCGTGCGTGACACTTCCCTCTCTCTCTCTCTCACCATTTGGCCTTGAAGACCATGATAAAAACAACTCTGTCTCAGCATCCATATTCACAGGCATGTGGCCTATTACAATACTCTAATGTCCATGTGGTAGCAAAGCAAGCTAGACTGAAGATAAGCTGAGAGCCGACTATAGATGCAAGATGCATTGCTACTTAGGCTGTAAGGGTATTATATGCCAATATTCACATAGTATTCTGATTGCTTCTGGGCATTTTTATCAATACTACATAATTAACACTAGAATTATCAGAGCCTACGAAAAAACTCGTAGATCCGTCCCACCTTAAAATGCTTCTCACCTCTCCGTCAGCGTCTTTTGTCCTTTAATTGTGTTGATAAGCAGCAAACAGCAAGCAGCCTGCTATCACATCCCCCCACGCAGTTTTCTCAGCTCAAGTCTGTTTACCTGCGTGTCAGTTGCTTAGAGTTGTACAGAGTGAAAAGTCAAGCAAAAAGACACCTTTTATAAATACTATATCGTTATTTGGAACACTTGCATTTCATGTGTGTGCCGTGTCTACAACGATCTATGCACAGTAACCACATCGTTAAAACAGAAACGTGTTTCATGTTTTAGTAATAATTAACAAAATGTAGACATGAAGTGTATAATGTGTGAAGCCTGAATTCCAAATATCAAAGAAACACTTTGACACAAATTAATCAGAAAACATCATCGCACTAATGCAATATTATTTGAAAACGAACAGCGTGATTGTCATTGAGAGAATAAAACTGGAGCTTATTCAGTGCAGCCCCCCAGTTTTATTGTCTGATTCACGTTCAAGCTTCCAGACACACCCCCCCTTCCGATCTGACGGCGTTTTCAAATAAAGACGTGGTACAAACTTATTTTGTTACACTCCCTCTTTATTTGAAAACCGTGTCAGATCTTGTGCGCGAACGAGACTGGAAAAACTGTGGACGTGGATGTGAGTGTTGTGCGTGACTGAGAATGACTGTGGATGTGAATTTTTTGTTATTCAGTTTTATTCTTGAGTGTTCCTGCTCACGCTGAATTAGTATGCCCCTTCTGATCCATGATGTCAAAAAAGAGAGACTTAGGTATAGATGACATTTGAGAATTCCCTGTAAAACAGCTTCAGATGGAGGAAGTGTTGTGGGAGCGTGACCGTGAGTGAGAATAAAACTAAAAATAAAGACGCTAAATTTGACAAGTACTATACATTTACAAGAGCTTCTGGGTTCGATGTTGGCAGCTTCTCAAGTTTACCATTTTGAGTAGTGAACTGCTCTTATTGTTAATATTATACAATAAAAACATACATTTGATTTACGTCTGTAACAACCGCTGTAAATTTAAAGTGCTTGTCAAAGTTAGCGTCTTTTTTTTTAGTTTTACTAGTTTTACTTTATTTACTTATTTAAGTATACTGCAGAGCTTCCTCTGTTTGATCGTCAAGGGCATGCTCACAAATTACACGTGTAATGCCACTTAAAATACCTGCTGACACTTTAGTACGCGAGTAATGGTACAAGAATGCAGTTAGACTTTTTTTGGGCACATACACCACGCTAGTGTTTAGATCTGATCGGTGTAGTGTTGGCAAGCTCTGTAAGCCATGCTGTTTCTTTGAAGGACAGGTGATTGGCAGTATGACGCCAATCATTACAGAGCTCGCCACATATAGACACATCAAGTTCTAGGCCGATTCTTAGCACCCCCAGGTGCTTTAAACTTAATTATTGCACTGATCAAAGAAAATGGCAATTTCAGTCACGCTATTTCCCTATAGCCATTTCCTAATTTGTGCAAATTAATATTGCCAATCATCAATACTGTACCCTAAGGTCTTTGCCATTGTGATGGATAATAAAAGAAACTGGGCCTAATAAGTATTCCTACTCACTCAGATGAACTTAAAAAGGTAAAAATTAATGGAAATATGCATCAGATATATTTTAATTATATGGCTTTCTAATGGTGCCAATAATTGTAGGAAATGTATGCCGTATTTGAGAAAAATATTTGTTTGATAACAATTTCTTTTTCCTTTTCATTATTTCACTATAGTTAGAGCAGCTTTTTGTTAATATCTAGAATGCAAGACCAATTGGTGAAACAATAAAGGCATTCTTACATAGCCCCGTTTGTTTTTATTAGTGGATGGCACTGTATATGTTGTAGCGGATGGCCAGGGTCCCTGCCTGACCAGGATGCCAGCTGGATGGAAGGACTAGGGGAGAGACCATTTTCAGGGCATTATCTCCCCTGGAACAGTAGTGGGCAGCCCCCCCTGGGTTGCCGTGGCACACTGGGAGATTGAGTTTGCTGCTGCCCTGATGGGTTCCTGAGGAGCTGTGGAGGCTGCAGAACACTATTATGTCTGGCTTTCACCACACTTGGGAGTACACCTCGAACATGCTAATGGGCCACCTGGAGTTCTCCTGGGTGCAGCTTACAAGGAGAAAACTGCCATTACTGTGAGAGCCAGAGTCGGGTGGGAGAGAGACAAAGCTTGCTGGAGGAGGAATGGAGGAGATGGAGAGAAAGAGAGAGAAGAAAAGGAAAAAGAAAATATTGTGGTCATTTGTGCTTTATTGTACTGTGCCACAAGTGGGTGCAAAAGTAAAGTGTTTTCCACTGGAAATTGTGCCTGTTGTATGTCTGTGTTGGGTTTGGGCGGCTGGTACAACCCCTGCAAGCCACAATGTATATAAAATGTGTGTATATTTCTCTATATATGGTGCATACTGTGTATGTTTTTGTTGCTTAGTCTGAGGAGACATGGAAATAAGAATTTTCATTTTACTATGTTGTACATTGTACTATTCACTTTAGCCAAATATGTGTGAGTGTGGATCAGAGAGCAAATGCACCCTTTGCTGGACTACTTTGTACAAAAAATACACCCACACACAATCCAAACTGGATTCAAAAGTTCTGAGGATGAATAATTATTTTTTGACTACAGCAGGAAAAAGTCACTAATTTTTAACAAGTACGGCAAACTGTCTAGTGCACAAGTCTTTTATAATAATCTAGACAGAACAATAAATGTTCCAGACCAGAAGAATGGCAGAAATATCTACTACTTTAATATTGTCAATATAACTTCTACAGTTTTCCTTTGAGTTAGAGGAGACACTTGCAGCTTTATAAGTCACAATAGCAGCAAACCTACACACTCCTACTGCAGTGTTGACCTTTCCTTCCTACACTAATGATTTATGGGAAAAATAATGGTTCTCCTTAGAAAGGCATTTAGACCTTGGTTTTTTGAAAGGTAGAATTTAAGGCATCATCATATTGGAAGAACATACAAATGTTTGCTTAGAGAAGCAATTGGAGCAGGATCTATAGCCTCAATTTGTGTAGTCAGTGACCTATGAATGTCACTGTTACAAGATTGGTCTTTTTATTAAATAGATCATCTGTTCCTCTTCTTGCCATAAAAATTCATCACCCAGGAAATGAGTTGTAAATGTGGATTGAGTATCTTACAGCTTATGACATTAACAGACACACTTTTCCCAGGTCTTGGTAATGATAAGCTGTCAGCTGCATTAGTCGTATATGCAATCATTTAATGTAGCTAATTTAATAAAACTTGAGACCATCCTCCATTGGCTCACCTTGGATGTCAGTTTCCTTCAAGCTATTGCTAAATTGGTGCAGGATATCAAACAGGAAGTGTTATGTGAACTGGACAGTTTACTCCTAAAGAATATCATAGTGCTCATTTAGTAGCACAAAGACTGAACCCCCCCAGTGATTCTGATCTTGAACAGTATACCATATTTCATTTTACATGTGAAAATTTGCTGATTTGCTTTAGATATGGTATACATACAAGCAGACACTTTTTCAAACACATATAATGCAGTTCATCATCACTGGGGGCTAGTACTTGTTCCAGCATCTATAGGTACATGGTGGGAAACAAGCATTGATGGGCACGACTCTGTTACAAGACCTGATTTATTAAAACTAAAAATCTATTTTACTCATTATCAATAGACTTTAACACATTTAAAGCACACCACCTGAGAGATAAAATCAAAGTTCCATAAAGTGTGCTCTTCTGTTTTTGGTATAATTAAGGATTACTTCCACATTGTTTTCTTAAATATGGGTGCATAATTTACCTGTAGATCATCTTATAGTAATATAATCACTTTTTTAATTTATTGCATACCTCTCAGTTTGTATCACTGCTATGTTCAGTGGTACGACTGCACCACCACCAAGTAATGTCCAATAACTGCAACTGGCGTCAAAATGTACATGCTAAATCTAGTTTATTTCAGTCTTGGTTAGGGTTAATCCCTTATTCCTGAATAAGTAAACCACTCAACTTTCAAGAGCCTCTGTGCAGACATGCTATACTTTATGGTGACGTTTTGAGATAGCTATAGATCAAGATCACAGGACCTTGACATATAGCAAGAGGTTATAATTTAAATACCCACCAAATAAAAAATTCAGAGCCTGCTTATGATTAATAGATTGTGAATGGGTAGAATAAGCAGAGAATCAAAATAAGATAAGTATCATATAAATATGAAATGAATTTCAACAAAAAGAAAATGTATATATAATTGAGAAATAAATTATTACAAGTGTAATTTATAATATGAAAAATGAGCGTCAAAGGACCACAGTAATGATGATAAAAAAAAAAAAAACCTATGCATTGAAATGACCATAAAATGGAAATTTAATATAGACCAAAGGTGTTAACACAGTGCTAATAAAACATACATATAAATATGATAAACTAACAAAGGTGAGAAAATGAACCAAATTGAATTATTTAAACCAAAGTACCTTTAATAGTCAGTCTAAATACTTAAACAAGAGGTCTAAAAGACAGTGACCAGATGTCGTGTTTGCCATGATAAAATCCATTCTGGAGCTCAGTGACCTGTCAGAGGATTTGGCATCCCGTTGAAAGTAAGGGAAGTGACCAGGACACTTAACAGGGAAAACCCGAAATACCATGTTGTGCCCTGGCTCAGAAAATGCAGCCTTGTCACTCAGGCACCGAATTGTAAAACACAAAGTTATTGATTTAGCCCCCAAAACAGACTCACTTTGAGACTCTTACAAACTCACTTTCTCTAAAAGTACACACAATGTAGGAATATGGAAAGAAATGTATTTTGCCCTTATGAATTATATATTAAGTAAATGTAAAGACACCAATAAAGGAATAGCTACATACTATAATAATCTAAAAGTGTCAAGCTAATTGTTATCTGCTGTTATATTAGGTAAATATAATTGTAGCTGTAAATATTAAGGAATAGAAATCATTCTGAAATAGATTTCAAAAGGCTTAGTGCTTTTTCTTTCAAGAGAATCAAATGCAGCAAATGTAACTGGCAGCACATCCTTGCAGTGAAGATTACAGAGCATGACTTTGAGTACAGTCTTCAGTACTATGATTGGATAAATGCCAGGAATTAATGCAAATACTAAAATGAAGCAAAGTGTCCTGTGGGAAGTGGACTGAGTCAAGAAAAAGAAATGTCAAAATGTCTCATTTAAAGGCAATTAAAAAGCTCTACATCAATTTTAGAGTATAATTAAAATCAGCTAGCAGTGACTTACAACCTAAAAAATGTCAATGCACTCAGTCGTAAGTTAATTGTAGGGAAACAAAAAAGCCCTTAACATTAAAAAGAAAGCCTACTTAAACTGTGGAAAGTCAAGGTGAGTGAAGGCCATTTTAACATGTGTGCTGTGAATTTATAGAACCATTTGGGTTAACTGATGTTATGTCAGGGGATGTGAGAGTGAGCCCTGCAATGGACTGGCACACTACTGGGCTAGCACCTAGCCACTCATGATCTTGAATTCGATTAAGAAGATGTAAGAATATTATTTATTTGCTTAGTTGGTATTTTTTTCTAAAATAAATAAAACTCGCAATTGATTCTGTTTATCAAGTGTGAGCCTTGGTACTTCAATTAACGCTGCCTGGATCAAACAGGACATTGGTTGGGACTGAACTATCAACACTGTAATATACAGTCCAATGCCTTAGCCACTAAGGTTCTATACTGTTTGTCCTTCTCACCAGTGTCTTTTTGTGCCTTAATCCAGCTTCATTTTATTTGTGGAAGATTCTTAATTTAAATGCCAACTATGTGATATTAGAGAGACATATTTATTGATTTAAATGTACAATGATGCATTCTCTTCATAAAACTTTGGTGAAAAACATTGGGTAAAGTGTATTTTTAAGTTAAAGGTCAATCAGACTCTGAAGATGCATAGGATTTCACAGACTATGGGATTTTTTATGGGACTCTATTGTAAGCTGCTTTGGATAAAAGCATCTGCTAAGATAATAAATGTAAATGTAAATTTCATTTAATCATTTTAGCCAGGTTAGTATCCAGGGAAAGTTAGCATTTTGGCATTATATGTCTTTTTGTTTTTTTGTCTTCCTTTCTACCGAGCACATGCCTCAAAAGTCCTGAAACTACGCAACATTCTTCTTAAGGGGAGGTTAATATTGTATGAAGAAATAGGCAAAAGTTTTTGAGACTGAAAGGTTCTAACCCATTTGCCACAGGTTTAACCACTGCTGTAAAGTGTAAAGTGCTAAAGTTCAAATGAACTTTACGTTCCTGTTGACGTTAATTAAAAAGTTTACACCAGTTTAGCAGAAACTAAGAATTTCTAGGACATATTAAATGTGAAGTCTTCAGAATATCTCTATAGCTTTTGTTATGCAACATTTTAGTAATGGTGTTGTACCATGAAATTGGTAGCATCTTATTTTTTAGCAAAGTGTAAGACTTACAATAGCTAAGTATTTGCATTTTTTTCATGTGTGTATCCTGTTCTTGCTTAAAAATGTAATTAGTTTTTGGACTCTAAATTCATAGATATACAAAAAATCAAATATTAACCAAAAATGCCCAAAGTCCTGTACAAATATGACTGTACCAGATGGTACCATAACATAACACTTTCAAACTGTGCAACCTGTTTCAGGGTTGTAAGGACCTTAATACATGCACACATCCACACAAAGCCAATTTAGAATTGCCAATAGGGCCTAAAATGCATGTCTTTGGGATATGGGTAAAAAAGAGGACTACATGGAGGAAACACTCCACGCAGACACTGGGAAAATTAAAAACATCCTACGTCCAGTTTTACTAGTTGTGCAGGTTCAAAGTTAATAAATGCACTGTGAAAGACAATTCCACTTACATTTCTGTATCAAAACCACAATACAGCAAAATAACAATACCAACAAGAAATACTGAAAAATATTGCAAATAAAAATTTTATATGTAACATGAATTACAAAATCAATCAATGCAGAAATCAATTTCAGCTTATGTTGGAAAACCTGTTTGGAAACTCTACAGAAAAGAATGCAGTACTTAGCTGAGGTGCTTTTGATGTTCCAACTGTTATCTTCTCCAGATGCTTTTGGAGTGGACACTAGTTTGGAGATTGGAAGGCTGCAGGACACTAATAATTCAAATCAAGTGGGAGCTTCGAAGTGCCAGGGTGTCATAACACCTTTTATAATCTTAAGATATTATTGTTTTGGTAAAATAAACTCACCAATACCTAACTAGGAGCTTTACCCCCACCTCCCATTTTGATACTTTTCTCACAAACTAATAAAGGATATTAAACAAATCTAAGATCAAGAATATATAATTAAAAGCAGAAATAAATTATATGTTGTGTTTGAAAAATATTTCATAAAAAAAGTTATGTGTATGAGTGCAAAGCTTATTAAATGCAAATAGTGATTGAACTTTGGTGCTGCAAATACCTATTTTTGGTCATCAACCATGAGATGGCTGTGTTAACAACCACTCCACCATTTCACCCCCAGAGTGTATCCATTAAGTCCAAAATTCATTACTTTGAGGGATTTCTGTAATTACTTTGTGACCCAGGAACAAATTAAATTACATTGCAGGTCAATCATGCAGTAAAGTATTTAGTGGACGCCTGCTGCTGATGCAGCACAGTGTCGATCATGTAGTGTTTAGTGGATACCTGCTGGTGCTGTTCAGTATACTGAATTGTTAACACTTGGTTGGCTTCTGTGATAATGGGGTTCAAGTTCTCCTGTGGAAATGGATTAGTTAAAGATTATTTACAAAAATTCTGTTATTCCAGTGTCAGAGAGTCTGAAGGTGCAGGAATTTCAGACAGACAGAGATGTCTTTTTTGACACATAAAGAAAAAGAATGTCCTTAAGCAGTAAAGTAAATCATGTGCAGGTGCCAGATGAGGAGGAAAGAGGAAATAGAGAGGTTAGGAGCATGTACTGATACAGCACATTGCCGCACCCACCACATGACAAACCACCTCAGGATCCTAGATTAGGAACCTGAGTATCAGCCATGCAATGGGTGACACCTCAGCACCACACTAGTTCAGATGGAATGGAAGAGTGTGAATTTTTTTATGGTGGCTGGAGCGTTTCCTTGCAGGTTGGAGGGCCTACATGCAGGACAGTGTTTTTATTTACTTATATATATATTATAAAAAAAAATCCTGGAGAGAAACAGTAGGGCAACAAGATGTCATCTTATAAGATCATGCAAGACACTTAAAAGACCCGCGAGACTAAAGAGATTGGCCACAGAGCATCTCGCGGGGACCTTAAACATGAGACTTTATGCCAAGAGTATTGACCCGGAACCACCTCGCGATGACGTAGAACATGAGATTCTTGCAAGACGCACCCTACTTACAACCAAATAAGAGCATGGGCAGCAACACACTCAGTCGTGTTTTGGCTTTGAGCACACACAGATCCAGGGCTCTCAGTGCATGTGAAGCGTATAAGGACAATACTTTATAAATGAAACATAGACGACTAAGCGAAAGAAGAAAGCAGCGGGAAGAAAACAGACTCAAAAGCGTTGGAGAGACAAAAAAGAAAAAGAATAATCTAGGTGCAAATTCAGAAAATAAGGAAAGTAATTATCAGCCCGGAACAAGTGGAATTGAAAAAAAAACAGGTCCAATCTGGACGTTGGCGCTATACTCATGCAGAACAGGTTAGCGATTATGAAAGCAGTGGAATTCAAAAGGCTCAAGAAAAAAAAACATTGGCGCGATACACATGTGGAGAAAGTTAAACAATATGAAAGTAGGAAAATTAGAAAATATAAAAAAAAGAAAGTAAAGATCGCAGTAGCGCAAACAAATGGAAATTATTACTCGAAAAAGGGAAAGTAATCACCATGGACCATGTGTCATTGAAACAAAGGATAAAGCGAGGTCATAAATAAAAGATAGAGTAGAAAACAAAGTAAAATGTCATAAAGAGGTTAAAAAACAAGGATAATGAAAACTGGAATTTAAAAGACTTGTAGAAAGAAACACATGCACAGCAAGATACAGAATATGAAAGGAGAAAAAAACAATAGTGTCAAAACAAAGAAAGTAAACATTGCATTAGCGCAAAGAAAGAGAAATTATTACTTGGAGAAATAACGAAAAGGCGAATAGAGATCGAATATATGGACATAGGTGATATGTCAGAAGTATGTAAATATTGTAAGGCTTTGAAGTTTAAGTCAAGAGAATTTCAAAAACGGAGTTTACCTCACATGCATTTATTGGTTACTTTGCAAAAAAAATTATTAACTGCAATGATGTAGATCGTTTTGTTTGTGCTAAAATTCCAAACAGAGAACCCTATCCTAATAATGGTACAAAGTCATTAAACACATGTCTCACTGACCTCATTAAAAAGATTCAGCACATTGGGAATCGAAAGATTCCAGATATTGTTTTTACAGAAGTTCTGAAATAAAAGTGAAACTAATGAAATAGCAACAATAAAAAGAAAAAAAAATCCTAAAAGTGTGTATCCAGAAAAACAAAAATGGGGGTTGGCGAGTGAAGCGAGCAGGGGGCAAAGCCCCCTAATATATATAAAATGCCAAGGGCCATATTCTAAAGCTTATGAGTAGTCATGTGATATGCTGGTGAAGCAAAAAATGTTATCAGGGTTTACGTCTTTCTTACAGCAAACTGTATAGGCAAGCTGATCAAGAAGTTCACATGACAGAGAGAGGAAGAAGTGCAGCAACATGAGCTCAGCATGAATTAAATTGCAGAAGCTGATTACGTGATAGGAAGTAGAAGAATGGCAGCCCTTACATCCATTACATACTGGTATTCTCAGACGTTTGGGGCTGGAACCTTGATCTTGGGAGGACCAGAGATCTGCATGTTTTCTAGGCGATTTGTAGCTTGGGATATCATATAAACTTGTTTTGATATGTAAAATGCAAAAATTATTTTGATGTGCTAGAACTATAGTGTTTGTTTCTGAATCTGTATGACACTGGAGATTTTGTCTTCTTTTCTTTATCACTAATCCCCTGAGTCATGTGTTACTGGTATACTAGCAGATTGCAGTTTACATAGTGAGTTCTACAGTTAGTGAATTCTATTGAAAGGAACTATAAGATACAGTAAAGAACAATGGATTCCAGATTTTCACAGTGTGAACAGGTTAAGTGAGACACTTAGAGCTGATTCTTTATTTTTGTGCTTTTTTGTGTGACTCCTGGTGATTGACACTTTTTAAATCTGTCAATCTGTTTAATGCTCTGATCTGATTGATAATGCTAGCAGTACTATATTAAAAGCCGTAACTTTTTTCTTTCATTGTCAAAATGTATTAAAACTAAAAGAAATAAACATACTGCAAATTCAATTTATTAAACCATTTAGGCAAATAATACAATCTGCAAGTAATGAAAAAATAATTTTAAGAACTGAGATGTTTTTGATGCCTTTACCCTTTTTGCTTTAGCTTATTTGGACACATGGGCTTTAAAGCCAGTACAATACTCACTTAATTAAAAAACTTTTTAACCTCTAGAGTTATTAAATAGTCAAGAAAATTTGAGGCGTTGATTTGATAATAAAGATAAATTGCTATAAGCTGTAGTGTACATTTTATAAAACCATCCATGAAGAGATCATCTAGTACCTGTAATAAATCATTATTGATTATTTATGGCTGTTGTAAAACAAATGTATCTGACAGATACTGAGAAAGGTTAAAAACTCACTCACCTTCCAGAAAGCCACAGAGAAACCTATTTGCACATACATGGTGTTACCAAGCTTGATACATAATCAGAATCAGATTGAGTCAGGATAGTGCATGCATTCATCTATCTGTTTAGGTCAGGCATTGAACGAACTCCACCGCAGGCAATGACTTGCATTAAATGAATTACATCTTATTTCTCTGTCCTATATCTATATTGCTTCTGACAGCATGCAGCACATTTTCTGCGAGGGCATTCTAAACTGAATGAGTATTTAACAGACATTTTAGTACCTTTTTACTGAACCTATTTCTCTTAAACAACAACAAATAATGTGTGGATGCCATGGGGTATTGAATATTCTTGCCTCCATCCTGCCAGACTATAATATTGTCTGATATCTAAGCCGTTTGTTGTTAAAACTAGCGCGGCCGTATCTTGAAAGCAGACTACTCAAGCAGGATCACTTTAGGAAGTGAGTCAGAAACTGTAGGGAATGTCACTATGAAAGATGGTCCATCCTTTCATGATAAAATGATAATTCTCCTTAGGCTAAGGCTTTTTATGGCAAGGACTACTTATTTTTCTCCCACTTGGCAAAGCTTCTCTCTACAGACTCACCTGAAACCTTTTTCATAATGGGACATAGTATGTAAGCAAATTTTGTGCAGCGTACTAATGCTGTGCTTCTGCTTATGCTACCTGTCTTCTGTAATGAGCAGCAGGAGTACTCCTATCCAAAACAGAGATCCTTTGTTGTCATTTGTTAAGTCATTCATGAATTGTCTCTAACACTTGCATCCTCTTTGCTTACAGAAGTTATATAGCTTTCCAATAGTCTTCCCTTGCTTATTCACAGTGGATTGATCTTTATCTTAGCTTATCTCCAAGTTGCTTTTATATTTCCTTGGCTGGTCTTCAATTTCTTTCTTTATGTTCTTTTTGTCCATTTTTACTTCTTTTGTGTATCTTAATAATGTTACTGCTGTTCATTTTTGTGGTATTCTGTGTTTCTTATTAGTTTTGTGTATTATTTGATTTCTATGTGTCAATACTTGTTCTGTTATGTTCTGCGTATCTTATCAATGGTTCCCCAATAGGTCACCTGCACATCTCTGTCAACAGACTGTCCTCAGCCCTATAAAGGCTGAGGAAAACCCACAGTCCCTTTTGGTTCATTGAACGCACTGGCATTGGTGAATTTCTCTGGTGATTATTCTGTGCTATTTGTGAATATCTGGATTATTGATCTCTGTGGTCTGTTTTTGACCATTCTTGGTACTTTGTATTGGGACTGTGTTTGCTTTTTTAATTGCCTATTTTGAAGACATTGCCTGCTGTACTTTTGTGCTTCTCCAAGCTTATTTTATGCCAAAGAGCGTTTCTGTAAAAATAAATCTTTTTACTTATATAGATTCTACGTTTGCCCTTTTTTCTGATAACCAGGGTTTGTCTGTGGTGTTACAATTATCATTTGCAATAATTTTTTGTTACAGGTAGTAAATGTGATTTTTATTGGGGTGTACGTCTTCCTGGTGGTTATGGTTCTGAACAATAACCGCTATGTAGCTAGTTCAGTCCTCATAAATGACTTACTGTATGAGCCATAGCAAAGTGGTTTAATCTGTCAGTGACCTCATTGTAGAAATAAAACAAAACAAATACAAAAATTGTGCTATGCATTTGGGATATGTCAAGATAAAATAAAATGTGACAAAGGGAATGCTGTCAAGCTGACTTTAAGCCCAGAATGACAATACTAAGACCATGGTAATGACCGATGGTGATTTTGTATTAAAAAAATAAATACACAAATGGATAATGTATTATGACTTATAACTCAGGCGCCGCCACGACTGGCAGCATTTCCAGCAGCTCCGTGTACGACTTTATCTTTCTACCTTTTTCTCTATTTCACTGATCACTCCTACCACTTTCTTTTATGTGGACACGTTCCCTGGACACTTTTTACTACTTTTTACTACTTGGACATGGATATTTACACGCTGAGACTCATCTATTCAGGTAGTCAACTTCAAGCGCTGAGAACAAATTCCTGTACCGGTGTGGTTCCCTATTTCCCTATATCGTCCTGTTGGCCGTAAGTCTGCATCCCTATTACTTGCCTAGAGAGTTTGGACACATCATTGTTGTTATTGTTTACATCCCTCCTCGGGCGAACGTGGCGATAGCGGGTGACATCATTCATTCCGCTGTTGCTAAATTACAAACACAGCACCCTGAGGCATTTGTGCTAATCACTGGAGATTTTAACCATGTGATGCTGGACTAAACATTACCTGCCTTCTCCCAGTTTGTGGATTGTAACCCCCGGGGAAATAGGACTATTGACCTACTGTATGCAAACGTTAAAGACGCATACAGCGCCACCCCGCTGCCTGTGCTTGGGAAAGCAGATCATAACCTGGTTCTGCTACAGCCTCACTACAAACCAAGAGTAAGGGAGCTGCCTACAACCACAAGCTCATTCAGGAAGTGGTCCCCTGAGGGAGAGCAGGCTCTGAGAGACTGCTTTGGAACTAAGGACTGGGATCCTGCAGGGATCACATAGTGAGAACATTGAGGAGGTTGTTGACTGCACTACTGACTACATCAACATCTGTTGGGACATTGTAATTCCAGTAAGAACAGTACGCTGCTATGCTAACAACAAGCCATGGATTACAAGTTACATCAAGGGCCTTTTGAACCAGAAGAAAAGGGCTTTTAAAGGCGGTGATCAGCATGAGCTCAAGTGTGTGCAGAAGGAACTATGAGTCCAGCTCAGGGCGGCAAAAGAGCAGTACAGGAGAAGGCTGGAGCAGAAGTTGCAGAACAACAGCATGAAGGAATTGTGGGACGGGATGAAGATCATCACTGGCTACAGCTCGAAGCGGGGTGTCACCATCGAGAGAGACATGGAGAGAGCAAACCAGATGAACAACTTCTTTAACAGGTTTGACCACCCTAACCCACTCTCACCTCAGAGTACTGCATCCTCCACCCATCCTTCTGCTGATACCAGCATAGGAGAGAGTTTCCCCCCACCCACAATTACAGCAGTCCAGGTAAGCAGAGAGGTGAGGAGACTGCGTGCCAGCAAAGTAGTGGGTCCAGATGGAGTATCGCCCCAACTGCTGAAGACCTGTGCGCTGGAGCTGGGGAGCCCTCTACAGCGCCTCTTCAACCTGAGCCTGGAACAGGGGAGAGTCCCGAAGCTTTGGAAAACATCTTGCATCATCTCAGTCCGACAGGTATCACGTCCTAGTGAGCTGAATGACTTCCAGCCTGTCGTTCTGACGTCGTATGTGATGAAGACCATGGAGCGCCTGCTGCTTCACCACCTGAGGCCACAGGTCCGCCATGCCCTTGACCCTCTGCAGTTCGCATACCAGGAGAAGGTGGGAACGGAGGATGCCATCATCTATATGCTACACCGATCCCTCTCCCACTTGGACAGAGGCAGTGCTGCAGTAAGAATTATGTTTTTGGACTTCTCTAGCGCCTTCAACACCATCCAACCTCTGTTCCTTAGAGACAAGCTGACAGAGATGGGAGAAGATTCATACCTGGTGGTATGGATCTTACAGACAGACCTCAGTATGTGCATCTCGGGAACTGCAGGTCTGACATTGTGGTCAGCAACACAGGAGCGCCACAGGAGACTGTACTTTCTCTGGTCCTGTTCAGCCTGTATACATTGGACTTCCAATACAACTTGGAGTCCTGCCACATGCAAAAGTTCGCTGACTACACTGCTATCGTGGGCTGCATCAGGAGTGGGCAGGAGGAGGAGAATAGGAACCTAATCAAGGACTTTGTTAAATAGTGCGACTCAAACTACCTACAACTGAACACCAGCAAAACCAAAGAGCTGGTGGTGGATTTTAGGAGGCCCAGGCCCCTCACGGACCCTGTGATTATCAGAGGTGACTGTGTGCAGAGGGTGCAGACCTATAAATACCTGGGAGAGCAGCTGGATGATAAATTAGACTGAACTGCCAATATTAATGCTCTGTGCAAGAGAGGACAGAGCCGACTATACTTCCTTAGAAGGCTGGCGTCCTTCAACATCTGCAATAAGATGCTGCAGATGTTCTGTCAGACGGTTGTGGCGAGTGCCCTCTTCTACGCAGTGGTGTGCTGGGAAGGCAGCATAAAGAAGAAGGACGCCTCACGCCTGGACAAACTGGTGAGGAAGGCAGGCTGTATTGTAGGCATGGAGCTGAACAGTTTGACATCATGGCAGAGCAACGGGCGCTGAGCAGGCTCCTGTCAATCATGAAGAATCCACTGCATCCACTGAACAGGATCATCTCCAGGCAGAGGATCAGCTTCAGCAACAGACTGCTGTCACTGTCCTGCTCCACTGACAGACTGAGGAGATCATTCCTCCCCCACACTATGCAACTCTTCAGTTCCACCCAGGGGTGGTGGTAAACGTTAACATTATACAAAGTTATTGTCTGTTATACCTGCATTTTTATCTCTCTTTAATTTATTGTTTTTTATCAGTATGCTGCCACTGTTGGAGTATGTGAATTTCCTCTTGGGATTAATAAAGTATCTATCTATCTAGCTGTGTAAGTCCAAGCTATAAAAAGCCTGGGGTCCTAGAAACTATTGAAATTGTAAGAAAAAAATTGAAAAGTAGAGATGTCAGTTAATTGAAACGAACTACTCTGGGCATCTTTGTCCTAGGGGGGTTCGTTTTGCCAACTTGTTCACCTTGCTTGTGTATTAGCAGCGTAAGGAAAAGTAAAAGGGATACCGTTTTGCTGATGTTAGCGACTAAGCGACTTTGTCTTTCTTCTGAGGTTTCATTTTGCTGACGTGCTGGCCTCGCTTGTGTTATTAGCGGCTAAGCGAAGTTTTCTGTTTGCTCGGAGATGGAGCCCTTACCCCAACTCCTCCTCTGACTTCTGGGCTGGACAGACACACACACACTTCCATGCGTAGACGTTTATACAAGATGAGTCACTGCAAACAATAGTAATAAAGAAAGCCCACGTCTCTCTGGGCCTTCATAATCCTAATAACACCCTAACTACCTATAAAGTCGCTGGTCCAGTTACTCACATTATTAAGAATTAGCACAATGCTGCACTCCTTCTTACCTCCTATAGTTTGGACCCTGACCATGGTGACCTTCTTTCAATAAATTTAGTTCCTATAGTCTGTCCACATTCTAGAACCAGAATGTGCCCACAAATTTATTTTTTTTCCAACATGATGGCTACAGTGTACAGTGGTTTTAGAATGTATTTACTTTTGATCCAACTGGAAATAAGTATTTTCTTTTGGTGTTTATGCATCCGTTTTTTTTTTTTTTGCTGGCTAAAACATTCTGAGTAAAACACACATTGACTCAGAAATCAAACCTAGGACCTGTAAAATTGCAGCAGCAATCATGAGGCCACTTTTTCTCCTAATATGTGAGATTTTATTGGTCACAGAACATATCCTAAAATGTATCTAAAGTATAACAAGTGACATATAAATGTCAGATATTAATATCAGCAGTTTAACAGAACTGATGGTCAACAAAGCTGAATACTGCCAAGAGAATATATTTATTTGTACACATCCTTTTCCAAGAATCCTCTAAAGTGTGCAATTGGAAGTCTTTCCAAGCTCAACTGTATGCATTAACAGGCAGCATTTTTGAGATTTGACAGATATCTCTGAAATAGTCACCTGTTGTTAATCAGATCAACCGTCTCTGCAGCTTCACAGCTGTAAGTGTGTCCACCTTTATGTAAATCTGATACCTCTCTTTTGGTACAGTGAGTTGATATCTGCAGCCCCAGGCTGTTAATTTTGTGCATCTCAGCCCTTTTCTACTAATGACAGTGGCTTTATTACATACATAAGTTATGCTTCAATCACAAGGGTATCTGACCTCAATCCTCTTTGATTATGGGAAACAGTAGCTCTCTGTGTCTGCTGTACAACATCTCTTAAGATATGGTAATATATTTTATTATGGTCTTCAGAACCATTACCAGATTTTTACAAGATGTTCTTTGACCTACTGTATTTCTTAATTTATTTCCAGTGTATTCTCATAAAACACACTTACACTTACTGTATTTGTGTAGTGCACCATACATTGATACAAATACATCCCTTCGTTCTCTGGGTTTAATCCAATTATAGGACCACAGTTAGCCAGAGACGTGCCTTGGCAACATTATTAATACCATTATTTTAAACCATTCAATTGTCAAGAAAGAAGGGAAATGATAGTCATTGACTCCAGTCTGTCTTAGGTCAGCCAGTTGCCTAGTTCCACTACACTTCTGACTAACATGGAAGATTCCAGTAAAATACAACATGGTTTAACACTGGATTCCTCTCCAAGCTCTTATTCAAAAATCAAAAGAGATAAAATTAGTCTTGTCTGTTGTAATAGATAGATAGATAGAGACAAGAGAATAAATAGATTAGCCAGCAATTCACGCAGCAGAATTTGCTTGAGCCAACAATGATCATGAAAGCAAAACAGCGGGTGAGACAGGCAATGAGAATTTGCTGATCTGAGATGGGACATTGGAACTAAGTATGTCCTCTGTATCCTCGCTGTTAACTACCACCAACACACCCTGCAAGACTTCAGAATCAACTCCAACAGGATTTGTAACACTACTTTTGAAGCACGGAGAAGATGGAAATGTGCTATCTGAGCTGAAGGCAATGATTACCATACTTTGGGAGGGGGGAATGCATAAATTATAAACACTGTGAACATTGCCCCAGACACGGACATGCAGACACACTCATGTTACCCAACACACGTTTATTTTTCATTCTTCTGTACACAAGTCCCCAATACCCCTCAGTCCAAGCCAACACAATGCCTTCTCTCTCTCTCTTCTCTTCTTCAGGCCGCCTCCTGCCTCCTACCGAGACCTTGTCCAACTCTTCCACCCGACTCTTGTCCCTCTCTGAAGGGAGGCAGCCCCTTTAAATAAGCACCCGGATGTGCTCCAGGTGTGTTCCCGGCAATCTCCCACTGACACGCCCCAGTGTGGCGGAAGTGCCGGGTGTCTCCCCAGAAGCACTCCGGGTGCCCCTGTTCCTCTTCCCCCCAGCACTTCCTGGTGTGGCGGAAGTGCTGAGGTCCAGGGTCTTCCAGGTATTGGGGTCCCCCTGGCGGTAACCACGGGTCCCTACAGGGTCGAGCTTCCCAGCTCTTTACCCGCGGCCCCCAGGGCAGTCACCCCCTCGAGGTCTGGAGGAGGCACAAGCCCTCCTCTGGTCTTCTCGGGCGACCCGACTGGGTACCACCCCCATCTGGGTACCACAACACAAGAGAACAGACAGAATCAACATCGGAATGGAACGAGGAACTAAACCAGTTTTGAGTGGATTATAATGGTGTAATTGTCAATTAAGAGTCCATGATTGCTAGTGAAACGTTTGCAAATTATGGTGGCCAAATATGTGATCTGAGCTTTGAGGCAGCAGTGCTAACCACTGTATGAGTGTTCCTCAAACAACAAAAGGCACAAATGAAAACAATATCACAAACTAAATACAAAAAAGGGCAACAAACTAGCAAAAAGTAAATAAAATATAGATAACAACACTCACAGAGTTCTACTATTGGGGCACACATTGGACTTGCCATGAAGCAGTGGCATGGGACTGGCTCGATCCATTGTTTTATGCAGTTATAGGCACAACTAGAGCATCTGTATTGTTTCTGATTTATCTGTGCTGATCCTTTTCTCAAGAAGAAAGAAACACTGTGTAAACAGTAATAAATCATTTGTTTTTATTATTTCTTGGTATGTCATGTGTTTTCTGATTGGTGAAGGGTGAGGGATCCTTTAAGGCTTGTTTTGGGGTCATGGCTAATTTACCTGCATAATTACCTTTGCAGATGTGTAACACAGGGACCAGTGTTACATATCAGGTGGTACTACTTGTAATAGTCTCATTATGGTCTGCTAATGTTCCTTTCAAATGAAAATACTGCAAGTTTTTAAATTTATTTTTCATATGCATGCAGGATGGGGAGAAAATATAATGCAGCACCATCAAGCACAATACAGTTTTTGTTTCTGATGTGTTTACAATGTAGCAATAGCCATGTTGGCAATGATCTTGCAGTAAGGATGCATGCATGTTATTTGAATTCATGTGGCTGCTACTGTGCTGTGATGTAATGCTGGCCTCATAAAACATCATAAAGCATTTGGAAAATAATATTCACGTAATTTAGCCGCAAGGTGAATTTCCAGGAAAATATTCGGCGAGCAAGGTCGCTGGCACAACATATTGGTGAATTACACTGATCAGCACTACTGGTGCAGTGGCTCGTCGTTTTACCAACTAAGTGTATCACACTAAATACTCTTCAGTTCCCTTCTCATTTTTCTATTCCTCTTCAGGTTGGATTCTACATCCCCCAGCTTTAAACTTGGTGGCCAAGGATAAATATTGCTCTTTACCACAGCTGAGGTCTACTTCTGTTATCAGAAGTGTAATGGACCTTAGATATATATAATTGCTAGCTCTGGTTTCTGAATAAGCCAAGCCCTTTTAAGTGAGCAATACCATTTGATCCTAGATGAAAATTTGCAAATCCTTTTACTAATAATATTAGCTTATCAACTAACATAACTTACTGCTGCTCAGACTTAATGACAAGTTGTTCCTAGTACTTGGGATCTTGCATTATTGTACTTGTTTTAGTAATGAACATACCTATTAAAGTAGAGAATTAAGAGCTGTACTGCCTTCATCTAAATCTTAGTTCACACACAGTTATCTTGGCCAAATGTGAGAGGTATCTGGTGGGTGTTTGTTGCAGAAATCCATACCTGCAGTAAAAGAGCATTTTTTTTATTTAAGCAGGCTAGCATTATATCCGAAGAGGTGAATGTCTATTGTGTCTGTAATATTTTTACAACATTTTACTAATGTATCGTAAGGTGTCAGGAAAAGTAGCCTAACTATGTTGTAGGAGAATCAGGGTATCATGTTTATGTCCCAACATTTTTTCAGTATTGAAAAACAGAGAAGCAGACACTAACCTGGATATGCTGTAGGATAATCAAGGAGACAGCCATAGCCTGGAGGCAGAAGAGTCAGTGACAAGACCGAATATGCTACATGATATCCAAAAAGGAGAGAGAGTTAGGAGTCAGTGGCAGCCTGGGGCCTGGCAAAGTAGACACAAGACTGTTGAATATAAGAAGAGGGTAGACACAACAAGTCAGATGGAGTTCAAGGAGTACAGTATATAAGCTTAAGGTTACTTATGCTTGAAGAGAATGTGATTGTGTGTCCCCAAATATGCTATACCACTTGTGCAATGTAATAAATATAGAGGGACTACAAGTGATTGTGTACAAAGAAAGAAAACTTGTTATTCCCATAATTTGGAAACATTTTAAACCTGTATGATAAGTTGAGAGGGTCAGCTTGGCTTTTCTCTACACATATACAATGAAATTCTTCCTTGCTTGTGTTAATCAACATGCAACATGTCACCACACTCCGGCGCCATGAATAGTGGGTACAACTGCACTATCTCAGAATTTCCGTACCTGAAAAATCTCAGTAGTATGATGTGCAATTGGCAAAGGACATCACCAAAGCAGGACTGGGTAGGGGCCAGCCATGCTAGAAACTTCGTCATGGACAATGAATGAATGCATGTGCACACCAGTATAAGAAATTTACCCTGTAATGTATAGCGAACTTAAATAAGGTGAGCCCTGTAAGTGAAAGTCCCAGGGGCCCAAAATGGAGAGACACTCATTTAAAGTGCCATGTGTTCTTGCCTGCTCTCTCTCTCTATCTCTGTTTGTGTAATATAACCACAATAGTCCCTTCCATGAACATGCTGACCACTCCCCCTATAACTCAAACTGTACACAGGTGCACTCTTGACCCCCAGTGGTTCATTATTTTTCAAGTTTTTTTCTTGGGATTGCACCTTTCAGAGACCTATTGAAGTTGTTGTCTCCAGCTCCAGAGTTCTGAGTTTGACTCACAGTTTAGTTATTGCCTGTGTTGGAGTCATCACTTTTTACACACATTTATTTGTATTGGTATTTCACTTATGTGCTATTTTTTATTCAGTTTGTCAAGGTGCGCATGTGAGGTTAATTAGTGTGAGTGTAAACTGCTGTTCCCTTCAAAGATGGTTTCTGCATCATGCCCAGTGCTGCTGTCATAGACATTCAACCCCATGACCTCGAGATGGATTAAACAGATTAATAGTGAATAATTGGACAGACTGTCTTGAAATATTAAACTGAGTAGCTACTTATATTTTACATCTGTTCATTACAAAGTCAAATTATTTCTGTATTTTGCACTTCCTTTTACAGAATTTTGGCTCATTTCACGTTTACAAATACTACATTTAAAGTAAACTATAACAAAACTCAAAAAATTGAGTGTTACATATTGAATATCTTTCCCACATCCAAGTGGGCATTCTTTGCTAACTCCAATTTCCAAACCTTGCTTCAAAGACATTCTGTTGGGTTTCTTGATAAGTGTAAACTTGTCTTGGATCACTGTGTTTGTGTAAGTATTCCTTGTTTGATCCAGGAATTTCTGCTATCTTGGGGTTGTGCCTTTTGCTGCCAGGTAGGGGTGGACAGTATGGCCAAAAATTGTATATCATGATATAATTTAAAATGATTACACTTACGGTATATGTCATGGAATAATCTACAGTGTGTATGTTCCTATACTTAAAGACTGAATCCAGGTTAGATGCTTCTGTTGGCATAATTTTAAATGTTAACACTGAGAAGTTCTACTGTGATTATTTTCATGAGTGCTATTTTAATTAAAGTAATAATGATAATACATTTTATGTTCATAGCACCTTTCCCATGCTTAGAGCGGTTCAAAGAATTTCAGAATAAACAAGAGAGAAAAAACAGAAAAAAGATCAAATACACAACCTTGGGTACAAAATAATATCATCATAAAACACTGAATAAAGATAAAAAACACAAAATACATTGTGACAGATAGGGGCCGCTGTCGTCCCCTTGAACCCTCAGACTATACGCCAGACCAGGTAAAAGTCCAATAATTTGCTTTATTAGGACACAATAGTGCACAAAGCACCCTCCTCTCCACAATACTCATTAAATACTCCACAATACAATAATTAATAAATCCTCCACTCCCAGATGCGTTGCCACCCAGCTCAGCTCACTCGTCTGGGATCTTTCACAGTCTTTTATATTCCCTGACCCGGAAGTGTTTCCGTACCCTCAGTCTATGTGACTTCCTATCATTTCCGGGTCAGATCAAAAGTC
The DNA here is from genome assembly GCA_026402145.1 of Polypterus bichir lapradei. Lineage (NCBI taxonomy): Eukaryota > Metazoa > Chordata > Cladistia > Polypteriformes > Polypteridae > Polypterus > Polypterus bichir. Next base: position 241,094,011 of record JANRMT010062791.1, on the reverse strand, counting down.
CTCTTCTTCATCCCGGAAGTACGTCTTAGTCACAGCAACAAGGGAAATGACGTACTTCCGGGTTATAGGGCACGTAAGAGTCTCTGGGCCTCCCTGCAGCATCCTCTGTTGGCCCCCAAGGTATCCAGCAGGGCTGTAAAGGAAAACTCCAATGTCCATGATTCTCTGCTGGCATTCGGGGCACCTCTATGCTGCAGGGAGGGCTCCACCTGGCGGCCTGGAGGTATTGGCCAGGATGACTGGCCTGCCATAGTCCACAACATAAAATACAAAAGTAGAAATTCTACAAGGGAACCCTGAACAAATAATTTAATTTGTAATATTCAAACCATCCAAAGCACCTGGACAGAGAGGTAATCTGGAAGAAAGCGTTAGAATGTAAGTTTTAATTTGTTTCTTACGAAGAATGATCTGAGTCAGATGATCAAATGAATTTATATTCAACATATATTTAAACAAAATAAATATAAGCACTGAACAAAAAATAAATAAATGTATATTGCACATACCATTCAAAAGACACAGAATCTTTGAAAATGTGTACTGTATAGACTATAATTTAAATATAATGAAACAATATCAAGTACTGTATAGACTGTAAAGTTAATATAACTAAACAATTTTGACAACACAAAATAAATATTCAAATAGCTAGTCTTCCCTTGTCTCAATTGAACAGAAACAAACAAGCCTAACCAGACTTTAATATTGCCTTTCAAAACAGTTTTATGATAAGTGTAAACTTAAATGTTTGGAAGAAGTGAATTAGCTGGATGACTTCCCTTGTATATTGAAAGTTTATTTGTTCCAAATGTATGCATTACAGAAAAAGTTACATCATATAACAATGAAACACGTTTCAGTAAAACAAAGCTACAAAATTTAAAGGTTATACTACTGATCCCTTATATCACAGAAACCATGCTCAAACCCCCCACCCTCGCCTACAACAGAGAGCTAATAAGTAATAAAAAAAGAGGCCCATGTGTTATACAACCTCTTATTAATTAAAACCTTAGGAGTTTAGAAGGAGCTTAGAAACACCGGCAGGAGCTCAGCAAACGTATTATAGAATAACTTAAATGATATCTTGACAAATTCTAAAGAAGCTCTGCACATTACCATGCAAGAGAAAAATTCCAGAGACTGTGTAAGAGGTACTGCGATAATTGTACATTATGTACAATCTAATAGATAAGGAAAAAAATCTTTTACTCAGGGAGGCCAGAGTTGCCTGGAGTCATTCACAATTAGGGTCTAAGTGTTGATATATCTTAGGATTAATTTGGAGAGGTGTGTCTGGTGTTCAATTTTCAGCTGAATTACAGCATGTTTTTCACAAATTGAACAAGAATGAATGTTGTGAAATATCAACTTCCAGTCCTTGTCCAAGCTACTGATGAAAAGATCTCTTTCCTAGCATTGCAGAAAGTGATCTACCAATGAGCACTGTACCAATGATCTTCTCCTTACTGTTTAAAAATACAGTAGAGTCTTGCTTATCCTACCTTCGCTTATCCAACATTCCGTATTATCCGATGTCCCACTGCAAAAAAAAAACAAACAAAAAAAAAATATGCATCAATCGGCAACAGGAACTGCAAGTTGCGAGCGTGAGCGTAGTCTGTTTTTTGTTGCTCCCGAATCTGCCGCAGCTAATTACAGTGGAACCTCGGTTTGTGAGCATAATTCGTTCTGGAAATGTGCTTGCAGTCCAAAGCACTTGTACAGTATATCAATGCGAATTTCCCCATAAGAAATAATGGAAACTCAGATATTCGTTCCACAACCCAAAACTATTCATATAAAAATGATTAATACAAAATATAAAGTAAAAATATATAAAGCAAATTAACCTGGGCTTTACCTTTGAAAAGAATCATAGCTGGTGTGAGTGAGTTTCTAAACTCTTGTGGGATTCTACCCAACGGGATGACACGCGGAAGAGCGTCCCAAAGCAATCGTAGTCTCCCAGCGCTGTAGCAGTTCAATGTAAAAGCCAATCCGAAAAGATCGCAGACATGCTATAAGCGCCTGCCGTTGATGGGTGATACAAGGAACAAGGGACATTATAAATGTGCTGGGCTCAGTATTACTTTTCCCCCGACCCTGCCTGACTGGTGTGTCTGTGTATAGGAGAATGAAAGATCCCGCTACATTAAATAACCTCGTTGTTGCTGTTTCAAGCTTAATAAAGCTGGTGTTGCTAAAAGTACTGAGACTTAGCTTCGAGTTTTCGGGTGCAAGTCACAATGCTGTAGTAAACAGTATACGCTCGTACGGATGTTGACTATATTAGTGACGGAGTTAAGGCTAGAAACTGCAATTAATTACATTGAGCAACAAGAAGAAGCTACAGGAATCGACATAATGATGCTGCAAAGATGGTGAGACATGACAGCGAAGAAACAGCACTCGTCAGGAAAGCAGACTACGATCAAAAATCTCTTTAAATCATCACAGGACTGAACTTTTTAAGTACAGTACATACTGTATTTAACGTCAGACAATTCTGTAACTGTAAGTTAATTTTTTCAGTTCATTTATTCTGTTGTTTTGTTGTAAAACATGATTATTAGGTTCGTAATGTGTAAAATTATAACATAGTTTGATGTTTAATAGGTTTTTTCTTAACACCTGCCATTATCTAACATTTTCACTTATCTGACGTTCGGCCGGCCCGTTTATGTCGGATAAGCGAGACTCTACTGTATTTGAGTATGATGGAATAGGGAAGTCAAGCAAATTCTTTTCTTAACGTGCTGTAAATAGTAAAATAAGTTTGTTGAGGGAATTCCATATTTACCACAGATGTGATCAAAAGGTGCAAACAATGTAAGATCTATCTAATGGTTGAGATGCCTATTTACCAAAACTTAAATACTATATAGTACAGGGAGGGCTTGAATGCAGATTTATCCTGTAATGAAACAGCAGACAGCAGTTTATTTTCCTTAAAGCGTTTTTTACATTGGTTTTACATTTTGAGTGAGTGAAGCACAATCTCATTGTTAGAGAATATTGCCTCCTTCCAACTATTCCACTTTTCATTTGCCATTGAATCAAATTCATCAACAACCACCACTGGTTCTTCCATTTAACCTCCCTTTTGCCCCAAACTCCTCTTATCTGAGTCTGTTGCTTGGAAAAATTTATCAGGCACCAGTCACATGTTAGAGACACCAGGGTTATAAAAAGGGAAGTTTAGGATAGTTTCTACACTCTGCAATTTGCAGTCTTTCCTTTGCAATGGCCATTACTTTGGTGGTAACCTTAACTTAATTTAGCATTCTAAATTTTGTATCCAATAGTGGCACATGCTCCCTGGAAATATGCTCTTTTAGAATTGCAGCTCATACTTTGAACCTTTACATATCCCAACCCAGTAACCACAGCAAAGATACTAAGACAAAAGAAATATGGTACAAAGGAAAGAATATATTTAACTTGCTTTAAAATACAAATTTCACTTCTATCATACATTTTAATACAGTATCTAGCTAGTGAAAAAAATTATTGCAAATTTCACTCCTAACATACATTTTAATACAGTATCTGTCTAGTGAAAAAATGAACCATACCATGATTTTTTTATTTGTCAATATTTATTAATATTATGTTAACTTACATGTTCTTCTCTGTGCTGAAAGCATGTTTAATGTAATCTAAGGATGGAGCAGAAGCGATTGATTGGCCAAATAACAACACTAACCAAAAGGCTGAAGAGGTTGTAGTGTCCTTGACAAGAAAAAAAAGAGATGTGGTTTCGTTTGGCATTTACAGTCAGGTATGAACTAGAAGGGAAAAGTTTAGGGAAGCTCAAGGAAGATGTGATGGTCAATGATTAGTGTGCTATAAACCTCAAGTGTTGGTGCCAGGCACTGTGGATGTGAGTATAGGTGTTGCTTCACTACAAGGACAAAGGGAGTACGAGAGAAGTAGAAGAGGAAGTAGTGTCCTCTGGTCCAATTCCAGCCAGGAGCGACACAGTGGTGTCAAGAGGAGGGGTAGGGGCTTCAGAGGCTTAAGTCCCTTATCTTTTTCTCGATTATATACATGACAATAGCAGTAAGCCACTGATGCTTTTGTTCTTTATTTACAATATAGTTTCACTACTACGCGGGTGGAGTCGTGGAGGACGGCTAGTATAGTATACAGTAAAGCACTTAATTAGTTACATACTGCTTCTGATACACCTGAATAACCAATGGCACTATAACTGAGGCTTATTGTCTGAAGAAATTTCCTGGGCATATCTGAGTAACGTAGTTTGTAATAATATTTATACATACAGTTGAAGAGAAGCCATGGAACACAGTTCCATTGACAATAGTATGGCTTTCTTTAGAGGAGATTCTGTGAAAGTTGGTTTTAGTTCTTTGAAGTTCTGACAGGCTTTTACAGAAACACTTTCTACTGACCAATACTATGTATAGATTAGTACCAATTTAGCACATTAAACTGAGCCATTTGCAGGTTCTGTGCTCAAAACTATCCATGGATTACCCCCTTAGCCTTCATTTACAGTATTTAGTATGTCGCAGCTACATGCTTTGTTCTTTGGATTTTTGCAGATTTGCGTAGGGATTTTATTCTGATTTGGATTTCTGTTTTTGACTGTTTTGCTGGTCCTTGTATTGTGCTTTTTGCCCTGTGCTTTTGAAAATATTTGATTTTGATTTTCTCTATATGTGATCTCCTACCTGTATTTTGGATTTTTTTTAGATAATGGATATATTTAAAAGGTTTTGTGAATATTTATCAACATTTGTGTTTTGTTGTTGATGTGCCCATCTCTACATTCCCCCGGGTTCATATAGCATATTGCATGAGCCACTATGCCATGGTATGGCCGGACAGCTCAGCTTTGTCCCAAGCTCAGCACATTTGTTAATATGCTGCAATGTTTTTAAGTGGACTTTAGCCTCATATGCTTAACACATTTTACAAGTTTATTTCAGCTTTGTAATTGTTTTCTGACACTTAGTAGACTGTAATACTTGCAAATTTACAGTAATTGTTATTGCATTTGCCAGATACTGAAGGCTAAACATGTTTTTTTTGTAAGTGCTCTGAGGGGCAATCCCTTGAGCTCCTAGGAGGAAAGGTTTGGACTCCTACGCAGGACCCTTCCACCTGTGGATACATAATATATATAAAATAAAAATGGCTGTATCTTAAAACCTAAAGGATCTACCTGGATGTTACTGTTTCATAGCCATGAGATATTTTATAATTGGTCACAGAGTCAGCCATATGCTTGACCCACATATGTTACAAAAAGCTGCCTTAACTGATTGGCCTAAAGCCTTGGCTGCAGTCAAACAATGTCAAGATGCAAATTTTAAAACCCCCTGAATGATTCTCAAATCCCAGCATTACTTATTTTTCATTGGCCCATTTTCACCATAGGAATGATTTTTCATTAAGGTCTATCTTAGGAATCTATTTGGCTTACACAAGTCTCCCAGACTGTGTAATTGCTTATGCTGAAAGAAGAAGAAGAAGAAGCAGAACAGAAAAATGCAGTCTTAATTGCTTTGTGGTTTTTGTTGAAAGGTTACTTTTGATTAAATTGTACTGCATACTGACTCTCAGACTGCTCACCTCCCTTACACCCCAGTAACCTTCATTATTACGAAAAGCTTAAGGCGTATCTCAAGATCCATGCAAGCAAGGGTAGCATTATAATGAGGGCAAAATATAATGAGGGTGAACCTGCACCAGGCTGAGTGCGCCAGCAAACAGAGATGCTGCTCTAGAGTCAGCAGCATGCTTTTATGCATAAAGTAATTATACAGAAATGTATGAACCACATAAAGAGGGCTAAACACTACTGGCCATGATGTGTGAAGTGAAAAAAAAAAACTCATGAGAGTATAATAAATATGGAAATGGATGTAACTGAATATGATTACTTATGCTAGAGAACAGTAATTGTATGCTGTTTCAGCTTTGGGGCTATTGGCAGAGAAGGCAATGCACATGTTGATTAACTCCAAATCTGAATACTGAAGCATAAAAATGCACATTATAATTTTCTTAGCTAGAAAAAAATTGAAAGTTGTTGTCAACTTTGACTAGCCACTGCGTACTTTTAGAAATGTGATCTACAAAATCATTATGGGGTATAACAATAAGTCATATGAAAGCATCCATCCATCCATTTTAAGTACTTAAGTTTCCCATTCTAAAATTACAGGTTCCTTAAAAGCATTATATGCAAGTCAGGATCAAACCCCGGATGGAACAACCGTTAATCACAATGCACTTTTACTTTTAAATCCACATAATTCAATCTAAATCAGTCATCTGTTAGCATAACTCACAAGTCTATGTAGAGACTGACAGTGACTGAATCAGAAATTAAATTTAAGGCTCTGTTGCAAGGTATCTGTGAAACTATCATATATAATGTTACATTTATAAAGAGAATTATATCTTCATAGTTTCTACATTTACCCTTATTTAATGCATTCCTCAATCATTTTATAATAATAATACACAAAAAAAACCCAGATCAGGGTTAGGTCTGTTATTTTTCTAGGATACAAAACCACACTGTCCTCTGATAGCCCTTGTGATCACTGCACTCCTTTTCCTTCCATATCCCTTTAAAAAGCTGAGTTTCTTAAAAGGGCCATCCAGTCCCACTTCTTCCACTCAATCAGTTCTGTACCTCCTTCCAGACCCTAACTGTAAAAGGGCAAACTGGGCTTGCTTCTGAGTCTAGACCATGTTCTAGCATATCTCAACCAGCAGGTACTATTGTATACCGTTCTCATCTACCTTGTTTTCGCTCTGTCCCTCTTTCTCTCTTCCTGTCTCTCTATAAGGAGGTTCACATTTGTTTTACTACCTGAAAGATGTGAGTTGAATATGTGATTTTTGTGCACCATGCAGCATGTTAAAAGGAGAGAGTGAGAAGTGCGGGGAGAGGCATTTATTTGCACATACATACATAAATCCAGTTAATAATACAGTCTCACCAATCTTGACTGTTATTGCAAATCAAGGTGGAAGAAATGCTAAGGCATATAATGGCATAGCTGTTCTGTGCTGACTCAACATATTTAGAAAATAAGCTCTGCTTCTAAAACATATGAAATTGAAGAACATCAGCAGAAAAAAAAAAATTTTGTTTACACCCTGCTAGTACTGTAAAGCACGCACAGCACATTCATTCTGCATCAGCTGTTTGGGCCACATATAGACCAGGTGCTTTAATATAAATAAAACAGTCATCGGATTGGATTTCTTCACCAGTTCTTATCTGGGCATCAGGACCTGACATTGTAAATGTGGCCTCTCTCAACTAGTACACCAAACAACTTGCCACTCCCTGGTAGTGTCCTTTCTCCCTCTTGGGGTCTTATCACCTTTTCTTGTCTGGCATTATCTTCTCAATTTGGCAACCTGTGACATCTTGAACATATACTATATTTGGCCTTAAAAATAAACATCTCCAGAAAAGACACAGCATTTACACTCAATACACATAAATAACAGAATATAGCAGTGTTTGTTGGTATGATTTTGTTCAGATTATAGGTTGTGACACAAGGTATCAATTTCAAACAGACCTTTAGCGCTAGTACTTTATTTTTAATTATTCGTTTATTTAATTTTGGACCTGTTTTTTCAGGTGTGATTGCTACGCGATTACTTGTGCTTGCTACATAAAGGTTGCATTCTTCACCATTAAATACACTCAGATGACACTAGCTGTAAGTCCTGAATTTGGCCATCAAGTGTTGTATTTTTGAATGTGCTCTGCCATTTATAATGGACTTCCGCAGCAGATAAAATACATGTTCATATTAGATATTTTACTACGTATATATTCACAGTTAAAACAAATAGTTTATATAAAATATGCAGTGGTACTTGGTCTTAATATTTTTTTTCCTAAAATACAAAAATCATGTAATATAGATCAAACATTATATTTCATAAAGTTTCAGTAATGCTTTAAAAAAGCAAAACATACTATGCCATCTCAGCTCTTTGAAGTAAGGGATAATATTTCTGCACAAGACCATTTAAATACCAAGGCTCAATTTCAGACAGATTTCTAACTGCCTATAGATGGAGGAGCAGAGGTTTTTTTTTTTTAATTTCTGAAACAATAGCAAACTTGAAAGAGCAATGAATTATACTGATTAGGAAAATGAATGAACCTAACATTCATTTTGTCATTACATACATTTGGGAAAAGAACATCTTTTTAGTTTTTTCTCTTTAATTCCCAACATTTTAATTTTATCTTTAGTATCTTACTATAGTAAGAGATTTAATTGTATATTAAATCCTGTTTTACCTAGGTCATCTGCATCTGAAATTATGATGCCATTTTTATTTTTGAGCATTCTACTCCTATTTTGAAAATCAAATAAGCAGTCTTTACTAATTGATGTTTTCAAAAGATGTTTTTACACCTAGATCTTTTGGTCTGTTTTACAAACTGTGTTACAATTTCCCTGAAAATTCAGTGTGTTTTGTGTACACAAGCCAATTGCCTTCTGATGTGGACCATACAGTAGATAACCATAAACAGATGGTAACTGATTTGTGAAATACCAATGTGTCATGATTTTCAAAGTACTCTTGCTGTATATGTCCATAGGATAAGTCCAGGTGTTCTTAAACTTTTAGTATCCTGCACCACTCCGTACATTAAAGATTTCATTTTTTTTCTAGGACGTTTTTTAAGCACAAAGAGCAACTTCATATTTTAAGAACCCATTAAATTATGAAATTGTGCTTGGTCAAGTAATGGCTGTATGAGGAAACACACAACCCAGTAAAGAACCATATAGTGCCATTAAAGAGCCATTGTTTTTTAGGAGTGTAGTGGAGGGTAAAAATGCAACATTATTCAGTTAAATGAAAATTAAAGAATTAATCCCCTGGTTCGGAAAAAATGCCTACAGAATCTGTCATATCCTCTGCGATATCTTGCAGGAATACTATGGGAAACAATTAAACGTGCTGTATGTGTATTAGTACATGTAGTACATTAGTTCATGTGTTCCTTAAAGCATCTTTGAGAGACAAATAATCATCAACAGTATTTTAGCCCCCCCAAGAAATTTCAAATACAATTCAATAAGATTTTAGCTCAACAGCTATAGAACTTTGTAACGTATTTGCAAAAAGTAATGGTGTGGGAGTAACAAAAGTTACTGAGTCCAGTTAAATAAATAACATTTTTAAGGATTATTGTAGGAATTTATATATATCAGGGCTCACATAAAAAAAGAATTCCACATCCTAAAGCACAGTGAATGCAGAACCTGGATTAACTAGTGAGCCATGCCACAATTCAGGCTAACAATTCCTTACAGAACTGGAAAGCTATTGGTCCATTTAGCTCTTCAGCACCATTTTATAAACATTATCACCTAAATTAACTCTGTTAATGCTAGCCATGTTTAAAGAAGCTACAGAAAACAACATTCTGACAAAAATACTGGCCCAGTTTTTAATGCTATTTTCCTAAAGACAGACAAATAAAAATTAATTATAGTGTGCATTATGCATATTCTGTAATGTAGAACTTGTTGCTTGTTTTCAAATATGATTCAAGAAATTACAAGGAAAAGAAATGAAGTGCACTGTGAAATGAGGTCAGTGGTAAGGTGTAAATTTAAGTAAGTAATTGGGTCCCTGAGCATGCAAGCTCTGATTTGGTGTGGGTGTGCATACCAGTGTTTGCTCCAAGGCTGATGCCAATGTGTGTAGATCAGTCAGGTGCCTCATTCACACCTTGGATTAGGCAGAAGACCACACCTACACTCAGGCAGGATATACAGGAGCCTACATGGCAGAGGGGGATCAACAAGAAAAAGCAAAGATCAGAGAGAAAATATTGAGAGGATTGAAGAGAAGAGACACAGGATGGTGAGGAGACTATGTTGCCCAGAAAGGAGGCAAGTAGTCAGGAGTATGCCCTGTTGGAGCGAGAGGCAGGTCTGTGTTTGAGTGTAGAGCAGATGTAAGGGAGCAATTGTGGACAGGAGTAGGAGCAGCCGCGTTGTGCGGCATCTCCAAGGTGACGCCTAATGGGAGAGTCAGAGGATAGTCCCACCGGCACTGACAGTAGGACCCTGAACCCAGGATAAAAGACTACACCTGTTGGCGGACAATTCCTCTTGCTGCAAAGTCTAGATGGGTTAAATTGAATAGTTTAGAGAGAGGCATTGGGGCTCATGACTGTTTTAACAAAGTCCCTGTCTAGGATATAAACCTCATGTTTACTGGATCTATTTATTGGAATGTTTCAAGCACTTAATATGTTGCTTTTATGGATTATTTATAAATTTATTAAAAATCTGTTTTTACACTGCACTTTAAACACTGTTCGCAATTTTGTTTGGATTTTAAATAAAAGCATTGACACTTTTGCACCAACAACTTTCTGAATGTGTGTGTTCTCTTTTGCCCAGCTCATCTTGATTCATGACTATTGATGGGTACAGGTTCAAGTGGCTCCTAAAAGCACTAGGGAGCATGGAGCCAACCCAGATCATCACATGCATTTCTTTACGTTGACTATTGGGTGTCCTACATTAATAAAGCATCTTCATCAGTCATGTGTGTATTGGAACTCTCTAGGATATCTGCTTTCATGATTAGACCGAATAAGAGTATATTGTTCACAATGAGCAGCCTTTGTTATATTAATTTAGATCAATTTTCCTTTATTGTCTCAAAATTGTTCAAGTAAAGGCAAGTGAAATGATTAATCAATAGATGGACATTTCACATTAGCTGGTAGAATGAATATTGTTTAAATTTATATTCTTCCAAAGATTTTATGCTACAGTAAGAGTACATGTATTCCTATATGGATAGATATATAATGTTTTATGAAGGTAAACTCATCCAACTGAAGCACAGAGCACTGGCTTTGGTACAAGTGTAATAAGAACTTCCATTCCATGTTTTCTGATGTGACTATTATTTAGAATGGCACAGTATCATTTAAAAGTGGTACCTTGTCAATCACAATTTTTGCCTTTCCCCTCAGCATGACATTCGCCATTATTTTGGCAGTAGGCTTTATCAGTTTCTCAGCTACAGAATGATCTCTCCCAGTCTGTGCTGCCAACAGGGACACACAGTAAGAAGAATCTGGTAGTATTAGTCGTTTCCTTGCACATTACATTTATCAAACTGTTTGAATGAGAATTACAGCATTGGTATTTTTGTTTTTAAATGATCTTACTTGCATTTTCACTCCTGTTCTGAATTTTACTCACACTTACATTGTCATTATAATTGCTATATTTGCATTTTAGAGTCCCTTATTTAAGTCGTTAAGATTTGGACTTACAATCTCATAGTAAGTTACTCCAAAGAAATAAAATATGAAGAATAATAAGTCCAACAGTCACACTACACTCACATTTCAAAATAAAAACCATTCAACCAAACTATCACGACAGTAGACTGCTGAGTTGCGGCAAGGATATCATTTCCACTCTGACTGTTTTCTTTTTAATCTGTGACGGGCCTTTAAACACTGAAATAACATGAACTGATAAGGAAAATGAAGAGATGAGCTCAACATTCATTGTAGTATACACAAAGGGTCCAACCCCAGAAAATGCCTGACAACTTTGGATTTTGGTAGACAAATCAGTCAAGCTAGTGACTAGGTAGGTTCTTGTTCCATTGCTGACACCCAAGATAATCACAAAAAAACTATGGTAGACAACAAGAAACAACCACAGTAAACATTCTACATTTGTAATTAAATGTCCAGAGAGATACCATTTTGGTTGCACTTTGTGAGGAGACTTGCCAGCCCAGACAGCGAGACACCAGGATAAACACAACAAATTATGGATATTGTAGGATGATGTAGATATTGTATCATCTACAGGCCAGACCTGAAAACGTAATGGTGCTCATCTACCCGAAAGATATTTGAAGAGGCAGAACCAACTTGACCTTTTGATTAATAATCTAGACTAAACCCTTATCTGCCAGCGCATAGAAGTGTGTTTATGCGCTAAGGACCAGTGGTCCATGAGCCTAGGGAAGGATCTTGTCTTGGATGGACTCATGGAGCTGGGGTAAGTGTGGCAGATAGTTTTGCCACTGACTCAAAGTGAGCAGTGTGAGGCAGAGCATGTGCTGTGAATGTACAGTCATAGGACAAAGCAGATTTGAGTGCATGGCACTTCAAAAGATAAGAGCAGCATTGCCATGCAAATGAGGAAGGAGACAACATGCCAACAGTCTTGACGTGCAAAGTGTGCAGAGTCCATTCTTCCATAGTGCATTGAGGGGCAGCCTACCAGAGATATTGTCAAGTGTGCAAAGTCCATTCCTCCTTATCTCATCTACATGTTGTTACAATACTATAAACCTGTTTACAACTTTTAATTCCACAGAAAATAAGTTAATAATAAAATAAATACAATAAAAAAAATCATGATGCAGCAGCTTCAGTTAAATGCTGTCCTCTGTGTTTCAACATATTGTCCCCTTTTCATGGAACTGTGCACTATGTCCGCAGTGTTACCATGCCGCCTGGCTCACTGTTTGTGAAATCCCGATACTTAGACTCAACACCGAATTTGCTCTTACTATACAGATTCACAGTATAAATACTCACAGTTTGTGGTTCTTAACCATGCTTATAGCTAGGGTGAGTCCTTATCTCACTATATTCTTTTCTCTGGACTCAACATGAGAACCATTGCAATGGTGGACCAGTTCTTTGAATTTAAATTTATATTTTGAGGCTTGATGGGAATCATGATCTCACATTTTATTGATTTCCAAAGGCTGATAACAGTTTATTCTTAAAGACTATGGGATTCCAGGATTATGGCTGCATGCCAGCAAGTATTCAACATTAAGATAAAGCAATTGAAAGTGGGAATGGGATGCCAGTGGTTCGTTTTGTGGCCTCTTCTGTTGCAATTTTGATGTATCGTATTTTATGGTGTAGCCAAGGCACAAATGGTATCCAACTTATAGGGCAGAAGGTTGCATGTGATGACATTCTTCTCTTGGCCTCACTTCACCTCTTGTGTTCACTGGTTCTTAGATGAGTGTGATGTTATCATTATGAGAATTAGTGCTTTAGAGTCTAAATCTGAAGACCTCTTACACAAAGAGTGGTTTGCTCTTTGTGCATTTGAGGAGATATATGAGCCACATTATCATCTTGTAACAAGAGACTGGTTACCTTGACCAACTAACTAATTGTCATCATATACCTAGGCTGGAAAGAGTGAATTTATAACATCACAGGGCTTCTACAAGTGAAACACTCATCCTTTTTATTTTTTTTATTTTTTCTGGAATGCAGTCTGACTACGGGAGTATGCATTCTATTTGAGGCACAGTTTTCTGCTTTGCTGGTCTTTAGCTAAAACAAAGATTGGGTTGTCATGTCAGAAAAAGGGAGAATACCCACTTTCTCCTTCAATGACCCCAGAGTGAGGATAATGATACATTCTGAGTAAAGTGTAACATAATTTGAGGTGAAATGTAACATACTTTGAGATAAATAATCCTGGTCTTTTCTTGCATTTTTGTGTTTTGCAGCATGGGATACTGCATTCTGGTTGTTCATGGCCTAAACAAGTTGTGGTCTTTAGTGGGCAAGTGGGGAGCTGCTGCCCTCACAATTTCAATGCTACTGCTTCTTTTGCTGTTTTCTTGGAAGACAGTGTGGCAGAATGAAATCTGGCTTTCCAGGGAGTCTCTTTTCAGGTAAGATCAAGGTTGCACATATTACATCTATCTTCCATTTCTGGGAGGTATCAATTCCATTATATCATACTATTGACTAAAAACAGAGAACAAATTTGAAACATGTGCCAGGCTTTCCTTCCCACCCTGTAAAACACTGACTTTAACTCAGATTGCAGAACAAGAACAAGTTCCTTAGGTCTGTAATAAACCACAAACATTACCTCTTCACATATGCATAACATGTAACAAACTTACTCAAACCAGATTAATCCATTTCATTATCTGGGAGGTGGATGGTTCCCATCCTGGCAACTGCATTGGGCACAAGATAGGAGTCAAACTTGAGAGGACCCCAGGCCATTACACTATACAATCATTTATACATTGGATCAGTTTACAGTCAGCAGATAACTTAACCTACATGTTTTTGGAGATGTGGGAGGAGCATCAGAATACCTTGAATAAAACACAAATAGACAGAGGAAGAATATGTAAGCTCCAAATGGGCATCAACAAGGCAGCATTGCTAACAAGTTTGGGACATACTGTACTGTGATAAATGACATTTTCCTTCTTATATTTCATGTTGCACAGAGCATGGCTTACAGTGAATTCTCGTGTTCTCCAACCATTTGTCCTTCGTTATCTGCTGCCCTCATTATCCAAATGACTACATTAAAGGATTTGCCATTTAAACATTTTGATGTGTAATTAATGTATTGTTTAATTAATTACAGATTTTCTCAAACCCCGTCATAAGTTATGTAGCACATTAAATGCTTTGTGTTAAGTGTTCCCCGACCCAGTTGTTAATCGCTACGTGCTTCTTAAAGTGACTTCCTCTGCATTAAGAGGAAGCACAGGCAGGGATCACCACACAGAATACATTAATTTCATGATATTCCTGCTCCCTGAACATTTACAATGCTAAGATAAATACTTGATATCATTTTCATGATGAAATGCATTAAAACATGTACTAATCATGTGGGGGCACAGTTGCATGGAGGTTGCACTGCTGCCTCGCAGCAAAGGGGGTCCTGGGTGTTCCCAGCCTTGAATTTGCATGTTTTTCTGGTTGGTTTACTCGGCGTGCTTTAGTTTCCTTTCAAAGTCATATAAGATGTAGGGTTTTGTGATGCTAAATTGACCCTGCTGTTGTATATTTATTGCTCGTATTCACCCTGCGATGAGCTGGCACCACATTCAGGATTTGTTCCTGCCTCACACATGATGCTTACTGGGATGGGCGCAGCTCTGAATGGATGGCATAATTAAAAATGTATAACGAAGATTTTTTAAAGTTTTGAACACTCCGTGGTCTAAGTTTATGACTAGTTTTAATTTCACAAAAATGTTTATCGTGTGTTGATTGGTTATGTGGAGAAAGAAAATGGAATGATAGCACCTGAGAGTTTTGGTACGTCAGATAGAGACAGCACGCATGCAGTAAAGAAAGCCCGCTCAGAAGAACATCCATTGAATTCCGTGTTCATGTCTCCGTCCACCAGATCACGAACACAACATTTACATAATATTTAAGATAAACCTGTGCGATACCCATTCATACATCCAGTTTTCTGGAGCCTTGTCACACCTGCCATAAAGTTCTCTACGCTGAACGTACACCTGAGGACCCCTTACTGGGAGGAAGCAGCACTACCGCCACACCACCGTGCATGTTTAATACCTGCTTTAATGCATTTCATCATGAAAATGATATCAAGTATTTATCTTAGCATTGTAAATGTTCAGAGAGCAAGAATGAATCATGAAGTGAATGTATTCTGTGTGGCGATCGCTGCCTGCACCTCCTCTTAGTGCGAAGGAAGTCAGTTTAAGAAGCGTGTAGCGATTAACAACTGGGTCAGGGAACACTGAACACAAAGCATTTAATGTGCTACATCAACTTATGACGGGGTTTGAGAAAATCTAGTAAATTAAACATTGATTTTACTATATATATATATATATATATATATCCCTAACAAAAAAAATTTTGGTGTCTATGACTTTGGTATACCTGAAATTTGCCAAATTTTGATTTTGCCATTTTAGACCATAGGAATAGTTCCTATAGATAAATTATAGTGTTATCTGACCCTTAGTGCATATCCAATATATATATATATATATATATATGTGGCAGTCCCAGGGATCAGATGTGTTTTGTGAGAAACAAAGATTATAAAGGTCTTTCATTTAGCAGTCAACAGGACATTAGCCTGAGATGTTAACATAGTTGGGACACACAATTTTATTTTCCTGAAATAGTTTTTCTTTTGGTTGTTTGAGCACTAATCTTTTTTTTTTTCTTTGATTAGTCAAAGATCAGACACTTTACTGTACTTGCTGCCTTCTTTATCATGTACATTGTATAGCCTGGCAATATGCTGCATCCATAGGAGTAGAATGGCAGCATACATTTAAAAACACAGAAAACAATAAAAAATCAAAACAGCAGGAAATATAAATTTATAAGATATCAGAACAAAAGCTTTGCAAAGTAAATACTAATGTGTGTCTGACCATGTTAACTGAAATAATGATGAAAGGCAACAGCAACTGGGAATAAAAAAATTCAAAACCCCCCCAAAAAAAAAACTATGCATTCCTGACATTTGCTTATTCCCACAGACATGCCTTTTTTGAAACGACGCTGCTCTTGCTTGTATATGTTGACAAGTGGCTGTTTCTCATCCAAAGCATCCCATCTCACAGTTTCTTGTGTTACATTAAAAATAAAGTGCCCCAAAATAAATGGTGTCAAATCACTGTTGTGAGGTACAGGAGTTTAGGGTTTATACTGTGACCCTGAGTGTAATTTTTTTTTTATTGTCTGTTACATTATCTTTTGTGCTGTGACAGTACACACTGTTAAAGACACAATAAAACAATCCTTCAGTGAAGACAGGAGGACATCACAAAAGCCTCAGTTTAAGTAGAATATACAATCTTACAAATGACCCACTTTCATATTCTATGTTGCTATGCGTACCATGGTAATCAAAATTAAGTCCCATTGTATTTTGGAAGGTCTCTAGAGGAGGAGACTACCAGTCACAGATCAAACCCTGTGGTTATTATTGTACCCACTGGGTTTTTCATTCTTCCTGCTGTATAATTTTTTTTGTAAATTCACATTTTTACTTCTCATTTTCTGAAATCGCTTTGGGAGTTTAAAAATAGCCTTCAAGATGACTTTACACGTTTCATTTTAACATAAACCTCTTCAAAGAGCTCATAGAACAGTGCAATTATTATTAAACATTATTTCTATTTAAAAAACAGGTATCATGCAATCCAGACTGTTTCTAAAATATAGACACAAGTGGACTGGTTTCTTATTTATCAGCCACAGCCACTACCAAGTTACAATGTGATCTGACGTTTATAATTATCAGCTGCTTAGTTTTAGAAAGATTTAATTTCAGAAGAGTTAAAGAAGCCCTCTCTGATTATGGAGCTGTGGTAAAATGAGTGCAATATTCCAGGTCCTCGGGGCATGTCTTTTAAGAAATTAAAACTAATGTCACATTACGCAACTTCTAGTCAAGAGGTATGTCAGATATGCTGACTGCAGTCTCAAATCTCATTGCCAGACCATGTCAATTGAAACAACTGACAATCACTGCTCATGTCGACTATACGGACTGAGAGCCAGCTTTCCAGGACAGCCATGCTTGCCTATCTTTATGTCAGCCAATAATGTGCTCCTCACAGTGCAAGGGTTAATAGGTACAGCAGATTCAGCCACAGTCTCTGCCCTTGTTCTTTTTTCCATTCTATTTTAGTACACAAAATCTGACTCTTCAGAAAGATAAGCCTTTTTTCTGTTTGTGTGTTTCAAAACATGTGTGTTCCTTATTCCTTGTCACTGCATTTTATGCATTATACTTCCATTCATTGTTTGTCAGATCTCATGCATACACAGCCCACTCCTACAATTAAAGACAAAATTAAATCTGTTTGATTTTATTATAGTGAATCATAAACTAATTGGTATGAATCACTGGGTATTTCACATTAGGTGATCAGCTTCACCTGAGTGCACCACTGACTGCCTCCAGCTCATTAAGATTACATATAGGAAGGCTATTACTGAAAATTACTGGAAAAGTCATGTAATTTGACATAGCCTTAAGTCGAAGTGAAAAGGCTAATCCTCATGTCTGCTCCTATGGATGGTAGAAACAAGTAGACAAATTAAGCAAATTGTTCAATTACAGATGATACAAGCTTCTCATTTAAGAATGTGGCTGGAGCAATATCTAGCAAACACTCATAGTCCTAATCAGCTGAATTTGACAGCCTTATTTAAATACGCATCTTGAGAACAGAAACAAACAGCAAGCCTAGTTGATAAAATACACCAATTAGAAGGCACAATCTGCCTTCATGGGAGCAGAAACTAGTGGGTGCTATGGCCCCCTAAAAGCTGAATTTAAGACCTGTACTGTAGTTGCTACTTATTCTCTCTGCATAATGTGAACAACGAGATGGCAAGCCTTTTGTTTGGAAGGTTTGCTTTCTGTAGTCTGCCAACATCTAAATGGAAATGAGAGGCAGCTCTATCGCCGGTCCTCAAATCAAGTTCCAGCTCTTTAAGATATTGTTTAGTTGATCTCTTCAAAGCTGAGTCTGTTGACAATATGGGTGCCAAACTCTGAATCGTCTTTTTGAGGGCAGCAGCAATCTTCAGGGCAGCTATATGATCCGCTAATTCTGCTCCACTTCAATGAAAATTTGCATTTCTATTGAGCTTCTATTGTTTAAGTCTTAATGCTTGTACAGCAGTCCTTGTGAAGGTTTGGCATTGATTCAGAAAAACAGAGAAAAAAAGCAGACAAAAATGAACTGTCTAGCTGTAGCTAGATTATGTAGCTTTTAAAAATACTGTGTTTGTTCAATATTTCTGAGCAGAAGCTCATTGCTTGGTGTCTTTACTCATTTTGTACATTTTGCTGTTTTTTTTTTTTTTTTACAGATCTGGAATTCAGACTCTACCACACAATGCAAAGGTACACTATAATTATGCCAACTTCCTCAAAGACCAAGGACGCTATCCAGAAGCAGTCCACCACTATGAAACTGCCCTCAAGTAAGTTAACGCAAATTCTTCTAAATGTGAGTGGGTTGCTGCATATCGGCATTTGAAAGAATGTGATATTCTGACACACAAAGGTAGTTATTTGAGTATAAGATGAGACACCATGAGGAAAAACAACTGAGTACTCCATTTGAAAAAGACGTATGCTGGATACAGAGGTGAACAAGGAAAATGTCAGTTCACCAGAATACAGGTATCATTGGGGGTGGAATTTTCCAACAAAACAAGAAGTGATTTACACATAAATCAGGAGAGTACACGTATAGTAGAAGGGATTGGTGGACAGGACATGAACAGTTAATCGTCGATCTTTAAACCAGTAAGCATGCAACTAATTATAACAGAATGTCAGTCCACAGGAAAAAGGAAGACTTTGGAGACAACACATCTAGGCTGCTAACAATCAGGTTATGTTTGCCTTATCTTCTAGTAAGTGATAAGAGAAGGCACTGAGAAAAGTACTGACAGGCCACCATAGTGCATTCAGCCCAGGATAAGGGTAAAGATATACTGTATGTACTGTAGTTTCTCAAGGTGTTATCACTGCTCTCAAAAGAATGCAATCCTAGATAGTCATAGACAGCTTTTTCATTCATTTTCAGGTAATGGATTGAGGTTTGGTAAAATATGCATGTGTGAAACATGGGTTAAATTAGCTCAGAATTGTACACTGCACAAATCTTTCACAACTCAATCTGCTGAAAACATACCCAGGCCAAAATCATAGTTAAGAGTGATGTCATCCAGCATCTCCTTCACTGGGTGATGTTTTGGGATTGTCCACTGCTCAGACCTTTTTGGAATAAAATCTTCGCTCATTTATCATTTGGGTTCACATTATCTCTAATCCTCAAACAGCTGTGCTTGGAGTAACGTCTGATGGATCATTGCTGTTTAGTGCTCTATTTATCTAGTATGTCATGTTGTCTTGCTCAAATTAAAAAGATCTACTATACCATAGCATAATGGGAAAAATTATGTCCTGTTTTATTTTAGATATAGGGAAAATTAAAATCACTTTACCAGGAGCATTCCAAATATTTTTTTAGATTTTAGCAGGAATTTATTGGTATTGTCCTGAATTAATTTATCATGTTAAACAACTACTAATTTTTGGATATTTTTGAACTTCTTTAAATATTAACTTACATAAATCTTCATTCTTTCCCTTCATTTTCTATTCTCTAGATTGATAGGAGAGGAAACTATTTAAACCATTTTGAGTAGGTTGTAGTATTGTATACATTATTGACAAGAAAATTTCTTAAAAGCAGTAAAATACAGATTAGAAAATGTATTATAAAAGCACAAGTCATATATAGAGTCCAAAGCAGGTAAAAACTGAAGAGTTTACAACACAGAAATAGTAGAACACTGGAGGAATATAAAATTCTGTTGTATTCACAAAAGTATACTGTGCTAGAGCAATGTCATCATCTGAGCTCCTTTCATTTCCCCTGTTGTTCCTTTCATGTTGCTTCTCTCTAATTGGAATTTCCTAGCAGTAGACAGAGGTCAGAGGAGCTAAAGGTAAATCTATATATATATATATAAAAGTCAATGTGTGTGTGTATGTACAGTTGTGCTTGAAAGTTTGTGAACCCTTTAGAATTTTCTATATTTCTGCATAAATATGACCTAAAACATCATCAGATTTTTACTCAAGTCCTAAAAGTAGATAAAGAGAAACCAGTTAAACAAATGACACAAAATATTATACTTGGTCATTTATTTATTAAGGAAAATGATTGAATATTACATATTTGTGAGTGGCAAAAGTATGTCAACCTCTAGGATTAGCAGTTAGTTTGAAGGTGAAATTAGAGTCAGGTGTTTTCAGTCAATGGGATGACAAACAGGTGTGAGTGGGCACCCTGTGTTATTTAAAGAACAGGGATCTATCAAAGTCTGCTCTTCACAACACATGTTTGTGGAAGTGTATCATGGCACAAACAAAGGAGATTTCCGAGGACCTCAGAAAAAGAGTTGTTGATGCTCATCAGGCTGGAAAAGGTTACAAAACCATCTCTAAAGAGTTTGGACTCCACCAATCCACAGTCAGACAAATTGTGTACAAATAGAGGAAATTCAAGACCATTGTTACCCTGCCCAAGAGTGGTTGACCAACAAAAATCACTCCAAGAGCAAGGCGTGTAATAGTCGGCGAGGTCACAAAGGACCCCAGGGTAACTTCTAAGCAACTGAAGACCTCTCTAACATTGGCATATATTCATGTTCCTGAGTCCACCATCAGGAGAACACTGAACAACAATGGTGTGCATGGCAGGGTTGCAAAGAGAAAGCCACTGCTGTCCAAAAAAACATTGCTGCTCGTCTGCAGTTTGCTAAAGATCTCGTGGACAAACCAGAAGGCTATTGGAAGAATGTTTTGTGGACGGATGAGACCAAAATAAAACTTTTTGGTTTAAATGAAAAGCGTTATGTTTGGAGAAAGGAAAACACTGCATTCCAGCATAAGAATCTTATCCCATCTGTGAAACATGGTGGTGGTAGTATCATGGTTTGGGCCTGTTTCACTGCATCTGGGCCAGGACGGCTTGCCTTCATTGATGGAACAATGAATTCTGAATTATATCAGAGAATTCTAAAGGAAAATGTCAGGACATCTGTCCATGAACTGAATCTCAAGAGAACGTGGGTCATGCAGCAAGACAATGACCCTAAGCACACAAGTCGTTCTACCAAAGAATGGTTAAAGAAGAGTAAAGTTAATGTTTTGGAATGGCCAAGTCAAAGTCCTGACCTTAATCCAATTGAAATGTTGTGGAAGGACCTGAAGCGAGCAGTTAATGTGAGGAAACCCACCAACATACCAGAGTTGAAGCTGTTCTGTACGGAGGAATGGGCTAAAATTCCTCCAAG
The DNA here is from genome assembly GCA_026402145.1 of Polypterus bichir lapradei. Taxonomy (NCBI): domain Eukaryota; kingdom Metazoa; phylum Chordata; class Cladistia; order Polypteriformes; family Polypteridae; genus Polypterus; species Polypterus bichir. The sequence goes on along the minus strand of JANRMT010062791.1, from coordinate 241,072,299 downwards.
CCGGTGTGCAGGAATGATGAAAAGTTACCGGAAACGTTTAGTTGCAGTTATTGCTGCAAAGGGGGGTCACACCAGATACTGAAAGCAAAGGTTCACATACTTTTGCCACTCACAAATATGTAATATTCGATCATTTTCCTTAATAAATAAATGACCAAGTATAATATTTTTGTCTCATTTGTTTAACTGGTTTCTCTTTATCTACTTTTAGGACTTGAGTGAAAATCTGATGATGTTTTAGGTCATATTTATGCAGAAATATAGAAAATTCTAAAGGGTTCACAAACTTTCAAGCACAACTGTACATGCACACACACATTCTATCTAATAATGTTTCTCATTGGTCGACTAAAAATACTGTAAGGTGAAATCAACCCTAACCCACCCCTTCTGGGTAGGGTGGGGGGTGATCTTGTGATCTTGTATGCATGTTATCATACAGTTGACCCTCCGAATAACCACCAGAGGGCGAATTGGAGGTGACTGCCAGCATTCTTTATGTTTGAGCACCACTGCACCCCTGTTGCTTTTGAAATTCAATAGAGTTGGCCAGAACTGAGCGTCAACTGGATGATAACATACACAAGACTGTAAGACAAGCACATTAGTGAGTCTTCATTGTTTGTTAATTTATTTTTATTTTTAAAGTTGTGGGTTTTTTTAATTATATTTTTTTCAAACAATTAAAAAAAAACACTTTATTTTCCTCCCGGGCAACACTGGGTATTTCAGTTAGTAGTTTTTTTCCAAACTAGCTGTCTGCCTTCTTTTGGAAACTGACTGACCATCTTCTTTCTCAAACTGACTGCTCCAAGTTTTCTAATGGCATGATGTTTAATGAAAGTAACCGGGAGATGTGTGTTTACTTCAGAAACAAATTTAAACGATTTTTTTTTCTCAAACACTGAGAGATAGCCAAAATAAAACATAAACATTTCAAAGTAAAAAACTAGTTTTTCTAACTGTAGGGTTTAACCATAAACATAGTTAGAATAGAGCTGCAAAAGTCATTCACCAAGAAAATCTCATTTAGTAACTAGAGCCACAATATTAAGATGAAATAAGTCAAGACAAAAGAGCGAGAATGAAAACCAAAATATGAAATACTAAACTTTCCATCTGGGGGCGACCGCCCTGGTTCCTTTGGGGACACGGGTAAAGAGCTTTGAAGCTCCATCCTGTAGGAGCCTGTGGTCACTGCCAGAGGGCGCCCCCATGCCTTTGTAGCCCTGGACTTCAGCACTTCCACCACACCAGGAAGTGCTGGGGGGAAGAGGAGCAGGGACACCCGGAGTGCTTCCGAGGATACAGCCGGCACTTCCGCCACACAGGGGCGTGTCAGCAGGAGATTGTCGGGAAGCACCTGGAGCACATCCAGGTGTGGATAAAAGGGGCCACCTCCCGTCATTCGGGGCAAGAGTCGGGAGCAGAGTGGACTGAGCTTGCTGGAGGAGGCAAGGAGGCGGCCTGAAGAGGAAGAAAGGCATTGTGTGGCCAGGACTTTGGAGACTTGTGGAGTTTTGTGGTGCACTTTTGACTGTATATAGTGTAAATAAACGTGTGGTGGGAAAAATGAACGTGTCTGCCTGTCTGTGTCCGGGCCAGCCTCCACAATCTTTATCTTGGACAAAGTAGCTAAAGCTACTGTTACATCATAATTTATGAAATTGTATCAGGAAGGTGGTCCCTGGCAACTGTTTGCCTGCTTACAGCAGCTTTCAATGTGAATGTGTGACGCAATTTGAAATTAAGCAAAAAATAATTTAAACCTTCCTATAACAAAGAAATTAACTTAAAAGTCTGAAAATTAAACTTTCGAGATAATAAACCAACTAAAACTAGTTAGTCAGAGCAAACAAATATTTAAACAGGAAAGGTGGGCTTTCCAGTTCTCAACATGTGTGGAGTACTTTACATAGCATTGAAAAACTGGGTTTGCCTATAACGTATAGTACTTTAAGGGCTGTCAACCTTCAGAGATGTAGGAATTCCAAGGGGAAACAGAGGCAGCTCTTGGCTTGTATCTTTGTTAAAATTATGAAGTTGCCCTCAATCCTCAAGTGATTCAGTAGTGACCTGGAAGTATGCCCAGAAGGGACTTTATAGCCATATACCAAATGGAAAGGTGAACAGAGGAGTATCTTATGCTTTAGTACTTTTCTGTCCGAATGGATAAAAATATATTCAGGACTGCAATACATATGAGGGACAAATTCTTTGCTGCCAAGCTTCTAACAGTAAGATATAACATGCAAACAATCACCCTGTATACTACAGTATACAATAAATATTCTTTGTCTCTATAACACATCTAATGTAGGCCTCTTTGTTTGTAATGACTTTGTTTCTGCAAATATACAGCATCCCTATGTTAAGTGCTTGTGTTATCACCTTATGGTGCTTGTTCACTGATTTGATTACCAGTTATGTTTATTTACACCTGCTTGTGAGTACAGACACTCTATCAGGAAGACTGTTGGCTATAAATTGTCTGCTTGTGTGCCTGTAGCTGACTGGTTCTTCACCAAAGATAGGTTTGTTCTTTTTACTTGCTCTGAATGGGGGATAAAGCAGCATATAAAATGAATGTTAAAAATGTGCATTTGGTTTAATTCTGAGCAATAATAAACCAATGTTTTGTGAAAATCACTATATAAAAATAAACTTAAGTTACTTTCACCTGGCTTTCAACCTGTTTAGAGCATTTTTTATATTGAAGCAGTTCTGTTTTCCATGGCTAAATGATTCATTAAATCTGATTTTTTGTCTGTGTATATTGAATGAGAAGTGTGCAGAAATTAATGCTGATGCATGCAGGAATTCAAGATCAATGCACAATAATACTAAGGAACTGACAAGAAAATTTTGCAGATCAGAGTCTTCAGGCATAAAAACATAAAGGAAAATTAGCACCATAAAGAGAGGAGGTGCTTAATAGATGGATGGAAAATACAGATGTACTGTTTTTCAAAGACTGATGCGGAAAGCCAGTACTTACATAGGAAATGACAGGTCCATCTATAATAAAATAACTATTGGAGCATGTTGTAAAGAACATGAAGAAGGGGAAGGTGATATGCCCAGATTAGATAACAATAGAAATGATAGAGGCAGCTGGTGAAACTGGATTAGCTCACTTAATAAAAATATTGAACAACATCAAAGACATTGGAAAAATCCCTAATGACTTAACAAGGTGAGTATTTTTCGTTTACTGAAAACACCTGGGGCTTGTCACACATGCATGTGGGTGGCTTTCCTAACAGGTTCAGAACGTGCTGCCACTAACGTTATTTTCTCCACTGTACCCGGAATCCTCCCAGTGAGGGCACCCAGCCCATCCCATCCCAGTCCCATGAGAAGTAAGCCATCATACTCCCGGAAGGAGGCCTGACTTGTAAAAGGATCGTACCACTAGGCGGACCTTCCAGAGAATGACTGTTCTGTTCCTAATCACTTACTTGTTTTGATTTTGCTGAGCCCGATGTTAGGGCAAAGTAATGTTGTCATTTTTATTTTAGCCTTGTCATTAAATGGGATGACCGGATGGAGCCCCAAATCATTTTGAGATCATGTGTCATTCTGTACCTGGCCACAGGCTCTAGAATATGAAAATCATTAAGAACGTTTGATGAATGACACTGTAAAGATAATTTTAAGGATCATATTAAACAGACAGAAAGTTAAGATCAGAAGTGAAGTTTCAGAGGTACAGGACTGTGCCAAACTTTGTTTTTAACTTTCTCTTTTATAATTTGAATTTTTATTCATTGTCAACTATCTAATACTTCATCAGTTAATTAATGGACAGATGTTGCTGGTTTCTATTCATCTATTTGTATTTAATCATTTTCTACCATGTTCTCTGTGTGCTTTAACAAATCTATATTTTTAAGTTTAATAATTATTTCTATTTAGTGACTAATATAATCTGTATTTGTATTTTAACTGAGAACTGTTCATAAATGGGAACATATGTATGTATGTACGTATGTGTGTGTGTGTGTGTGTACTTCATTGATTACTTAAAGGCATTTGATAAAGTGTGCATGAAGACGTGTTAAACATTTTAACTAATTTACCACTTGATGGAAAAGTAATTTGGTTAGAAACAAATCTATACAAGCCACAGGTATTAGAATCATGGGCGAATTTAGAGAATGGATGTCAATAAGGAGTACAACAAATATGTGTTCTGTTGCCAGATATTTTCTCGTTGTACAGCAAAATGATTCTATAAGGCGTTGAAGAAATGAAAGGAATAAGGGTAGGAGGTGTCAATGTTAACCAATATGTGATTTGCACAGTTTTGTAACAAAAGAAGGAGTACTAAAAAGAGCATAGGTGAAAATACATTTCCTAAGTGAGATAAAAAATAGACTAATTATATGGGACACATCAGAGCTGAAGGCATTGAAAGTGTTGTACTGCTGGGTAAAATCAATGGAAAGTGAGCAGGAGGAATCAGAAACACAATGAGTTGAAATGCTGTGAGATGGGGTCAGGAACATCGTGAAATGCAATGAGATTTTTAATATGACAAAGAACAGAGGCAGGTGAAAGACCATGATTCCCAACATCTGCATCCGACATGGCAGAGAAAGAGAGAGCATAGAGTGAAAGCAAAAGATTTAGAAAATGCCAAGAAACTATTAACTCCAGACATGCTTGTATTTATTTCTCTCTATATATATAAAAAAATCCTGGAATGGAAAAGCAAGGCGACGATACATGATCTTCTCTGAAGTTCCCAGAAGACATTTAAAAGACCCGTGAGACAAAAAGACTGGCCACGGAGCGTCTCGCGGGGACCGTAAACATGAGACTTGGTGCCAAGAGATTGTCCCAGGGCAGTCTCGTGGGGACATGGAACATAAGTTTCTTGCAAAACACTCCCTTCTTATCAAATAAGAGCACGGACAGCCAGCAGAACATTCAGTCATGTAAAGTCATGTGGCACACACAGATCCTGTGCTCTCAGCAAAGAAGAAAGAGCAGCGCGGAGAAAAGAGACCCAAGGCATGATACATACTGTATGCAGAGAAAGGTACAGAATATGAAAGCAGTAAAATTCGAAAGTATTGTAGCGTCCCAGCCAAGCTGAAGCCTTTTTTGTTTTAAGTGACTGTTAGGTCCGATCGAGGGAGGGCAGAGTATAGCACAGAAGACTGATAGCTGGGTGTTGATTGATGCGGTAAGGGGGAGGCGAGACCCGTGGGAGGAGGGGTTGGAGAAGGTGCTAGAAAGCTGTGTTTGGGGTTACGCAGTCGGCGATTGTTAAAGTAGAATTTTTGTGACACTTTAGTACTTCAGTCGCTACAGTATCAAAAAAAGATAGTACAGATCGCATTGACGCAAACAAAAGGAAATTAGTCTAAGTCAGAGAATTTCAAAAACGGGGTTTAACTCACATGCATTTATTGGTTACTTTGCAAAAACAATTATTAACTGCTGATAATGTGGATCGTTTTGTCTGAAATTCCAAACAGAGAAACCTATCCTAAATTATGATACAAAGTCACGCGAAAGATTCCAAATATTGTTTTTACAGAAGTTATGAAATAAAAGTGAAACTAATGAAATGGCAACAATTCAAAGAGAAAAAAAATCTTACAAGTGTGTATCCAGAAAACCAAACACGGTGGTTGGCGAGCGAAGTAAGCAGTGGGCGAAGCCCCCTAGTTGATAATTAAATTAGGTCTGAATTATGTCTTTTTTTTGGACTGCTCACAGTTTACTGTTTCTCTGCGTTCTTACTGGGATGAATCCAAGTTGTTGATGTGTGTCTGTTATTGGCAACCCCTGGTTTTAGTCTGGACAGCGGGCAATAGATGTTTTTTTAGTTTGAGACACCCTCCGTGGACATGTCTCTATCCTGTAACAATGTAACACTAATTATAATTCTAGGCTGTCATGCAGGATTCTTTAGCATTTATCTGATAACCTGCAAGAGCCTCTGATCGAGGACTTTTATCGGTCACCTGTAATTAGTATTCTTGGGACTAGTACATTTCTTTTATTGTAAGAAGCCAACTGGTTCCTAACTTTGAGCCTGAGAATTTTATGATATCTGCTTTTTATGGCATGAGTCCAGGTTTGTGGTAATATCCATTTTATAGTTTGACCTTCAAGAGGTATGGTCTCTATGGGGCATCCAGTATTTTCTGGCCATTTGCTAAGTGCCATGAATAATGTGAATGAATCTGTTGAGAATCAAATAGATTTATCACTCTTTTCAGTTCTATTATTTGACCAAAACTGCACTGCCTCCCTACAGTATATATTTGTCATATTTACTACTTTGTCATTTTGCTTACATATTCATAAACAGATGGCACCTATGTTGCCATGACCTATTTAACCTACAGTCTGTATCACATTAAAATATTGAAGATTGGGTATTTTTCCATAGATACCTAAAAACAGTTTGCTTCATTCAGTCAATCTAAAGTTTATGTAGTGCCAATGACAGTACACATTGTCACAGAGTATCTTGCAGTGCTAACAGATTTGCAATGCAGAATCAAATAAATAAACTGAAAGGTACAATAAAAAGAGCAAATACAAAAAATGCAACATTGTCAGATGTCAACAGAAGCATGCAGTTATATTTCATAACTACAAAGCCACAAAGCAGGGTTCACGGTGGTAGAAATAGGCAAGGTAACATAAGTAAAAAAAATTAAATTATACAATCCAAGTACAGCCACAGTGTAAAAATGAGATCAGTTGATAAGTTCTGATAGACTGTAAATCTAGCAGACCAAGTTCGTATGGTGCAGTGTGTAGTGTCAGCACGCTTTCAATGAATAATAGGATAGGAACTCTTTGTAAAAGAAAAACAGAAGTTAAAATGCTCTTCATATGAATTTGAGCATCAAGACAGATTCAGCTCCATGAACAGATCTGGGAGGAGAGTCCAAAGGCATAGGAGCCACAGAACTAACTTGTACAATAGAAGGTACTTCAATGAAGAAAGAGCTAGTGTAAGAACATCTCAATGGCATAAACAGTGTAGATGAGCCAAATGAAATTTTATAAAGTTGCCTTTGTTATTTTTTTTCTGTCTCTGGCACCAGCATTCTGAACCTGTTGATACTTGCACAAAAATACTATTAAAGGCAACAGCACTTGTTCAAAACTGAGGTGCTAAAACTTGAAAAGATACTTCAGCATATGATGTGAAAAGGCTGGGTCAAGCTGTGATGATGTTTCAATAAAATTTTGACTGTAGCTGATATTCAAAAATCTGTACGTTACCAAGTGTGACTCCACTCTTTTCTCTGTTGTTCTCTAATAGTCTTCCATTTTTCCAAAGAGGCGATGACCTGTACTGATTACAGAAATCTCATCACAGCATGTTACTTACAAATCGTGCAATTGATGGCTGAGTTGACGTGATTACAGATTACTTACACCAAATTTAGCTACCTCCAAGAGACTTCAGACTAGTGACAGCGTAGTAGGTATGATTTTTTTTTGGGAGTTCTTTGCAAAGGTTGTTTACACAGAGATTTGTTTAGGTTTAATTTACCCTACAAAAACATATATTTGTTAACTATTAATATGACATTCTTCAGAGAAATGCAGAAACAAAAACAAACAAAAATAAATAAGGTCCTTTCTCTGTTTTCTACCTCTGCTTAATGTGGTCATGGGAACTAAAGCCCTACAAAGTTGCAATAAGTGTGTGTCAGGTATCCAACGCTGAGAAAATATGCACAAGGTTCAGCCTAGAAGGAAGGGAGCTTGGGATTCCAGCAATGTGTGTATATATAATAGTTAATAATTACCAGAATAGATCAAGAACACGCCAGGCACTTTATAGGAAAAGGCAGGCTTTGCAATCAGAACTTCTTGACAACAAAGAAGAAACAGAACAACTAATTTTTAAATTGCAAAATCATTACCATGAACATGGAGAGAAGACTAATAAGATCTTAGCTCAACAAATCCAAAAGCAGGATGTTTGCTATGCAATACCAGTAATTATCAACACAGACAGAAACGAAATCATTGACCATAAATATATAATGCACACATTTAGAGACTACTATATGTACTTATATTTCTATCCAGCAGTTCTTTTGTAATTGCGGCATGTTACATAACCCAAAACTATATAGATATAATATAAAAAGGCGATAGCCCTCCCTTAGTGATACAGCGGTAAGAAATCACATAGGAGAAATAACTTAGCTTTCTTTAATGGTGGTTTACGCAGCATAACAGACGAGGAATCCATGACAAGACCTTGTGTAGAGTCTGCCATTTTCGTCGCTACGTTGGAAGGATTTTCCAGATCGGAAGACAGTATCTCCCATTCCGTCCGTCGGCTTCAAAGGTGTGCCAGGCAATGTTCCAAGGCTTTATACTCTTTCTCCATGTGCAGGCTTTTACTTAGGTAAATCATGCTATTCCAAACAAGGAAAAGAAGATCCAATGTCATGTTGACTCTGACACACAGAAATAGTACAATGCCCATTTTGCAATTGTCCCTTTCTTGTCTTCTAATGCTTGCCTAACAGTTCTAAATGATGAGCCCCTGTGTGCTAAATCTGGCCTTGTGTTAGCTATATATGTGAGTGGATTTATAAAATATTTTTGTGCAGAGCACAGTGACATATTAAACTTATGTACTTACTAGCAAAATACCCGCGCTTCGCAGCGGAGAAGTAGTGTGTTAAAGAAGTAATGAAAAAGAAAAGGAAACATTTTAATAATAACGCAACATGATTGACAATGTAATTTTTTTGTCATTGCCAAGAGTGTTGCTGGCAGATATATATATATATACACACACACACATACACACATATAAACATATATATATAATAGACACAGATATATATATAATACACATATACATTATATATACATATACATATATATACATATACATATATATACACATATATACATATATACATATACATATATACATATATAGACATATACATATATAGATATATATATACACACATATACATATATATATACACACATATGTATACATATATACATACATCCACATATATGTATACATATATATATCTGTGTGTGTGTATATATATATACATACATACATACACACACACATATATACAGTATATACATATATATACATATACATATCTACATATGTATATACACATATATATATACATATCTACATATATATATATATATATTAGGGTGGGACTCGATTAAAAAAATTAATCTAATTAATTAGAGGCTTTGTAATTAATTAATCTTGATTAATCGTATGTAATCGCACAAGAAAATTTGCCCCAAAGCGCAAATGTTCATTTTAATTTAAAAGGGTTTTAGTGGGTGACAGAATCAAATAATAGACATTGACAAGAATATTGTAAACTCAAGCTCTTTTAATTTCTGACAAAAAAAAATGCATTTAAACTGCATTTGAATTCAAAACAGAAACAAAAATATCATCCCTGGCTAAAATTGGGCAGACTTAAAAATAAAGTGGTATTTGAAGTACTTTAAGTACATTTTCAGAATGGTATTGTCTTTAAATAATAATAACAAAAATTTCAACATAAAGTGCAGTTTTTCTTCTTAAAAAAATAAGGCAGAAACATAAAAGGTAATTTGACCAGCTTCACCTTTAAACTCTGAGTAAACTTAGCAAAAATTATTTTGTACATTAGGCTAAAACAGTGTGATCATTGAACATTTTGTAATTAGATGTAATTAGAATTACTAACGGTCACGGAAGTCCAATGATCCCCAGTAAGAGCCACAAAGTCCGCTTTCTGTAATGCATCTAATTTTGCTTGCTTTTCAGTGTCATAAAGCTGTTGAATTTTACTTGAAATAGTCTTTCGGCACGGCAGTTGGAAAGCTGGATCACCTGACGCTAACTGTAGCACATTTTCTAACCCCCTATCCTCCACCACTGTTAGTGGTCTACAGTCCAAAGCAATCCATTTTGCGAGAGAATTTGTAAGTTTGACCGATGTTGACTTACTAATTTTGGTCCTGAAGCCAGTTATTTCATCAGGTTTGGGCTGCCGACACCTTTTGTTGGTACTCGAACTCATACTGCTAGTGCTAACAGCATACACAGTTTCTGTGCTCGCTGTAACATGTTTTGCATTTAGATGGCACCGTAAGGTTGAAGTGCTTCGGTGGTATGCAAACTCCTTTTTGCACAGTTTGCACAAAACCACGCTTTTATCAAGGCTTCCGTCGGGTAGTCTTTTGAAATGAAATTTGCCTCCGATCAGTCCTAGCAACGCGCTTTCTTCCGACTCTTACATTTTTGTAGCTCTGATGTGTGCATCAATGTAGTCGGTGTACCAGGAAATCATGCACTGACAACAGTTCCCCTTTGCTTGGAATGCAAAGTGTGATTAAATGCGTTATTTTCTTTAATGCGTTATGGAGTACATGCATCGAAGCTTCTCAGCTGTGCTTGTGCTAAGAAAAGGAAACATTTTAAAAATAACGTAACCTGATTGTCAATGTAATAGTTTTGTGACCGTTATGAGTGTTGCTGTCATCAAGGTTTTGATTATCATTATTTCTTTCAATCAGGTTCGTATATGGAGGATGTGTTGTGTTCAAGTTACATTCCGTGTTTTTCAACCGTTGTAAAGATAACAGGTTTCATTCATCGAAGTGTTCAGCACCCAAATCGGTACTCGTGAATGTAAGATGTTCAACAGGCATTCCCGGTATTATGTTGTGGATTTGTCTGCAAATATTTAGCGAAAGCGTGTGTATGAACTTAATTTAATCTTTTCCAGTCCTGCAAAGTCAGTTGACGTGAGCCGCTCAGAGTACATGCATCGAAGCTTCTCAGCTGTGCTCGTGCTATCTCGTGCGATCTCGCGATTTCCACGGCTTTATTTAATGTTAGCTAAGACCCAGCACTTAAAAGTTTCTTGCTACAGCAATTTTAACTCCGTTACAAAGTGATCCAAAGTCTTGTTTATACCTCGTGTCTTCTCATTAAACTTTTATCTCGCGAATACCGTTTTCATCGTAGGCATGACAAACGGCAGCTGGAGAGTGTCTATAAACTTAATTTAAACTTACTATTCACACTGTGCTTTGTTTCCGCAGTAGCTGCACTTATGAATATGCTTGTATGCGTCATTTGCTTCATAATCTTTTGCTGCCTTCTCAATTGTGAAATGTGTGTTTTGTTCAGTGCTCTTTGGAGCTCTTCCTTGTTCTCTACGTACTTACATAGGAGGCGTGAAGATTCGACACGGAACTCCGCCTCCCACAGCCATCGACCTGCAGTCTATTACAGTATATGGGCGAAAATAGGTTCCAGTTATGACCATTACGCGTAGAATTTCTAAATGAAACCTGCCCAACTTTTGTAAGTAAGCTGTAAGGAATGAGCCTGCCAAATTTCAGCCTTCTACCCACACTGGAACTTGGAGAATTAGTGATGAGTGAGTGAGTGAGTGAGTCAGTGAGGGCTTTGCCTTTTTTTAGTATAGATTACAATATTCTACTCAGTTTAAAGAAGACACGGCAAAATCTGGTGCGTTTTTTTGATACATTAGAGATACCACAACTACAGTAGATACTCTCAGTGCAGAGGAATTGGGTAAACCTCTGATACTCTCAGAATTATTAGACACTATAAACTCATTTTTCAATTAAGTTAGCTCCCCTTTTATTAGTAATATTTACAGAAGCCGGAGGCAATAAAATTCTACCTCAAATTTTATGCCAAGCATTAATTACTGTCTTTCCTAAGAAAATAAGGACTTATTACAATGTGCATCATACAGACCAATCTCAATTCTGAGTAATTATGTTAAAATACTCTCCAAAGTTCTAGCTAGAAGGATTGAGAAAGTGCTTCTTTCAGTAATATTACAAGACCAAACCAGATTTATTAAAGGCAGACACTTAGTTTTCAATCTTCGACGCCTGTTTAATGTAATATATTCACCCACAAAGACTAACACCCCGGAGATCTTATTATCTCCTGATGCAGAAACAACATTCAATATAGTTGAATGGGATTACCAATTCAATACATTACACAGATTGGGGTTTGGCTTGAACATATGTACATGAATCAGACTACTGAATACAAGTCCAGAAGCTTCAGTTTGTATTAACAACATTATTTCAGACTACTTCATACTACAACTTGGTACTAGAGAAGGATGCCCTGTCTCACCACTGCTATTTGAAATCACCATTTAGCCATTGGCTGCTTACTTTCAAAATGTTTCTGAGATAAAGGTGATTATCAGACAAGGACTTGAGCACAAAATATCACTATATGTAGATGATATGGTAGTATATATATATCAGATCCACAAAATACTGTGCCTACAGTCCTAACGGCACTGTGCTTTTTCCAGTGAACTCTAGCACACAACATTTGATTGGACACGTTCCCTTTTGTCATTGCAGACTAGCTTAAATACCTAGGGGTAAACATCACAAATAAACACAAAGCTCATTTTCAACAAAATGTTGCTGCCCGCATGGAGAAACTTAAACAAGATGTGCATAGATGGTCTATCCCCCAATGTCACTTTAGTAGGGGTAATTAACACTGTCAAGATCAATATCCTTCCTAAGCTTCTTTTTCTATTTCAACGCATTCCCATACATATTAATAAATCATGTTTTAAGAAATTAGATTCAGTCATAACCTCATTTATTTTGAATTCAAAACATCCACACATCCAAAGGGCAACCCTACATCAACCTAGCAGAACGTTACATGGCTCTACCTAACTTTCAGTTTTATTATTGACCGGCAAATGTACAAGCTATAAAAACCTGGACGTTGACACAAATAGATGAACACACACAGGCTTGGTCTGCAATAGAAATAATCATGTAGTACTTCTTTATATTCCTTGCTCTGTGCCCCAGAAAATACAAGTTATCGTCAATATACTAATAACACAATTGGGCTTCATTCACTCAGAATATGGAACCAATGTAGGAAGTACTTCAAGATAGAGAAGCTTTTATCTGTGGCACCTCTACACGATAGCCACCTTTTTCCATCCTCTCAACTTACACAGTTTTTAATGTTTGGAAAACGCATGGGATTATATTACTTAAGGATTTGTACATAGATGATGTCTTTGCACCCTATGAACAATTATACTCCAAATATTGCTTCCCATCAACACAATTTTTACACTATTTCCAAATTAGAAACTTTGCTAAACATAATCTGCCTAATTTTCCTTACCTTCCACCTATTTCTCTTCTGGAAGAAGTACTGATTGGTCTTGAGGACTTAGACAGCTTTTATATAATATATAAAAAATTTTAAAGTCCCTTCCTTTCAAAGATCCCAGAGTACAGTGGGAAAAGTTACTCAACATTTCAGAAAAGCATCAGAAGGCAGCCATGCACAGAATTCACTCTAGCTCCATATGCACAAAGCATAAAATTATTCAATTTAAAATCCTTTATTGATCACATCTGTCTCGTTTTAAATTTTTCAAAATGTTTTCAGGGGAAGATCCAACCTGTGAACGTTGCAAATGAGCTCCAGCCTCATTGAGCCATATGTTTTGGGTGTGTACCAAATTAACATCATTCTGGTCCGACATGTGTGAATGCCTATCAGAAAGCCTTGGTGTCACAATCACTCCTAATCCATTAACAGCTGTGTTTGATGTCCTCCCAGATGGACTTCAAATGGAGAAAAACAAACAAACTGTTATTGCCTCTACTACACTACTAGCATGTAGACATACCTTGCTCAACTGGAAGAATCCTAGCCTGCCTCTTTTAAGTCAGTGGGTAACTGATGTTATACACTCACCTAAAGGATTATTAGGAACACCATACTAATACGGTGTTTGACCCCCTTTCGCCTTCAGAACTGCCTTAATTCTACGTGGCATTGATTCAACAAGGTGCTGAAAGCATTCTTTAGAAATGTTGGCCCATATTGATAGGATAGCATCTTGCAGTTGATGGAGATTTGTGGGATGCACATCCAGGGCACGAAGCTCCCGTTCCACCACATCCCAAAGATACTCTATTGGGTTGAGATCTGGTGACTGTGGGGGCCATTTTAGTACAGTGAACTCATTGTCATGTTCAAGAAACCAATTTGAAATGATTCGAGCTATTTGAATTTGGAAAAAATGTAATTTTCACATAGTGGAACTGTTCAAAACTTTTTGAAAACCTGGCAGGATCTAATCAATAACATTTTAGAATAAACTTTTATATTGGGGAAAAGGATTCTCCTCCCTCTTTTCTACTCTTAAAGCTGTTGGCCTTCCTCTCTTTCTGTTGGGTGGGGATTGAATTGAATTTAGTTTTGTTAAGTTTGACTTTTGAATGAAATGTTACTTGCTTTTAATAAATTCAGTGACAATAGGAAGACAGGCTTAAGATAAGTTAAAATAATATGCTGTATATTAGTCACATTGTGATCAAAAGTTTACCCTGCAATAAAAGTAGCATAAGCATGTCTTTATAAAGTAAATGCTGAAGTGCTTGCCACTGTTATTTTTTTTTCTTGCAATCATTCACTGTTATACTAATCTTCTGCTAAAGCTATTTTTATAAGCTTCAAGTGTGGTGAATGTGTCACTTAGTCTCAATTGCTGACATGATGATGTTGCTACAAATGAACTCCAAATGTTGTTTTTTTTTACTCTGTGTTTACACACAGTTAAGCCAACAAACTTTAACCTGTACTATTTTTCATCTGAATGCTCGATTTCTTTTTTGTGCATTCTCTATTAGGAAGTCAAAAAGATATATGGGTAGTGCAAAGAACATTGCCATCCATTACATAATGCAATGTTAAGTATAATACAGCATGCAATATGAAAGCAAAAATGCAAGTTTAAATATGTATGTAATGCATGTATCCAGATGTCTACAACAATATGTACAGTACTGTTAAATCATAGTAGCACCAGTGCTGTTAGTTGTGAGGCACATGCCAACCATACATTCTGGAGAGGCTGGTGCTTGCACAGTGCAGCTCCTTGGCACTGGATTCTCTGCAGGAAGATCTGAGCTACAGGACTCCGGCATGGCATATCAACCTTCAACAACAAGTAGCTGTGCGCACTTTAGTTGATAAGCAAATCTGGACAAGCCAAAACTAAAAGAGGCATGGCATTGCTCTCTCCAGGGCAACATAATATTTAAAATGAGAAAGGTACTATCACAGTATCCATGCTCAATAGTGCAGCTAAGAACAGGGATTCCAAAAGATGTTCTTTTTTAATAGATTACATCATAGAACACACTGCCAAACTAATTACCACAACATACTCTACTGTACTTTTATGCAGAGGCCTAATAGAACACATTATGACTCACTTTGGGAGCATTGTGAAAGTGTGACAAAACAAATTGGAAATTTTTTTTGGTAATCTGTGCTTCAAAAGAGTAAGCAAAAGTAACTGGATCACTGTTTATACACAAGTAGGCTAAACAGGAACAAATATAACCAAAATGTGAAGCAAAATCATACTTAAAAGGTCAGAAATCAAAAAGGAGCTTGGCAACCAACTTTTACAGAGTCAAGCACCACAATACTTGAGCCAAGAATGCCAGTTTGCTCCCTGTTTTGTTTGTTTCACACTCTGTCCCAAACTCAAACATCACCCCCCACTTATGTGACTACTGCCTGATTAATGTCGTCACAGCAACAGACTCGGTAGAAGATTCAAGGGGTAAACTGAAGGCCAAAGGGGGCCCTAATAGAGGAGCCCAGGCCCACTCCTGATACTCACATAATGAAACACAGATTTGCTCATTTCAGTGTGTTCTTTCTTATGAGAAGTTTTGCTTGTAGTCTATTATTTAATTAGTCCTTATTTAGTTACTAATTCAAGTTTAATTTTGGCCAGCTGCACATTTAGACACTGTCTGCCTACCAGAGTATTGCTTGGACCTAACTTTTAAAATATTTATATAAGCATAGATATGACAAGTAAACTAAAATCTGATTAATTTTAATAGCTCCAGTATTTTTGTTTGTCAGGCAAGTAAAATAAGCACTAAGGCACAGAAGTTCTTACTTTATATGTTTACAGTTTCATGAAAAAATGTAAAAAGCTCATTACTTAAAATAACTGATCCATCTCTTATCCACTTCTTAGACTAAAAGATGAGTATCACTGTGCAATATATGGTCGTGATAACCATTCCACCTTTTGTGACAGGTTTACACATCCGTTCTTGCAAAAATGTGTTAATTCTGCTGAATACATTATATTGAATCATCATACCCATTAACATATAATGAAGAAAATACTAATTTTATTCTGGTTTGTTGGAAAATTAGAACTTAAAATTAGATCTTAAAATTAGATGAAGTAGACAGGAGTACAAGGGGATAAAGCGTAAGGTGAAGAGAGAGTTGGTGAAAGCTAAAGATAAGGCATATGATGAGTTGTATGAGAGGTTGGACACAATGAAGGGAGAAAAGTACCTGTACCGATTGGCTAGACAGTTGGACCAAGCTGGGAAAGATGTGCAGCAGGTTAGGGTGATAAAGGATAATGATGGAAACATACTGAAAAACAAGGAGAGTAAGTTGAGCAGATGGAACAAGTACTGTGAGAGGTTGATGAATGGAGAAATTGAGAGAGAGAGAAGGTTGGATGATGTGGAGATATTAAACCAGGAAGTGTAACAGATTGGCAAGGAGGAAGTAAAGACACCTATTAAGAGGGAATGGGAAGTCTGTTGGTCCAGATGACATACCTGTGGAAGCATGGAGGTGTTTAGGAGAGATGGCAGTGGAGGTTTTAACTAGAGCAGGTTAATGAATCCTACATAAATTTGAAAACTTGATTAGTCAAATTAGGGGTGGGCGATCTTTCCAAAAAAATAATACCACGATCCTTTTAACACAAAATCACTATCCACAATCTGAATTGCAATCAATCTTTTCAACGTGGCATACACTTAAGAGAATATCTGGACTCAAACTCATCAAGACCTAAGTAACACTTTATTTTAAATATCAAACAAAGTTGAATTAAATTGTTCTCTCATTCGCTAGCTAAGCGGAGTTAAGGAAAATGCCCCAAAGCTGGCAAGTGAGTGAGGAAGGCCCCTCCCCTCGTCCCGCTGCGTGTCTCAAATTCGTGCAAATAAATCGAAAGTGAACTATGATGCATAGCGAAATGAGAGAAGTCGCAAGATAAACCGGAATGTTCAAGCAAATTATAGAAAAAACCCAATTTAAATCCGTTAAGTAATTCTCTCATGAAAAGCAGACAGACAGAAATTGAATTTTATATATTATACATTAGTAATTCTTCAAAATAATGTGCAGTTAAAGTCTCAACAGCATTCTCAGCATTTCTAGAGCTTAGTAGAGCCAGATAACTATTAGAATCTTCACCAAGCAGCTCTGAAAATGTCTGCTTTGTTTGGGTCTACATACCTCTGTGAGTCTGTCTTTTCTGGCATGAATGTCATGAAATCAAAGTTCAGAACAAGACTGACAGACGAACATTTAAATGACTCCATAAGAGTGAACTTAAGTGGCTGCACTCCACCATACACCTGTCTCTCTTGTTGACTCCATGCAGTGCCAGTCATCTGACTAACTAAAAAAACACATCACACATGCAACTGAACATGTGAATACTCTTGTGAAGTGAAACAGTGACAGGTAACAAAATGACAAATGAATTAATAATATCTGTGTATTTGTAGTTGCATTGTTTTGTTTTTACAGCATTCATGTTTTAATTCAATAGTGTGAGATACACTGAAAAATGCATACAGACATATAAAATGCACTTGCAGGTGAACTAAATATTTTTTGTGATGTTTTAATGCAAAATGTGAGTTGTGGACACCAACATTTTCTAAGTGTTCAGGTAAAACAAGCTTATTCAATTTGTTTGGGTTGAAATAACCTATGTGAATAAACGTTAGAAAACATGAATAGCTCTTGGCCATTTTCATTTTGTAAAAGTAGCTCTCAGGGGAAAAAAAGGTTGGAGACTCCTGAACTAGAGTGTTTAATGCAATCTAGGAAAGTGAGAGGATGCCTCAGGTGTGGAGAAGAAGTGTACCGGTACAGATTTTTGTGTTACATGTGGAAATGTAGTAACTACAGGGGCATAAAATTGATCAGCCACAGCATGATGTTATAGGAAAGAGTAGTGGAAGGTAGGTTAAGAAGGCAGGTGATGTTTAGTGAGCAGTAGTATGGTTTCATGCCAAGAAAGAGCACCACAGATGTGATGTTTTCTCTGAGGATGTTGATGGAGAAGTATAGACAAGGCCAGAAAGAGCTGGCATTGTGTCTTTGTGGACCTGGAGAAAGCATATGACAGGGTGCCTAGAGAGGAGTTGTGGTATTGCATGAGGAAGTCGGGAGTGGCAGAGAAGTATGTAAGAGTGGTACAAGATATATACAACGGAAGTGTAACAGTGGTGAGGTCTATGGTGGGAGTGACAAATGCGTTTAAGGTGGAGGTGGAATTACATCAGGAATTGGCTCTGAGCCCTTTCTTATTTGCAATGGTGATGGACAGGTTGACAGACGAGATTAGAGAGATGTCTCCGTGGACTATGATCTTTGCAGATGATATTGTGATCTGTAGTGACAATAGGGAGCAGGTTGAGGAGACCTTGGAGAGGTGGAGAAATGCTCTAGAGAGGAGAGGAGTGAAGGTCACTAGGAACAAGACAAAATACATGTGTGTAAATGAAAGGGAGGTCAGAGGAATGGTGCAGATGCAGGGAGTAGAGTTGATGAAGGTGATGGAGTTTATGGCAGGGTGGAGAAGAGTGGAAGGAATGATTGGTGACAGATGGGTATCAGCAAGAGTGAAAGGCAAGGTCTACAAAATTGTAGTGAGACCAGTTAAGTTATATGGGTTGGAGATGCTGGCTCTGACAAAAAGAAGAGACAGCGCTGGAGGTAGCATAGGTAAAGATGTTAAAATTTGCACTGGGTGTGAAAAAGATGGACAGGATTAGGAACAAGTACATTAGAGGGTCAGCTCAGGATGCACAGTTTAGAGACAAAGCCAGAGAGGCAAGATTGCATTTGTTTGGACATGTGTAGAGGAGAGATGCTGGGTATATTGGAAGAATGATGCTACGGATGGCGTTGCCAGGCAAGAGGAAAAGAGGAAGGCATAAAATGAGGTTTGTGGATGTGGTAGAGTGGACATGTAGGTGGTGGGTATAACAGAGCAAGATACAGAGGAAAGGAAGATATGCAAACAGCTGATCCACTATGGTGACCCATAACAGGAGCAGTTGAAAGAAGAAGAAGAAGAAAATGTTGGAAAATTAGAACATGCTGACTTTAAAGAACTTATATTTCTGTACACAGTGTTTTTTTTCTAAGAAGCAGTGTTTTTCTGTTGTACAGTACAGATAGCTAAAGTGAAACTGACATATTACTAAGAGAAAAGTAGTCAAAAGTACAGAAGACCTCAGGTCAGGATATTCTATGAACATATCATTTAATCCTATTCACTTCTCCTCTCTCTGAATACTGTCAATACATTGTGAGGCTGTAAGTCATTGGTACTACTGTATCTCTTGTGAGTCAGCTTCTTATTTGATACACCATCACACCCTTTGAAATATCCCCTTAAATACTGAATTTGATGAAAAAAAAGTTTCCAAATGTCTTTTTTATCTATTTTCACATTTTTAATCTTGTCATTTTCAATCTGCAAGTTTTGAATTTTTTTTCACATTTTTAATAAAGTTGCACTACATCGTACAGTGGCTCAGGAAAGAGATAGTGCTCTGCATCTTGCAAGTCACATTGGATAAAGATGTCAGATAAATATTTGGTGTATATAGTAATCTCAATTTACTATCTGACTTCTCAAGTCTAATACAATTATTCACAGTAGCAGAATGTCTCACCAAGTGTACTTAATTCAGTAAATACTTGTAAAATGTGTTGATGCTCTAGTCTTATATTTAAAAATAATTTATGTAGTGTACATATTATAGCACAATATACAAAGGGTTTTTTGTAATGTTGTATGGTTTGTTGAAATTCAGTGTAGCACAAAATGTAACTTTTGTTGAGTTTACATCATACACCCAAGTGTAGTCTGTGTGGATTTTGCACTCTCTAACCATAGGTGTGTGGATTTGGTTTTATCTCACACATTCTCAGAACTGTGCAGGTGAGGTTAATTATGAATTCCAAATTGTGTGCTAGTGTAGGGGTGTGTGTTTGTGTGTGGACATGTGGGCACTGCAATGGACTGGCACACTGTCCAGAGATGCTGCTGGGATAGCTGCAAGTCCTCAGCAACATTAAATTGGATTATGCAGGTTTGAGTATTAGTAAATGAATGAACAAATTTTATATGAACTATAAAGATATGGTAGCCCAATTATTTTATAAATGTTATATATAGATTACGTAACACTTAACACAGATTTCACGTTTACTTATTATGCTTCTAAAGCAGGTGTTTGATCATTTTAATTTATTATACATAATAAGCTTATTTGGAGATCAACCCATAAAACATAAATCCAGCCTTGTGGTGGGCAGCATTTTGATAGTATTGCTTTGGTTGGAATCTCCAGGTATTTGTTGTTGCATGATCACTATTTTATGTATTAGTTACTGGTGTCCTATAAATGTCTGGCTTATGCCTTGAATCTTTTACTACCAGAAAGGCTCAAGGTACTGTTAGAAAGAAATTAACAGATGGATTAACTGGGCCTGTCTAATTTGAAGGGGAGGTTATATTATATACCATACCTTTCTCAAATACACTAAATCCAAATCAGGGTTGTAGAGAGTTAGAACATGTCCCAACATCACTGAGTGTAATGCAGGAATCAGATGGGGACAGGGGACAGACCCTTGCAGGGCCCACTCACATAAACTGAACGTATTTGGAATGGACACTTAACCTAGCTGGCCATCTTTGGGAATGTTGTAGATAATAAATAATTTGGCAAGTCTCCTAATGTATTTACTTTACATTTCTTGGTTGTAGGAGGCAGGTTTCTGGCCTTTAGACTTATTATCGAGGTACTGGAGGCCTTCTAATTTTAAGAAATAAAATAACACAATTTATTGATAAAACGTAAGGGATAGATAGATAGATAGATAGATAGATAGATAGATAGATAGATAGATAGATAGATAGATAGATAGATAGCATTACTCTTTCTGGCATAAGAGTTTAGGTGCTGAAGTTGCTTCATTGAAGTGATGGTTGCTTCTCAGCTGCCAGACTGGCTCACTATTTAGCTAAGAAAACCAGATCTCAGCTCTCAGGGTCACAAAGAATACCCTTGAGAGAGCCAGTGCATTCCCCCAGTGAATCTTCAGGATAGTACAGAATTTTAATGAAATATATAACTTTTCCTGATTGGATTAAAGTCACTTATAATTACAAAATCAGGATCTCTTCATAGGCAAGTTATTCCTAGTTGTAATCCCTTGAATTGTAGGTCTTTATTCTTGCCAGAGTCCATTTAGCGCCTTCTGGCTCAAAAAGTCTGCAGAGAGGCATATGGAAACATGTCATTTCAACATCTGATATACACCTTTGTTATCAGATGAAGTTCAGGCAGATCCTGGTACAAGCTGGAGTTTAGTCACTTAGTTTGGAATGCAGGTGGGGGAAGGTGCACCAGGGTGCCTGCGTCCCTGTTAAATCTGCTTTCTTAACAGGCCTGGTATGCTACTAAAACCTGGCAGAATGGGCAGTGCCTACTTTGTCCTACAGTTTAAAGCTATTTTCAGGTCTTTCCAAAAATATTCAATTTTGTTCAAGTACAGACTTTGGCTAGACAATACAAGGACATTAACAGAGTTGTCCCTAAGCCACCCCTGTGATTTCTTTACTTTTTGCATAGGATCATTGTCTTTTTTGAAAGGTGATTCTTTGGCCCTGTCAGATGTCCAAAATGCTCTGGAGCATGGATATCTCTGTACTTTGCTATGTTTACCTTTCCTTTAACTCTGACCAATCTACCAGTCCCTGCCAGTGAAAAACAACCCTGAAGCATGATGCTGCCACTAAAATGCTTCATTATTGGAATTTTACTGCACGAGTAATGAACTGTGCCTGGTTTCCTCCAGACATGACACTAATCTTGGTTTCATCAGACCAGAGAATATAGTTTCACAGTCTGAGATTGATTATTGCACATTCCTGGCGGGCTTAAATGTGTCTTAAATTGAAAAGAGTCTTCCGTCTGGCCACTGTGTATTAAAGCCCAAATCAGTGGAATGTTACAGTGATGGTTGTCTTTCTGGAAGTTTCTCCCATCTCCACTCAAGTTCCCTGGAGCTGAGCCCGAGTAACCATTGGGTTCTTGGTCAATTGTCTTACCAAGGTTCTTTACCTCCATTTTCTCTGTTTGGGTGGATGACCAGCTCTAGGAAGAGTGATAGTTGTTCCAAACTTATTCCATTTAAGAATTATGAAGGCCACTGTGCTCTTGGGACCTTCAATGTTTCAGAAATGTTTTTGTAGCCTTCCCCAGATGTGTGCCTCAACACAATCTTGTCCCTACAGGCAATTCCTTCAACGTCATTGCTTGGATTTTGCTCTGATACACATTGTCAGTTATGGGACTATATATAGTCAGGTGTTTGCCTTTTCTAATGATGTCAAATCAGTTGAATTGACCACAGATGAACTACAAACAAGATATTGAAACATCTCAATGATAATTAGTAGAATGGGATGCACCCGAGCTAAATTTCAAGTGTCTTAGCAATTTTTAAATAAATTTGCCAAAAATTCTAAATTCCTGTTTTCACTTTCTTAATTTGGGTGTTGGGTGTTGCTTGATGGGGTAAAAATGTAATGATTTTAGCATGTGTGCAACATAACAAAATGTGTAAAAGGGGTCTAAGTATTTTATGAATCCACTGAATATCTAACTCTTGGCATTCATTGACTCTGCCATGCTCATTATTCTTCAAGACCGTTCTTTTACTTTCTATAATTGACTGGTGTATTTTTAATAAATCATCAATGTGTCCAAAATTAAACACTGGGGGACGTGAGAAAGCATAAATCTAACGAACATTCAGTCCATGTGATCTGATGGAGCCCCTCTACTTACATATTAACAGTCAAAGCAGATTTCACTTTATTATTAAGAACCAATGGTTGAGTGGCCATGGGTACAACATTAAACTGCATCAGGCCCTACCAGCAGTCCAGCCACTGTAAAAATAAGTTCATGCAGCTCTGAGAAAATAGACAGGAATCCTTTCTTCTCTCTGCTGGAGTAGCTTTGCTGCAGCTGACCATACGAAAACTGCTTGCATTATGAAGGGGATAGGTGAAAGCCCTCTGGAGCCTCATCCCCAGAAGAGTCGAAACCATCAGAGAACCAATAGGGTCAGGCCTGTTGGGGATCGGAACTGATGTGGTTCTGAGGCGTCGCCCACTACAGAGTAGCACTCGGGTCCCAATTTGAGGCGGCTCATCCGGGTAGGCGCGTGGAACATCTTGTCTCTCCAGCAAGATGATCATCTTCCTCTGCTGTCCGAGGTGCTTTGTAAATTCTGCATTTCAGTGTCGGCACTCTCTGAGGTGCACATACTCAGGGAGTAGCTGTTGCTGTGGCAGATTGGCACCTTCCGATGGTGTCCAATGTCACTCCATTCAACGAGCGCATGATGAGGCTCAAATTATGGCACTCTCTGGGTGCCTTGTCTATTGTCTCATTGTATGCTCTGATCATAGTAAATGTCTCTGTGAGGGAGACATTTTATTTGCAGCTTTGCTCAGTGGTTGATAGGTGCTCACAAAGTGACACTCCTCTGGTCATGTGACTTCATTGCGACCAGCACTGAGAGGGCTTTCTATGAAGATTGTGTCGGTCTCCATGGGTCTGGCGAAAGTGGCTCCATGTTCCTTGACTTTGCAAAAGGTCAGGGGCTGCAGATTGCTGGATCGCAGTGGTGGGAACTGAGAAGGATAGCTGCAAGGGCTCTGAGGGCAGATAAGGAGGCGTTTGTTAGGGGAATTTGTGAGCAAGTGACACACCATGGTCTAGTGACTCATGTCCTACTTAGAGTGGAATCAAAGCATTATACACATCCAGATCTGTTCCTGGTAAAGTCGCAGTCAGGACGGCTGATGGAACAGTCCTTACAGATAGCACCGCAGTTGTGACCCACTGGGCTGGCTACTATGAGTAGTTGTTTAAAGCTGATCCTCCAGCTAGAACATTGGATATCTCTGGGTCAACGATTCTTGAGGTTGATCCTCCAATTAGCTGTGAACCACGCAGTCTCACTGAGATTACACAAGTGGTGAACCAGCTGAGGGTAGGGAAGGCTGTAGGGATCTGTGGTATCTGGGGTGAACTTCTCCAGTCTGGTGGTAAGGCTGTCCTCCTGGCATTGCAAAAGCAATCTTTACTTCCATTTGGGAGATGGGCGTCATCCTAACTGACTGGAAAATGGGATTTGTTGTCCCTATCTGGAAAGAGAAGGGTGATCACCTAGATTGTGGCAACTACAGGGGATAACACTGCTCTCAGTGCCGGGTAAGGTCCTTGCTAGGGTCATCCTTAATAGGATCCGTGATCACTTGCTCACCTGCTACCAGTGACCGGAGCAGTCTGGTTTTACGCCTAAGAAGTCTACCATCGACCGCATCCTGGCACTAAGGGTTCTCATGGAGCGCAAATATGAATACTGGCAGAGTTTCTTTGCAGCTTTTGTCAATTTTCATAAAGCATTCGATTTGATTGAGTTGCTTTTTGGGACATCCTGAGACTTCGCGGGATCCCTTCAAAGTTTCTGGATATCATGGCTGTCCTGTACATTGGTGCTGTGAGTGCTGTGCAGAGTGGAGGCAGAACCGCTGCATTTTTTCCCAGTTGATTCTGGGGTTTGTCAGGGGTGTGTTCTTGCTCCAACTGTGTTCAATGCTTGGATGTACTGGGTGTTGGACAAGGTCGTGGGGTTCAGTGGCTCTGGGGCATCTGTTAGTGAGGAGAGATTCACTGATCTTGACTTTGCCGATGATGCTGTGATATTCGCAGAGTTAATGGAGGCTCTGATCGGGGCTCTCGAATGACTGAGTGAGGAGTCTGGCCAGGCCTTTAATGACCTGTTGGGCACAGCCATCAGCAGTGTGTCTGTCTTTAGAGAGAATTTTGACCTTGTCAAGAGGTTTACTTACCGCAGCAGTAACATTCATGTCTCTGATGACTCTTCCTATGAAGTCAGTAGACTGATTGGGAGAGCATGGTGGATCATGAGGTTGCTGGAAAAGGGTGTGTGGCACCCCTGATATCTTTTCAAAAGCCTGAAGGTCCATGTATTTAGAGTCCTGGTGCTTCCTGCTTTGCTAAATGGTTGTGAGACATGGATGTTATCCAGTGACCTGAGGCGAAGACAGGACTTCTTTGGTACTTTGTCTCATTGGATGTTCCTTGGATACCGCTGGTTTGACTTCATGTCAAATGAGCAGTTGTTCATGGAGTCCTGAATGAGGCACATTAACTGCATTGTGAGGGAGCATCAGTTACGGTGCTATGGCCATGTGGTGTGATTCCCCGATGGTGATCCGGCTCGCAGGATCCTCACTGTTGAGGACCCAAGCGGTTGGACCAGGCCAAGGGACACCCACGTAACACCTGGCTGCAGCAGATAGAGGGTTATTTCCAGAGGGTGGGACTAGACTGAATGTCTGCCTGTGGGGGTTGCCAACCAGGATTCCAAACTGTTTCATTGTGTGGTGGGTGTGGCAACATGCTGTACCAATGCATCCTCCGCAACCTGACCTGAATGGTTGAATGCTTGAATAAATGAGTGTTCAGCTATGACAGAGCGTATTTGTTGCTAATTTTGTGTGTATAATGAGAAGTCTACTCACAAAGTATCATGTTTTTTTAATCCAGCAAATTAAAAAAACAATCCATGTTTTACAAGACAATTCATATACATTTCTCCAAATGCAGATGATTTAGAGGTCTTTATACTAGTCAAAGACAGAAATTAATGAACAAGTAATTTGCATAATTTTAGGGAGTGCTAAATTATTTAAACCTTAGACAAAAGAATAAGTAAAATTTTAACCTTAACCAAGCTCAGGTGTTTAGGAAACCAGTACCTACCTTAGCAGCAGTGGGCTAAAGACATAACCCTTCTCTCACACTAGGCTAATTGCCAGCTAACCTAGCCTACATATTTGTTATATGGGAGGAAAACCTGTGCAGAAATGGGAAGAGTATGCAAGCTGCACACAGGCCTGGGCTGGGCTTTGAGCCAACAGATTAGAGCTGTGAAGCTGTAGTAATAAATACTGATTCATGGTACTGCCCTGTAAAATTAATTTGGTAATTATAGCTTTTTTTCAACATAAAACACTAAATAAACATAAAAAAAATAAAATGTTAACAAACCCAAAGCTTTCCTGGCAGCAGAAACTTGACTCGTATGTTATTCAGCTTTTTGTGGTACAAGACACAATACAAATGATTTCAATACACTATCTGGAATTTTGTAAAACTCCACATTCGGGAGGTTAACCCTTCACAACTACATCATTATTGTTTTACTGCATTTTCTCTTATCAGTAAATCACTGGAGGGGCTAGCCATATGCGGTGAACAGCAACATTAACAGATTTACATTCTCTCTAAACAAAGCTACAATAGTATGATTGTTTACATGTACAGATAAAGTGACAAAAATCTCAGAGCTGCAGCCCAATAACTTGGTGCAGTCTCTTATCAAAGCTAATTAGGCCAAGGCTAAGATATTTTATTTCTGGATGACTGTACTTTTCTGTTGATTTCCAGACACTTGTCTTTCATGCTTGGAAATTAGCTTTGTTTCTAATTTTTCTAATTTAGCTATTTTCACATTCCTGACTGTGGGTAATTTCTTTACCATTCTGTACCAGAGATGATTTGCATTATTTGAAGTCACAATGCTTTTTTGGGCTCTTTAGTTTGATGTTGCCTACTTATTTTTTATGGTAGTGCCACTTAGGTCCAGTTTGCTTGAACATTTTACCCTTCTTTTTAAGTTTAAATAATGTGTAAAATTACATGTTTTATTTTGATTCAGTCTCGGGCATTGAAGCTGGCTGATAGTGTTCAGTTTATGTTGAGCCAACTGTTATACGATACTCTATTAATCATAAAACACATTATATTTCACTTTGTTGACACAACCATCAAAAATCAAAGTATTGCATTAATTGTAACTGCTGTCTTTCATTTGATCAGCCGTTCTCAAAGTTTTTTATCACAATACCACCTCATAACATAAAGATCATAACTGGTTACAAATTTATTGTTTTTTCTTTTAACAACTGATTGGTTCAAACTTTATTGGAGCAGTATCTCACAAATACTTTTAGCTGAGTAGACCCGCGTCTGTCAGTGATTCAGCTGGCTAGAGCATAAATTTTTCACTAAGCAAGACTCATTCAATCACCTGACCTTTAATGTCTTCTACCAGGTCATCAATGCTTCGTGTAACCACATTACAGACAGGGGGATTCTTTTCAAACTGGCTAGCAAACTTATCACTACTTTACTTAATTGGACAAATGAGGCTTTCACCAATTGTGTAAGGCATTTTGCATTTTGCATTAAGTATGTCGTTTGTGCTTGATTAGAAATTTTCCCTTTAATTTTTGTATTTACTGCTAAACTCCCTGAGTTTAAAAAATTTTAAGCTATCTTGAATGATGTTTATTAACCTCTTCTTCAGCAAAATATTCTAATCAATTGATTAAATTTGTGTTTTAAAGATGACACACACTCTTTCTCTTGATTTCTTTGTTTTCTTAAACAAAGACACCTTTCCATCTTTATTTTAGTCCATCTTTATTACAATATAAAAAGATTGTTGCGAGAACAAGCGATAATTTGAAAAAGTAAATGTCTATAATGAGTGCAGTACTGTAATCTAAAAGCTACAGTATTAAAACTGTTAAAGTGACAGGGTCCTACTGATGTACTGTGTACCGTTATATCCTGCTACTCTATATGCTTTTACAGGTGTGTTGCACCACTTCAGGTGCCCCCTAAAATTTCTCTGATGACCCCCTAAATTTGAGGACTAATACATTAGATTCATGGCTCTAGTGTGTGGCAATGTGTTGAGTGTTTTTTCTGCCAGACATCTGAATAGAGTTTTAATATTTTTGTTATTTTGCCATCAGTTATAATAATTATTAATTATGATTGACAAACATGTTTAAATATCAGTGCAAGCTGTAACAATTTGTCTTTTATTTCATTAAATACGAAGCTGCTGCCATCAGATATATTCTGACAACACATCTGGCAGGGGCGAATCTGCCATCAGGATCAGGGACCAAAAAGACCAAGGGAAACCCTCGATGAAATGATCAATTCTCCATGTGTCAAAAGCAAGAATGGGAAATAATGCAAACCATTAAATGACTAGCCGTCTGCACGCTGCATTGTTAAAAGTATGATCAACTCTCTGTTAAGAAGCTAAGTCACCTAGGAACCTGTCGTAGTCTTAATTTGGACTTGACAATAGGCATGACTCAACTAAGAATAACTAGACAATGTGAGGTAGGAAATGGGAGTGAAGAGGAGGCATCTATGTGAGATCCAAACACTAGGGCAAACAGCCTCCTCTGTCCAATATTTTTCCTGTCAATGTGCAGTCACTGGATAATGAACTAGGAGATATATGTGCAAGGCTGGCTACAGGATGAGACACCAGAAACTGCTGTTTTATGTTTCTCAGAAGCATGGCTTACTGCTGAAACACCAAATGGGCCTACTGTCTTTGAGGGAGTTTAGACTGATCTGTCTGGTAAAAACAAAGGAGGAGGTTGTGTGTTTTATGTCTAACAACATGTGGTGCGTGAATGGTAAAATCATCACTAAAAATTGTTCACCTGATCTGGAATATTTATTGATTAAACGTTATCTGTTTTATAATTGCGCTATGATTGCTGTTTATATTCCTCTGCAAGCCAAAACGAACAATACACTGAACGATCTATACAGCATTATTAAAAAAAAAACAAGTGTTTATATCCTATGGGATTTTTAATTGTTGCTGGGAACTTCAACAAAGCAAATTTAAGGATGTACTGATTCTTCTAGGCAGCTAAAGTATTCAAATAAGAGTGGAATCAGGAAGCAGATGGTTTTATTAACAGGAACCGTCAATACTGGGAAGTAGTGATATACAATTAAGTGAATTAAAATTGAAATCATGATGTGGACTAGTGCAATTACTAAAGACAAAAGGCTGCGATTTTCTACCAGTAGCTGAGCGCATTTATAAGGGTTTTGTCTACTGCACATGAACTATGGATGTGTGGAATACACATTGAGACTGACTGATTAAATGCCTTCTTAATCAGTCTCGTTGCTTTTTATTTTGGACTTGTAACCTAATGGATTGTGTGTGCTTTTAGAGACTACAGCATAAGCTAATCTGTTGTTTATTCTACCAATACAAGTACAACAGAGGAGGGGGGAATGAAAAAGAATTTGGCAGTACTTTGGATTTGACCTAAGAGACATCAAATAGATGGAGGGAGATATTGTGCAAACGTTGCTACATAGCTTGGAAACACCAGTAATTTATATCAGCATCAGAGACAACACATAGAACTCTACATTGAATCCATTGCAAACAAAGGTAAATGTAAGTTAAGCTGGCGTAGCCAAAAGCCCAGCTGAACCAAAGTAAACAACAATACCGGTGCGTATGTGAGTGGTAAAACATCAAAGAGACATAACATCACAGACACTGTCACATATTACTTGGCAAAAGACATTCTGCTCTTATATGTGGGCAGCAAAGAGGGTTCAGGAACTAACCAACAAATTCAACTGGAGATATAAGTTGCCTTTTTGCCATTACTTCCCACAAACTGACATCCCTGAACTTTACAGAATATACAAAGGTGAAGTTAAATCTGACATAGTGAAACTACAATACTATTCAACAAATACAGACCAGTGGTCCAGCATGACAACTAGGCCTTGCATCAGATTAACGGTGTACTACGTAAATAACAAATCTGAACTGAAAAGTTGTTGCTTACAAACATTGTATATCTCAGGGGATAATCAATAAACTCATTTACTAGATAATTCTTTAAAAGATGATGCACACATTTTGAATGTATTGGGGCTTTGCAAGAAAATAGTGGCCTACATCTTTTTTATTTGACTTATATAAATTGCAGTTTTTTACCATCGCTAAAGCACAATTTTGACAACAAGGCTCATTGTTGTAAATCATTTAGCACAATTCACAAAACACCTCACCCAAAGAGCAAAACACCTCACATATCCTGCAAAATGAAACACTGCAACCAAAACTACATATAGAATGATCATAATCAAACTACTGCACTAAATGGCACACGTCAGTCATATCAGCAGATTTTTGTCTAACCAACTACACACTGTTGGGCAAAATGAAAAGCACTCTCATCTTTAGTATGCTCTGCCACAATACTAAAATAGTCCAAATTGTAGAAAATTCACATGCACAGAAATACAGTGGTGTGAAAAACTATTTGCCCCCTTCCTGATTTCTTAT